>JARQZK010000728.1:157500-275000 GCA_030704885.1 Cynegetis impunctata
AAGGATGAATAGCCTATAATTGATAATGAAAGATAACTAAAAATATCTATATCACAGGCAGAAACAGTTCAAATATATAAAAGTTTTACATTGGTAGAACTTTCAGAACCTTTCAAATCAGAATTTCAGAAAACAAACGTAGCTGTTAATCAAATGTCGGATTCACATTATACAAACCATTTAATCCAAGAAAATCACACATCCAATTTTGACTTCAAAATATTAAATGCCTAAAGTAAAGGAATTAAAACTAATTTTCTAGAAAATTTACGGATAAATAAATACAAACATTCAGGTCTCCTATTGAATAGCCAAATTGATCATACTACAAGCCCCCTTCTGAATCTTTTCAAAATGACCGAACTACCTGACTAGCAGTTCAAAATGGGTTTGTCCTATTTACTAATTATTTATAACCCATATCCTTCTATTTACCCTTTCTACACATTTTGGCATCTATTAATTTATTGTATTCGAAATAATGGAGAAATATATTATATATATATATATATATATATATATATATATATATATATATATATATATATATATAAATATTATATATATATATATAAATATATATTATATATATATATATATATATATATATATATATATATTAATATATATATATATATATATATATATATATATATATATATATATATATGTAGAATATTATTATTTGTATTTATTTCAAATGCGCTAGGAACAAATATAGAGTTATGTACGAAATCACAGAATAGTTATTTATGTACCAAGTGCGTTATATAGATCTAGTAACGCACGTGGTGCATACAATATTTTATTTTTTACGAAAAAATTATTTTATTATATTGAAAAATCGATTTTAAAATCGGATCATTGCTCCTGTACTTTCCATTCTCATAGCGATAGAGAAAGAGAGAGAGAGAGACATTTATTCGATTTTGTGACCAATACAGGTGTTGATCTTGTCCAAACACATTTCATTTACAAAAGAAAAAAAATAAAAAAACAAATGACCTTAAAAATAGAAAAATAAACACTACAGTTTCTCAAAATTTCTTTCATCAAGGAACTCGTTTAAACTATAATAGCATTTTTTTACAAGAAAACTTTTAAGGCTACTTTTCTGTACACCGAAAGATCGATTTTCAAATGTTTCGGGTAAATGATTCCAAACCGACAACAAACTATATGTGACATTCTTCTGCAAGTATGTGAAGTTTGGCTTATCCTCAATTAAACATTTTTTCTCTATGGTGTTATAGGGATGTTTCATATTCTCGAATTCAGAAAGATTATTAATGACAAACATTACAGACTCATATATATACAAACAGAAAACAGTTAATATACTAAAGTTTTTAAATATAGTTTGACAGGTTTCAGTTTGTTTCATTTCGAAAATTACTTAGTAGGCATTTCATTTGTTGATATTTTGACGATTGTGAATATTTTTGTCATCATATTTAGTGAATGTGATTTCTTTGTGTAGTCTTATAGAAATAATGGAAATGAAAATCAATTCACCCAAGAATATCATAGAAAATGCAGCCAAAGCTGCGAATAATTCATTGCCGGAGAAATCCAGAGTCGTATACGACAAGGATTATGAAGTATTTAATCAATGGAAGTTGCTTTATTTCTCCTCGTACAATGAGCGGGCGTTATGATCCATAATGCCCGCTCATAACGCCCTAGGGCATAATGAGTATATTTATAGCAACCGTATCTAGGTAAAATCAATATACAAGTGAAAAATAACGTATAATCAAACCATCGGATAAATTATTGTGATTCTTAAGGTCTTTGAAGGATTATTTGAAAAATAGAACTCTCAATCGACAAAAACAGTAGTTTCTCTTTTTGTGATAATGTAGGATTTCCTATCGAACCAACGTAATATGGTTAACGGTTCCTGTCTCTTATAATACAGAAACCATTCTGATTTTTATAAACTCCTAATATTAGTAGCAAAGACTAAACCTGAATGAAAATTGCTAGAGGCGTGGGTTTAATAGTCCTATTAATATTTCAAATTGATGACATAAAACTTACAAGGTGCTGTCGTACTAAATAGTAATTGTACTAGATGACGTAATTCAGTCTTTAATACATCCGTGCTTCTTAATTTCATACTGATTGACCAGCACGATGGGGGCCTTTCGCGTTGAAAAAGGTATAAATTTAGTAGATTTATACCCACAAACCGATTTGAATCAGCCAAGATATTCGAACTTTTAGAGAATTAGACATGGTTTGAACAGAGTATTCTCAAACTCATTCCTTTAAATTAACTCAGTCGTATTATAATTTTTTATATATATTCCCTTTCAGGAATATTATCTCTCAGCTGCTTAGCTAAGTTAAGATGATAACTTATTAAAGCTATATTTATTTCAAAACTAAGTATCCTCCATTTTTCGAACAATAACCTTAATTTATACAGCACATCTTAAGTAAAAACTAAGAGGAGATTTTCAAGTCTTTTTTGACATGTTTTCCTATTGCGCCAACTATTTTCAACTCTTTCTTCTCATTCATTATTTATTCTTATTTTGTTTGATCCTCTTTGATGATTAATGAACCTCAATTTCCGTAACTAATACGGATATGAGTTCATATCATCATATCATACTAAATCCTGAAGCTTAATGTGTCGAAGGTAGAATGATAGTGAAGGTTGCGTTGCCGATCCTAACTTGATCAAGCTATATTATAGAGAAATTATAGGAAAGATTTCTGTTTTTTAGATAATTCCGTGGATATATATTGAACTATAATTTCCCACGTACTATATACGAAGATTTCTTGTTCTCATAATTTGTATCTATTACAAGGATAACAATAGAGGGCGCCGCTCTCGCAGCAAACGTAAGGAGATAGATATTAAACAGTATCACTATCCTTGTCTAGTACCCCTTTTCAAATTGAGTATATAAGAGACGATAAATTTTGTCGACATTTTGTTATTCAATCAAATAATAGTACATACATGATTTAAAATAAATAACGATGAATAAAATACTTCACCTGCTTCTTCTTATTTTAAATAATAACAATTTTTAACAGACAATATATAAATTTGAATTCTATCTGGCGAAATTTCCAAATGTTTAGACCGCGCATGAAAGAAAAAGAGTGAATATTAAGTAACGTGGAAGTAGTTGCCACTTCCATCAACTGAAACGAAAATCTACGTGGATGGAACAACTGTTTATCGTGGAAGCACAACGTACTATTTTCATGAATATAAGGCACAGACCGCACATAGTATAGAAAGTAGTCGTTGTCGTTGTACCGTAGTTCTTCGTTAGATAACTTTTGATTTCTTCAAGTGAGTGATTGTAACTGGTCAGTTTCTAAATATGTCGAAAGTACAAAATAAGGGATTCACAAAGGAAGAAGAGCTCCTTCTGCAAGATTTCAGTAGGAATGTATCCACAAAGTCGTCTGCCCTGTTTTACGGTAATGCTCTTATTGTGTCAGCAATACCAATATGGTTATTCTGGAGAATTCATATGATCGATATTTATTCTTCTATTATTCTTTTTGTCGTCGTCACTGCACTTTCTACCTATCTGATGGCTATGGCATACAGAAATACTAAATTCAGCCTCAAACACAAAATCGCTGTAAAGAGGGAGGAAGCAGTAACCAGAGAACTTGGAAAAAAACTAGCCGAAGACAAGAAAATGAGCAAAAAAGAAAAAGATGAGCGAATCCTGTGGAAGAAAAATGAAGTTGCTGATTTTGAAGCAACAACCTTCTCAATTTTCTACAATAATGCTCTGTTTCTAACAATTGTAATTGTTGCTAGCTTTTATTTGCTTCGATCTTTCACTCCAACTGTTAACTATACGTTATCCATCGGTTCAACTGCTGGATTATTAGCTTTGTGGTCCACAGGCAAACAATAATTTGTAGTTAATTTAGATTTATCTTTAAGTTATTTGATCCATCAGATGATTTTGTATATTTATAATTAAATAATGCCTATTAAAATATGAATTCTGTATTGATATTTTGCATAAATTACACATATACCTTACCTGGAAAATGTTTGATCACTTTATTCACTTCTGTAAAAGGCAGTAAAAATGAAACAGACTTCAATTTAAGTAACTTTATTAGCGTATTCATTAGATTGCTTATCTTTAGGGCACAAATTACTGGTTGGTAGAACCAAAAAAATATTGCTCTGGAATTGTAAACACAATTATCGAGTATGATAAAAGCTTGCTGTTTAAGCAATTGAAGTCATAATAATATAGGACTAGACATTTATTTGAGATTTCTTGCAATACCATTTCCAATGCAATGAGTTTAACGTTTCAATTATTGCATAAATATTTTCCCGATTCTCAAAAAAGCTTAGTTATATTTTACATATGGTTAAACAATATTTTTCAAGTAAAACTAATGAAGAGAAATTATTTTTGAAAAGATTTGAATATAAATTCTTGCCAAATTAGTTTCATTGATGTGATATTTATTAATTGTGTAGTAATCTCATTCCTTCTAACCCAAGATGTACATTTTTAATATTAACAACAAACTTTATAATAAAAATCTTAAAACAAGAATAACTTAGTCGTACTCAGGATCATGATCTACCCTATATGGTCCAGGACAATTTTCTCTGAGGTCCTCATCATTACTTCCAGTCATTATACAATATAAACAGTATAAATGTTTAATTCTCAGGTAGTTAATAATACTACTTAGATTTTCTTCAGTGATTTGACTTTCAAATTCTTCATCGTCACTATCTTCATCTTCTTCATCATGTACCAAACTTAGTTTTTCTTCTTTTCGTTTCTTTTTTATCGTCACTCTAGTCCAATAAAAATCTTCAACTGGATCAGATCGATGCTGAAAATAAATCAAACTTAGAACCTCTACGTCTTGATCAAATTCAGAAAATTAACTCATTAATTATACCCACAATTCTATAATCTAACTCTTCACATATATTCTGAGCTTTGAAAAAGTCTTCCCTCAAAAGTTGCCTTCTCTTCTTTTCCTTATTAGTTATCCGATACTTATTCTCACGATCACATAATCTTCTATATTTCAACTCCCTCCTTTTATTCAAAATTTCTTGTTGATGAGCTTCTCTACCAAGTCCTGAAGTACCTTGTCGTACCACAATATTTATTGGTTCTTTAAGACCAGAATTAGTCTTTCCGAGTCCATCACCATGTTTGAATCCCATTTTCTCTAGGAGTCTGAAACCTTTATTATCTGATGATATTGCTGTTCCAAGGCCTTCCTCTCTTGTATCTTTCTCAATTTCTTTGAGAGGTCGGAATTTTTTAACTTTTAGTTCTTGTTTTTTATATAATTCATGAGCACGTTTCAGTCCTCTATTAAACAATAAACCCGGACGTATATCTTCCTGGCTAAAATTAGTTTGAACAATAATTAAATTAAAAATACTGAAAATTGCTCCTTCGTATGCGTAATAGGTATAATTAACCCTGTTCAACTAACAAATACAAAATCTATCACAACCATTCTGCTTACCATTCCATAATAATTTTATCGGACATATAGTCCTCATCTGAGTCTGCCATTTTTATGGTAAAATGTGGAAAAAAATAAAGAAATTTATAGAAGACAATTGTCCTTATAACATATAAACATTCCTTCCCTTCTACCTATATCAAATAATATCAATGTTTTGATTTTTTCTGAATCACAGTCACAGTCTGTCAATCTCAGTTTTTGGTTTCATCATAGAATATAGAATTTAATTTTATTATTCTCCTTCAACTATGTCCGCAGCTACACCAGTTATCTAAATATATTTGTTACTAAAACATTGAGCATTATTTTCAAAAAATTTTTCGCCACCCCCTCTACTTTCGAGATTGAAACCTCAAATAATATAAATTTTCATCCTCTTATTTCTGATTGAAAATCGGTTTGTTTAGGTTATTTTTTGGTTGAAAATAATGATTTTGAAATAGTTTTTTCCTAGTATGCGTATTTGACCATGTGGGTGGTGCGAAAAATCGAGATTTAACGGTCGCCCAAAAATTATTCATTTCCAAACTAAGAACGCTGGCGGTCTGAAACTTGAGTATGTTATACAGAAATGATAGATTCATGCCGTAAATAATAAAATTTTTCATCAAGTAAATTTTTTTGTGTTTTATTATATATAATATATATCTATATATATGTCGCAGTCTTATTGTAAAATCAGTCATATTATAATACGCCTAGTCTTTTTCAATACGACTAGGCATATCGCAATACCATCGAAATAATCGGAGATCTCACAATTTGGCTGACAATTTAAGGCGTATTGTGATACGCCTGCTGATCCTTAGGCTTATTGTCAAAACTCAAAAGCGCGCGAATACTCTGGATTCTGAGTGATTATACTCGTCGTATTGTAATAAGATATGGCTTGTCAGACTAATTGACTCTGAAGATGTATGTAGAGGATGTGGACAACATTATGAAGATACTTCTAATTTCACAAGTGAATCAGAACGGACGTGCAATCTATGCAAAAATGAAGAAGTAGTCAAGAACCAAAGAGAAAAATGAGTAGTGGGCCTAAAAAAAGCTGCAGAAAAAATGCTAAACATAAGTAATAAGAAATTGAAACCTCTTGAGATAGGTCAAAAAGTAGCAATCGAAGTTCCTAAAGTAGATATAGTACATTTCGATCCCAAAAATATCTTATAGGAATCATCGTAAAAGTTTCCATCTGACACCATCCATGGACTTTTTAACCGATGATTTTCGAGGGATGAAATGACTGATTGCAGAGATAATGAAGTAATCAATATTCCAGAGAATAAAGTAATTTCCTTGAGAGAAGCTCTGAGATTATTTTCAAAGTTCGAAGGTCAGGGGTTCAAAAAGTTCTCTTGCAAACCAAGCAAGTCACAGTGTCATAATAATAAATGTTTATGTTTCAAATCCCATATGAAATGCACAAGCAAATGCCATTAAAGTGGACCATGTATAAATAAGTAATCCAAATCCATTTGTTTTTTTATCCTATAAGCGATATCCAAAATTTGCCTGGCACATTAACAGTCGTATTATAATACGACGTATTTTAAACAGTCATATCCTAAAAACAATCACGTACAGATTCTTTTGAACAATAAGCCTAATAACCAACAGGCGTATTATAATACGCCCTACATTATCAGTCAAATTATGAAATCCTTGATTATTTCGGTCATATTGCAATATGCCTAGTCGTATTGAAAAAGCCTAGGCGTATTATAATATGACTGATTTTACAATAAGACTGCGACATATATATAATACAAGTCGAAAAATTGAATCCAGTCTACAGCAAAAACCATATTTTTTAAATTTCTGAAATTTGGTGGGAAGTTAAGTCTAATCATGTAGATTCCCAATAAGACGGGGTTTTTTAAAATTCCGCCGTTAAGGGGTTGAAAAAGGGTAAAACGTGTTTTTTGATGTTTCTCGCAAAATAATGGACTTAGCGATCCCGTTCTTCCACTAAAATGTTAAGTAAAATTAACTCTAGAAAGTAGTTTCTCAGTTTTTTGAAATTCCATCATTTAGGGGTGCAAAAGGGGTAAGTCTGTTTTTTTTATATTGGCTATTTCCGGCAAAATAAACGACTTAGTGATTCCGTTCTTCCACTACAATGTTCCTTATAATTTTCTTAAAAAACCATTTTCTGCATTTTTTTGATGTTGTATCATTTAGGGGTTGAAAGAGGGTGAAATGTGTTTTTCGTATATTGGCTATTTTTGGCTGATTCTCGCAAAATAATGGACTTAGCGATCCCGCTCTTTCACGAAAATGTTAAGTAAAATTAACTCTAGAAAGCAGTTTCTCAGTTTTTTGAAATTCCATCATTTAGGGGTGCAAAAGGGGTAAGTCTGTTTTTTTTATATTGGCTATTTCCGGCAAAATAATCGACTTAGCGATTTCATTCGGCCACTAAAATGTTCCTTATAATTATCTTGAAAAACAATTTTCTCCATTTTTTAAAATTCGATCATTCAGGGGTTGAACGGGGGTGGAATAAATTCATACGTATACATATATGGATACGCGGGCGAAGCCGCGACGGGTCCCGCTAGTATATATATATATATATATATATATATATATAGATATATATATATATATATATATATATATATATATATATATATATATATATATATATATATATATATAATAATAATAATAATAATAATTTATTGATCCTTTAGGACACTTAACAATGTGTATAGGACAAGTCAATATTACAAGTTAATTCTATTCTAACATTTACATCAACATTTACCATCTCCCTGAGTGATCAATGAATCAGAGAGAAATTCTTTAACCGAATAGAAGCACTTATGTAGTAAAAGCTCCTTAATAACTCTTTTAAATGTTTGTTTGTTCAAAGATTTCAAATGGGAGGGCAAATGATTGAACAATCTGACACCCTGATATAGCGGAGAACGTTCAAAACTGTGAGTCCGATGTTTAGGAACCAGGAGTACCTGTGAATTTCGTGTTCCATGATCGTGCGAGCTAGCAAGTTTTTTCCAGTTATTCTCATTATCTTTCGCATATAAGAGACATTTGAATATGTATATACCATGGAAGTGACAGTAATTTATTGGCGACAAATATAGGCCGACATGATGCCCGATGGTTCAAACCAAATATGAGACGTATTATTCTTTTCTGTGCCACAAAAACTCTCGAGAAGGAACCACAGTCACCCCAGAGCAAAATATTGTATGAGATATGACAGTAAACAAGGCTGTAATAAACATCAACAAGAGAACTAGGTAGTAGAGAAGTTTTCAGTCTACTTATTGCGAAATAAGCTTTGTTAATTTTTTTGCTTAAGACATCAACGTGGGTTGACCAACTAAGACTTCGATCCATGTGGATCCCAAGGAATTTTGTGCAATCAGCTGGAATAATAGTAGTGCCCAGACAATCAATTTTTAACAGACTTCTCTCACAGTTTCTTAAGCCGAAATACAGACAGGCTGTTTTACCTACATTAACTATCAAATTGTTACAGTGACACCATGATATGAACTCAGCCATAATATTTTTACAGGCTATCTGGAGCTCATCACAATTTCCGGCCGCGATGACGACAGATGTGTCATCGGCAAATAATATAAGTAATAAGCAGGATAAATGAGAGGGTAAGTCATTTATAAACAGCAGGAATAATAGAGATCCCATCACAGAGCCCTGAGGAACACCCATATCTATATTATACTCTCCGGAATAAGTTTTATCGTTTCTTACCGACAGAGTTCTGTGTTGAAGAAAGCTAAGCAGCCAGTCGGAAAAAATGCCTCTAAAGCCAAGATTATAACACTTATCTATAATGAACTTAAAGGATAAAGTATCAAAGGCGCAGGAAAGATCGAAAAAAATCCCTGACACATGTAAATTTGAATCCAGGCATTCGTAAACTGTTTCCACAAACCTCAGTGCGGCCGTCTGAGTGGAGCAACCAGCTCTAAAACCGCGCTGAGTATTATTAAGAATATCGAATTTATTCAAATATGACATCATTCTCTTGAAAATCACTCTCTCAAAAACTTTGGAGAGAACACTGAGAATCGATATCGGTCGATAGTTTGTTATTTCATTTATATTTCCTTTTTTGTGAATCGGTACGACAATAGATTTTTTTAAAGCATAGGGAAATTCTCCCGATGTGACAGACCAATTCATTATATGAGCAAGATGTTCGCTTATTGTCGGAGCAATCTTCTTGAGAAGCCTAGTTGAGATGTTATCTATGCCAACACATTTTTTATTTTTTAAGTTTTTGATAATATCCTGGATTTCAAAACTCAAAAAAAAAAAAAAAATATATATATATATATATATATATATATATATATATATATATTTATATATATATATATATATATATATATATATATATATATATATAAATACTGTAAAAATGGAAATTAAATCTCTTACGTTCTCGTTAACTCAATATTTCGTCACTTCAATTTTGTGGCTTCATCAGGAGTAAACTGAATGAAATAAAATTACATCAATATATGTGTGGACCGCACAGTGGGTAACGCACGACTTAGTGATAATATTGAGGCTGATAGCTCTAATATACATTATTCTGGGCTGTATCCGATTTATAGTTAACACATTTTGTATATGACATATTATGAATTAATATAAAAATGTTGCTTACTACTCCTGGTAGATCAAACGGGTGTTATGACCATAAGAATAAAAAATCACCTATATCAAAAATCATGGATAACGAAAAATCGTTTAATTAATTATGAATATATTTGGGACTCTCAAAAAATATGATTACATTCCTTCCTAGGTCTATACTACACTACAAAAGGCACAGCAAGCGTACTTTACGTACATGTTAAATTCTAAATCAGTTACATTATCGAATTTATATATAATAAAACAAATTAACATTTTGAGAATTAAACAAATACAATAATAAAAATTTAATTAACACATTTTCTAAATAGAAATTCACATTTTCATTCAGCACAAATATCGAAATATTATTACAACAAACATTATTTTCATTACTTCGAGTATATTCTTGATATTTGTGGCAAACATGTCATGAAAAAACTCTTTTTTAATGCTGTTCAAGGGTGACACTACAGTATGCTTTTTCCTGAAAAATCTTTAGTTCGATATAATAACACAAAAAAAAAACTATATTAAAAGCTAAATTTTTATTTCGTTCTTTTCATTGATAAACATTATTAATTTTTCATAATTTCAATCCGAATCACCCAATTTTTGACGATTGAAAAATATTATTGGTGAAAACATGATATAATTCCATTGTTGGAAAACATTATTTGGCAGTGTCGAAACAAATCCGTTCATAGGTACTTCATAAAATTCAAAACTTCACTCCATGATTTAAATAAGTAGAAAAGGTATTATGGCTAGAAATTATTTGTTTTTGTTACATAATAATAACTTTTTTAATTGTGAGTTAAGTAATGAGAGATTACAGAATACTATTCCATGATCAAATTATCCTAACATAGCAGTTGACTGGTTTAGTATCATATTACACAAAAAACTTATTCGGTTTTTTATTTTTCAGGAGAATATATAATAGATGGCCATGTTAATGAATTCGCATTAATTTAAAATGAGAATAAAGTAGGAATATTCATCTCCTATAATTCATTTAATGTTAAATGAAGGCAACATTCACTCTATTGTACAGAGTGGTCCAAATTGGACACTTTTGATTGGAAACACCAATTTCTAGAGGAGTTAGAGAAAAACTAGCCTACATGCTACGAGGTCGATTTTTATGAGAAAATGAATGCCGAAAACCGCACATTGATATCTTGACTTGTTCGAAAGATACAAGGTGTTTTTCAATTTTGTGCATTTCTGACCCAACCTCTTAACTTGTTCATTTTTGAATATTTCTTGTTTCTGTGAAAACATTCTTCAGGCACTTTTTTGAAAGGAATCCAATGGTGTTCCTAGTTTTTCAACAAAAAATATGGTTTTGAAGCTATGACATAAACTTGTATTTTTTCTTATGGACCACCATGTATTTTTTCACATATTCGTGTTTGAAATAAAATTCTCGTTTCAAATATATATAATAGTTGCTACTTTTATTCAAAAACATTCATTTTGTGACAGTTTTCGAATTATTTTAGATGTATTTTCAAAATCTGGGCAATCTTAGCAACTACAGTCTATGCGTACTGCGAAACAATTATTAGTAAATGCAGTTTGCTTCACAAGTTTAGTGTGCTTCTTTGAACTGAGTTTTGAACTTACTATAGAATATTTATCTGCCTGTTAATTCAAAATGTATGAAAATCACGAAAAATATGATATGCTATAGAGTAATCACATGAAGATGCTCAGGCTGTCAGCAATTTTTACTTTGACCGATATCCTGAAAGGAAACAACCGTTTCGGGATATGTTCACTAGATTGCAGCAAAGTTCTTTTTCAAAACCAAGGACAAAAGTTTACGATGCCAGGAATAGAGATAGAGAGTTAGAAGAAGTAACGATTTTGGGGGAAATACAAAACCAACCCAATATTTAACTTCGCAAAATGTAGTTGAATACAGGTATTCCAAAGACTACAACAATGCGAACTCTAAATAAAATTAAATTCAAACCGTATAGAGTAAGAAAAGTTCACAAGCTACTACCAAATGACCTACAATTCCGGCTCGAATTTTGCCAATGGTTTTTAGGAAAATGTGCTGAAAACCCAAACTTTGGACAGAACAACATATGGACTGATGAAGCATGCGTTAGCAGCTCTGGTATTTTTAATAGATAGAGTTTCTATAACAGGATTTTGGAAAATCCACATATTATAGTGGAGACACAAAATCAAGGCAGATACAGTTTCAATGTTTGGGTCGGTATTTATAGAATAATGTTTATCGGTCCCTATATCTATGAGGGTAACCTTACGGTAGCGCGATATTTGGAAATATTGCGGGAATTTGTTGAACCAATAATGGATGATTTGCCATTACAACAAATTGAAGACGTATACTTCCAACAAGACGAGGCACCGTGTCATAGCGCACACATCGTAAAGGCGTTTTTAAACGAAATATTTACGGACAATAATTGACTTGGCAAACAGGGTCCTGTTCATTGGGCGGCAAGATCCCCCGATCTTACGCCTCCAGATTTTTACCTCTGGGGAAGAATGAAGGACCTCACATACAAACGCCATCCTGATTCCCGAGAAGCGTTGGAAGCAGCAGTGCGACATGCCTTTCGTTCAATACCTGCGATAGAATTGATTAATGCTGTCAATAATGTTAGGAAGCGAAGTCAATTATGTTTTGATTTAAATGGTGCTCAATTCGAACACATGTTGTAAATAGTTTAAAAATATTGTTGTTCTTGTTATTCTATTTTTTGATTAAATTAAATATAAAATAGGCACTAATTATTCTTTTTAACAGCTATTTTGTTTCGTATTTAGGAACGGCTACCCAGATTTTGAAAATTCATGTAACATAATTCGAAAACATAGACTGTAGTTGCTAAGGTAATTTGTTTCATATTCAGGCATGGCAACCTAGATTTTGAAAATACATCTAAAATAATTCGAAAACTGTCACAAAATAAATGTTTTCAAAGAGAAGTAGCAACTTTTACATATATTTGAAACGAAAATTCTATTTCAAACACGAATATGTAAAAAAATACAGGGTGGTTCATAAGAAAAAATACAAGTTTATGTCATAGCTTCAAAGCCATATTTTTTTTGATGAAAAACTAGAGCACCATTGGATTTCTTTCAAAAAAGTGCCTTAAGAATGTTTTCACAGAAACAAGAAATATTCAAAAGTAAACAAGTTACGGGGTTGGGTCAGAAATGCACAAAATTGAAAAACACCTTGTATCTTTCGAACAAGTCAAGATATCAATGTGCGGTTTTCGGCATTCATTTTCTCACAAAAATCGACCACGTAGCATGTAGGCTAGTTTTTCTCTAACTCATCTAGAAATTGGTGTTTTCAATCAAAAGTGTCCAATTTGGACCACTCTGTACTTTTAACGTTTCTAGTACATTGTCTTGCTTACAGAGTAGTCAATAAGTTCGAAAATATTTCTGAATTGATTCAATTGTTATTTTATTCATTTTTATTCTGTTGAAATCAATTTTGCACTCACATATTCTGCCGTAAGGCTCAGTATGTTTTTACTCGTTCACCCATTATCTGTAGTAACGAAAAAGATGTAAATTTCCTTTAGTCAAGTCAATTTTTCTTCAAAAAATTCCAAATACCGTGGAAATGAAGGCGTCACATAATTTATTCTCTGGGAATGCTGCCTCATTGCACTGTTTTGTCACATACGAGTAGAAAGTTTCCAACTCTTGACAAATAGTCCGGGGAAGTAAGATCAAAAAATCTATCAATGAGAAAAATAAAAAAGTAGGGGTTATTATTTTTTTTAAGTAAGTACACTGACCCCTCATCGCTTTCCTAAATTTCTGACCAAATCCCGTGAGAGCTCGAAACACAGCTTGCAAGCACATTTTAAAGCACTAAAATTCGATGATTTTTTGCTTATAACTTTTTCTGATGTACTCGCACAAAAAAACCGTAGAGATCGAATTCACAGTAAATTTTATGCCTTACACGATGACGTAAGTCGACTTTTGAAATGAAAATTTTTTCGACTCAAAATTTTCCAAAAAATGAAAATTATTTCGGAAGGTCGTGTTTTAACCGGCAACCATACTGAAAATAACCATATCGAGATCAAAACATAGGGAAACATAGATGGTGTGCTATAAAAAATTTACGTATTTTCAGATTTGGAAAATTCAAAATGGCGGCCGCAAAAATCGAATATATATATATTTTTTTCAATCACGCTTCCTCTTGAAAACATTAACGATATCGAAACGCGGTTGGTTGCAATCGATAGGGGAAAAGTTGTAGTTTTAGGCATAAAATAAAAAAAAATTTTACCGTTAAAAACCGCGTATTTTAAAAAAAAATCGTTTAAATACAATAATCAGAAGCCGAGATATAGAAGCTTAAAGTTCGCTTCGTACTGTAACCATACTATTAAAAATTAAAAATGCGCGTGTATTAGTGAAGACCCGTTGGGGTGCTCGGCGAAAATGGTCTCCCCGCCACTACGCCGAGCAGCTGCCGCGTTCATATTCGGGCGAACGCGGCAAGACTACTGATTTATTTTTGATGCAGCCAGTGACCCAACGTTCTATTAAATCTGTATTTAATCACCACACAGGTGAAACAATCTAATCCAACAATAAGAATTTGAAAATTTTTAATAGTATGGTCACAGTACGAAGCGAACTTTCAGCTTCTATATCTCGGCTTCTGATTATTGTATTTAAACAATTTTTTTTTTGAAATACGCGTTTTTTAACGTCAAATACATTTCAAGTATGAGTAAAATGATTGACTTTATTTTTCAATGCAAAAATGAGGAAAAACTCAACAAATAAAATTTTTTTTTAATAAATTTTTTAAAAAACTTATGTAAAAAAATTTATAAAATTTTTTTTTATTTTATGCCTAAAACTACAACTTTTCCCCTATCGATTGCAACCAACCGCGTTTCGATATCGTTAATGTTTTCAAGAGGAAGCGTGATTGAAAAAAAATAAATATATATTCGATTTTTGCGGCCGCCATTTTGAATTTTCCAAATCTGAAAATACGTAAATTTTTTATAGCACACCATCTATGTTTCCCTATGTTTTGATCTCGATATGGTTATTTTCAGTATGGTTGCCGGTTAAAACACGACCTTCCGAAATAATTTTCATTTTTTGGAAAATTTTGAGTCGAAAAAATTTTCATTTCAAAAGTCGACTTACGTCATCGTGTAGGGCATAAAATTTACTGTGAATTTGATCTCTACGATTTTTTTGTGCGAGTACAAGTTATAAGTAAAAAATCATCGAATTTTAGTGCTTTCAAATGTGCTTGCAAGCTGTGTTTCGAGCTCTCACGGGATTTGGTCAGAAATTTAGGAAAGCGATGAGGGGTCAGTGTACTTACTTAAAAAAAATAATAACCCCTACTTTTTAATTTTTCCCCTCTATATACTTACTTCCCCGGACTAAAAAGCGAATTCCGTTTTGGCATATACATATAATTACAGGCTACTTCAGTTTGTTAATGCAGGAAATCTTCCTTATATTAAATCTGTTTTTTGAGCATTCATACAGGATATTTACTCAGTAACTCTTCAGTAAACATCTTTCTATCAAAACGAAATTAAAAGAATTTTGGGTACACTGCCAAGTCGGTAATAAGAACAAGCAAACAAAAATATACACAAACCTAGATATGAGGTTATAGTACAGGATCCCACTGCCCGATTCTGCAAGTATCTGTTTTTTCGATACAACCAATTTTAAATGAATGTTAAGATAGTATGCAATAGATTAAGGGTAGGTTGCCTATAAAAAATTAGCCGCAATTACCTTTAATTAATTTTAGTATAATTAATTCCGTAATATAAATTGCAACTATATGTTTTTTCAATGAATTTCACGCCATTTGAAAGATATTAATGTCACGAATTGAAAAAAAAATGGTTGCCAGCTTTCAGTTAGCCGCAGCGTTAGGGTTGCCAGATGTGAAGAAGTATATCAGTGTTAATTTTTTGCACTCACCTGTTTTTTCAAAATTTTTAATACAAAATTAAAGTTTTATATATACTAATTACAAAAATCCATGGTTGCCAGTTGGAAAATGGCCGCAAACAGAGGTTGCTATGATTTCAATGAACGATTCTCGCTCCAGGTAAGTGGAAGCGCAAGGGAGAAAAGTTGCACGCATTGTTATGTGCTGCAAACAAAAGGATAATGTAGTGTAGTCATAGTTCTAGTATTTTTTTACTTATTATTTATAAAACATAAAAATTAGTGTATGATGACGTTAAACAATAATTTCGATTTCAAAGTTTTTTTATTGAAAAAGTGAAAATCAATTTTTTTTACAAATTATGCATTGAACATTATGGTTCTTCTAAATGCAAATCTTATAATTATATATATCATCAATTTTTCTTATTCATTGTCTGTATCGGTGTCAATATCATCTGAATCAGAGCCATCATCTACTTCTATATTTTCCTCTATGTCTTGTTGGTGTTCATCTAAAGTTAATTCTTTTGATGCTGACAAGATATCTTCAAGAGTCATTGGTGTTGGATCGTCAATGAACCACGTTGGTTTTAAATTACCATCAATTACTGACCAACCGTAGTTTTCACTTTTCATAAACGAGAGAATGTGACGTGTTCATCTTTTGTAAGCGAGAAAACTGTCATTATGGAATAAGTGTCAAAGCTGTCATGATTTTTCCTTGATTACAGCACATAACAATGCGTGCATCTTTTCTTTCTTACGCTTCCACTTACCTGGAGCGAGTTCATTGAAATCATGGCAACCTCTGTTTGCGGCCATTTTCCAACTGGCAACCATGGATTTTAGTAATTAGTATATATGAAACTTTAATTTTGTATTGAAAATTTTGAAAAAACAGGTGAGTGCAAAAAATTAACACTGATATACTTCTTCACACCTGGCAACCCTAACGCTGCGGCTAACTGAGAGCTGGCAACCATTTTTTTTTCAATTCGTGACATTAATATCTTTCAAATGGCGTGAAGTGTATTGAAAAAACATATAGTTGCAATTTAAGT
Source organism: Cynegetis impunctata (assembly GCA_030704885.1). Taxonomy (NCBI): domain Eukaryota; kingdom Metazoa; phylum Arthropoda; class Insecta; order Coleoptera; family Coccinellidae; genus Cynegetis; species Cynegetis impunctata. Next base: position 174,696 of record JARQZK010000728.1, read on the forward strand.
TAGCGAATTAATTATACTAAAATTAATTAAAGGTAATTGCGGCTAATTTTTTATAGGCAACCTACCCCTAATCTATTGCATACTATTTTAACATTCATTTAAAATTGGTTATATCAAAAAAACAGATACCTGCAGAATCGAGCAGTGGGATCTTAGACTATTATATATCGACTAGGTGGGTCGTGCTCAGGAATTTTCGTTTCCAGTTTCTCGTTTAAACCATCAACCTTTGTAACATGCTGTTACTTGATTTTCATTAAGTAAAAGCTTTAAAAACACAAAATAAATCTTCTACAATTGAAACGAGAAATGGACAAATCTTAAAAATTCATTTACTGATCAAAGCCCCAACGTTTTGAAACATACTCGATGAATGAATGACATCGCTACTAATCAAATGAAATTTAGTTTTAAAATAATGTAAAGGGGAATTATATGGTTTCCGCAACATCAAAATCAACTATTATTTTTTTACAGTGTACCTCAAATTTGATTGACAATATTGAACCAAAAGATGTAGCAAAATATGGTTCAGTTCTTCTGTTATTTAAGTACAGATTAGGAACGCTATACACCTCCCTCCACTCAAAGAATATTTGTTATCTTTCCATAACAAAACTTGAAACTTTGAAATCAGTCTACAATTTCCTTTCATAATAATCATTTTTCTAGTGAATAAAATGAGTAAACAAGGAATTATTTTATAAAATTTTAATGACATCAATAGTTAAAAAGATTTAATAGCTATCAATGCTGTTGGGAAAGTCTCATTGGCAAGTATTATATTTGGAAAGAAAATATTTTCTGAGCAGATGAAAAGTAAAAAAAAAAAATATTTTAAAAATTTTGTTGGCGTTTCCTTTTCGTATCCATTGCATCTAATATTGGTTGTCGTTTTACAAGATAACGTCGTCTCAGTTCGTCTATCTCTCTCTCCATATCAGAATCTAGGGTGACCATTCTTTGTTGTAATTCTTCATAGCTAAGGTATCTCAGCTAAAATTATTGAAATTTATAAATCATCAAAAGAAATCTGTAACCATAAATGTATCACTTTAATACGCAAGTAAAATGAAAAGCAGCTAAAATCCAATGATCTTAAGTTCTAATTGCTTCCCTATCATATCACTTTTAAAGACTGAAACAATGTTAATCTGGTATGCGGCACCATACATGTACGCACATCAACTACATATTGGATATCAGGTTTTAACTAGAAATACTACAAGCAGCTTTCCCAATGCCGAATAATTCAAAAAAATAAACGAAGACACAAAATTACCAATATAAAAGGCAGGCCGGTTCTACCCCACTTTTGCTCATTTTTACATGTAAATTCCCATAAGGAAATCTAAGGTCCAAAATAGCGAAAATGGTTCCCTTTTGTATTGGGGTCAATGACCTCCAGGTCGACGGAGACTCGATCAATGTCGTTCGCGCGTGGGGTCAATGACCTTCAGGTCGACAGAGACTCGATCGAAATGCTCTTCGTTAACGAACCCGTTGAAGAACCCGGTAGACCCGTTAACGCATCTAGCGGGTTCGTTAACGAGTCCAACGGGTACGTTAAAGGGTCTAACGGGTTCGTTAACAGGTCCAACGGATTCGTTAACGGGTCTAACTGGTTCGTTAACGGGTCCAGCGGGTCCGTTAACGGGTCTAACGGGTTCGTTAACGGGTCTAACGGGTTCTTCAACGGGTCCGTTAACGAAAAGCATTCCGATCGAGTCTCTGTCGACCTGAAGGTCATTGACCCCACGCGCGAACGACATTGATCGAGTCTCCGTCGACCTGGAGGTCATTGACCCCAATACAAAAGGGAACCATTTTCGCTATTTTGGACCTTAGATTTCCTTATGGGAATTTACATGTAAAAATGAGCAAAAGTGGGGAAGAACCGGCCTAGTATATCTACTAAAGGCAAATAACAATTTCACACCAGCTCATTTGCTGTATTTTCCTTTCTCGAGAGAACGTATTAAAAATGGTTACAGAACTAAGAGGTTAACATTCCGTAAAATTTACTTACAAAATCAAAATCTCCATCAGAAAACGGCCCATGAAACTGGGGTTTGATATCCTGCCGAGGCGGCATCTGTTGGGGTGGAGGATTTGCTTGGTTCAATTGCAAATGAAAGTGACTTTGGAACCTTTGTTGCTCCTCTGCACTCATCTCAGGACCATCAAGAGTAGTTGGAGCCGCTATTCTATTACCCTAAAAAAAGAAAGACTCGTAATAAAAACATATAATATATACATACATAAATATATATAATAATAATAATATTTATTTCAAAAATTATCACAGATAGATCAGGTACAAATGATAAAATTGAAACATGTCAGACGAAACCACAGTTTAATGCTGGATGGAACAGTAATTATAATATTCATTTAGATGATAAGGCTCTACATCCAGGATAAACTTACGAACTCTTGCTACATACAGACTCACACTATCAATAGCCCAGAAATGTTTTGGGAGAGCATTATATAATTTCATACAAGTGTACATTGTGCTTTTTTGAGTAAGTGTGAGTGATAACTTTGGCAGTTGATAAGGAATCATTTGTCTTGTGTTATTCTGATTCTTGAAGCCAGAAAACAGTTCTTTATGTTTATAAATGAATAGCAAAGATATAAAAACAAACAAGCCAGGTACAGTCAAAATATTATGCTTTTTAAATAAACCTCTACACGATTCCCGAAAAGGTAGTCTTTACATCGACCTCAATGTCATTTTTTGAGTAATAAATAGGGAATTAGTATGTGGGCTGTTGCCCCAGAATACTATTCCATATGACAACAACGATTCAAAATTTGCAGAGTAAATTGTTGTTAATACATCTAAGCCAACTTGATGCTTCAAAACGTTAATCGAATACAAGACAGACAGCAGTCTCCCATTCAAGTAATCAATATGTTGACGCCACTTCAAGTTAACATCAACATGAACACCCAAAAACTTAATAGACTCACTAGTTGTAATATCATTATCAAGAATCCTTATTGACTCGAAAGCATCTTCAGCCCTATTAATAACAGTGGCCAAATCATCGTCGGAAACTATGATGTTAGTATCGTCCGCATACAAAGAGAACCTACAAGCCAGATCACCAACCACTTCCGGCAAATCGTTAATATAAATCAAGAACAAAAGCGGTCCAAGGACACTCCCCTGAGGAACACCTCTTGTAACAGTAACATCATCGGATATACAAGTCGCTCCATCCCGCACCAATTCAACTCTCTGCTTCCGATTACTTATATATTTATATATATATATATATATATATATATATATATATATATATATATATATATATATATATATATATATATATATATATATATATATATATATATATAACTATATATATATATATATATATATATATATATATATATATATATATATACCACCAAACTCACATACACTGTTATAGCAATATCTAAATTAATTTAAATCTCACCTTCATCTCATCTTTTTTATCAAACTGAGCTAAGAACAATGGCCGGTAGTTCATTGCTCCCTGTGTTGAACCTGTAGCATGTCCTAGAAATTAAATTTTTTAATATTTCCTGATTTTAGAAGGAAAAATAAAACTGACTTTTCATTGTTTGTTCATCTACATCGCTATTAATAACCATAGTTCCTAATTCAGACTCTAACTCTACTAAGGTACCACTCTGAGAACCTGGTAGTGTACCCCCCTTCCCAGGAACCAAAGTACCTTCATCCGTACATTGCACCATTGTTCGGTTTCCTAAAGCTACTTCATCGTCCTAAAAAAATGCGATTATGAAAGATTATCCTATAACAATGAACAATTCAACTATAATTGCCAATATTCAACAGATAACTGAATATGAAGCATCGTGATACTCACAGATTCTTCGGTAATATTTTGTTTCAAAGCAATAACATTTGCTGGTGCTGAAATGTTCCTATAACTTTGAGTTTCTCTAATTTCATGAGCCTCTTGGATCATCTGATTCAGAATACTGGGATTTTTGGCATTACCTAAAAATGGTCATTGAATTAGTCTCATTGCGAGTATGTTTATTGATATTAGAAAAACATGTTTGATTGTAACAATTACAGTAATTAAATGACACAGTGGCTTTATCAAATGAAAACTCGGTATTCCAATCTACATAAATTTTAGTACCTAAAAGAAACAATTACAACAAGAAATTAAATAGGGGGGTGATGGATAGGTAACCCTCTGTAGAAAACTTATACAAACTTCAACAGATATTGAATATATTCAGTAGGGGGGGGGATAATTTGATCTATTTATTATTACTGAATAAACGAAAAATATGTACGTTTTCAAGTAATATGAAGTAAGTAAGTGACCGAGCTACTGACTCGAATAAAATAATTTTTATTTTTTATGAACTGAAATTCTAAAAATGTCTTAATAGTTTGAAATCATCTTATGCTATGTGTTTCACAAAATAAAATGTATAATATCTCATAATTATGGGAATTAAACCAAGTGTTTCCATCAGTAAAATTCATGAAAATCTAAAATAGACTCGAGACAAATAATTTATGAAAAAATATATATTATACATTACATGAATCAATTGTGAAATGATTTATCATTAATATTTTAACCTGAATATTTAAAGTTCGATGAAACATTTAAATCTTTTCAATACACAATTAGAACAGAAATTATCAATATGATTCCAACTTTAAATATACAATAAAGAGTTATTTATAGAACCTTCAAAATGAGTAGTAAAATATATTTCCAAGAATATCTAGACTTGGATGAAGAATTAAAACACTGATATTAAAATTTTTTTAATTTATAATTCTAAGGTTGTTCCAGGACGTATTGAAATATCAATGTCCTCACAATAATATAACAAGAATGAAATTTTAATACGAATGGACAAAATATTTGCAATATATCACCTACTTATGATTATGACTAATTTAAAAAATAAAAAATTAACTGCAACTGTGAATAATGTTACCTATGAAAACATGGTTTAAAAGGTCAGTGGCATTAGCTCTTTCTTCTGGATTTTTTACAAGGCACACACTAACAAAATCTATAAATTCTCCACTCCATTTGTCTGGTTCTCTAAAGGAGGGTGGAGGTTTTGTAGGAATCATAAATATTGCCCTCATTGGATGAATATCACCATAGGGAGGTTTTCCTTCAGCCATTTCTAAAGCAGTTATACCTAAACTCCAAATATCAGCTACACAATCATATCCTATTTCTTGAATTACTTCTGGTGCCATCCAAAATGGGGTTCCTGAAAAAAAACCATCATAACAGTACAGCAGCTGGCAGTACGAGTGGAACATAACGAAATCATTTGTAATTAATTAGCAAATGTTTTTATTTACCAATTACTGTATTCCTTTTTGCCATAGTATCTGTCAGTTGGCCTGCTACACCAAAATCTGCGAGTTTGGCATGACCTTCTGAATTCAGGAGTATATTACCTGCCTTGATATCTCTATGAATCTTTCGACGAAGATGAAGATATTCCAAACCTTTCAATGTATCTGACAATATTGTTGCAATTTCATCTTCTGACAAGGTTTTTTTTCGAAGCCTCATTATATCAGAGACAGAACCTGCCCCACAATATTCCATAACAATCCAAAGATCAGTATTTTTGAAATAGCTTCCATAATACTTTACCACATAAGGACTATCACATTGTTGCATTATGGATATCTCTTTTATAATTTCTTGTAGGTCTGTATCAACCGGGACCTGTTTTATGGCTAGAACTTGCCCTGATTCTTTGTGCAATGCCTTGTAAACACTGCCATAAGAGCCCTCTCCCAGTTTGCATATTATATCAAAAACTTCTTCTGGCTGGCGTGTCAAACTTTCCTCAGACAATTTTTTCAATTCGCTGAAAGAAAAACAACAATGTTAAAATATTTCTATTATCTGAGTAATAGTGCAACCGAAACATACATTTTGATAATATTAGATATTTCCATTTTATTGTTACAAGAGACTACTTTTTTTTAGAAACAGAAACGATAATTTTATAATAATAGTTAGGTATGAAACTTAGTAATTCAGAAAAAAATAATAAACAGAGGTTAACTATCTTATCTTTACACAGATGCTCCAAAAGACAAAATGTGGTAGATAAAGAATAACCAACCTTTTGGAAGACATTATTACGAATTATATATTAACAAAAACCTGAATTAACACATGAAACATTTTTTACAAAGCTTCATAATGCTTGTTTTCCTTTTAATTTTGAATCACCATTGCTTGCAACTTGCAATTTCCTAAAGGGTTCTTTCAAAACTTCTTTTTTGACGTTCCAATTTCATCTATTGTCGTTGTTGTGGTAAGAAGTAGAAGCTAAGAAGTGGAAAGATAATGGTATAACACAGAAGACACGGTATAAAATATGAAGAAAATGTTATTCCAACTCAAAAGTCCGAAAATATGACAGCCTAAAAGCTTGTTCGATTATTAGTAACTCTAATAATAATAATAATATTCTTTATTGCCATCAGGCTCTCTATTTTTCTAATCCGAATAAAAACCCGGATAAGGAAGATTCATACAGACCGATTTCATTAGCATCATGCTTAATGAAAACGTTCGAAAGAATTGTGAAGTTTAGACTAGAATGGTGGTTGGAATATCACGGCAAATTTCTACAAACTCAATTTGGGTTCCGTAAAAATCACGGTACTTACGACAGCATTTGTCACTTGGTCAACGACATTTACATAACATTCACACATAAAAAAATCCTAACAGCTCTATTCGCCGATATTGTTGGTGCTTACAACAATGTAGTTCTGGAAGTACTTCGTCAAGAAATGACGGAAATTGGATTGAGCCCTCGTTTTTCGGATTTGATTTTCAACCTATTTAGCAATAGACAATTATTTCTAAGAATAGGACAGTACACAGAAGGTCCTCGGGTCACCAGTCACGGTTTACCACAGGGTGGAATTCTGTCTCCCCTACTATATGTAATATATTATCACAGATTAGAAAAAGTAATGAGTAATTCAAATACCAAACTTATTCAATATGCGGACGATATTGTTATTTACAGTATCAATGACAGTACGATATCATGTAAACAGGACCTCCAGAGAGCTATGATAGCCTTCTCTCCATTCTTACTAGATCATGGTCATTGTCTCTCTACCTCAAAATCTGTAATATGCTCCTTTTCATTGAAGCATATAAATTACCCTCCTCAGGTTAGCATAGGAAATGTCTCATTCAAGCATAAAAGCGCAGTAAGATTTTTAGGGATACTTAAAAAAAAATTAATTTGTCTATATCAGAAAGAATATAGAAAAACGTTTTCAGATTCTGAGGTATACCTGCCATAACGACTGGGGTGCGGATAAAAACATCGCCGTCCTCTTCTATCGCAGTTATATAAGATCAGTTATTGATTATGGTTGTTCTTTTTACGGATCTGCCTCTGTCAGTAATTTAAAACCAATAGACTGCCTCCAACGAAAATCTTTGAAAAAATGTATTGGGCTCCTGAGAAGCACCCACTGTTGCCAACCCCAACTTAGTGAAAAACTATATATGTGCTTCGCAAAAACTGTATAAAACTGTAGATTTTAATTTGAAAACGGTAAATGTACAGTTTTTTCTTAGTTTATAGTTTCAAACTTCATTTGAAGGTGGTAATCAATAGAACAAACATTGGAAATCAAACTTTTTATCAAATGATCGAAATGATTTGAAAAATTATTGAAATTAAAACATGTACGGCATACATTATCATATGACACATGTTACAAGACTATACCTATCAAATACAATTACCTGCTATTTCGCTCTCAATCTGCGAATTTTCTTGATTTTTGACCTCTTAATTGTTTTTGAGATCGTACATAATTTCATTGAACTTTTCGTAATCAATTTCGAAACCATTTTCAATTTCAGATCTCGTTTGTAGAGTGCCTTTTATTGAGCTCGTATTTTTCTTATTTTTGTTTTCAAACAAGCGCTCTGGCAGACACAGAAGTTCTTTGGTAACAGTTTGCGAAACCCTGTTTACTTCGTTATATTGTCCGTGCATATACTTGAAATGATATAATAGTTCATAGTATTGACGCTAGCATTTAAAATTTAAAAAACTGTAGATTTGGAGGCCAAAACTGAAAACTGGGAACATTTTGAAAAAACTGTAAATAAGTAATAAGTAAGTGACCGAGCTACTGACTCGAATAAAATAATTTTTATTTTTTATGAACTGAAATTCTAAAAATGTCTTAATAGTTTGAAATCATCTTATGCTATGTATTTCACAAAATAAAATGTATAATATCTCATAATTATGGGAATTAAACCAAGTGTTTCCATCAGTAAAATTCATGAAAATCTAAAATAGACTCGAGACAAATAATTTATGAAAAAATATATATTATACATTACATGAATCAATTGTGAAATGATTTATCATTAATATTTTAACCTGAATATTTAAAGTTCGATGAAATATTTAAATCTTTTCAATACACAATTAGAACAGAAATTATCAATATGATTCCAACTTTAAATATACAATAAAGAGTTATTTATAGAACCTTCAAAATGAGTAGTAAAATATATTTCCAAGAATATCTAGACTTGGATGAAGAATTAAAACACTGATATTAAAATTTTTTTAATTTATAATTCTAAGGTTGTTCCAGGACGTATTGAAATATCAATGTCCTCACAATAATATAACAAGAATGAAATTTTAATACGAATGGACAAAATATTTGCAATATATCACCTACTTATGATTATGACTAATTTAAAAAATAAAAAATTAACTGCAACTGTGAATAATGTTACCTATGAAAACATGGTTTAAAAGGTCAGTGGCATTAGCTCTTTCTTCTGGATTTTTTACAAGGCACACACTAACATCTACAGTTAAAACTGTAGGGTTGGCAACACTAGAAGCACCCCAAATGTAAGAATAGCAATTACAAACATAGAATATGTTTCTATGGTCCAACGTCTGTCAATCTGTGCTAAATGTAGTCGTTATCCATATATTTTTAAGGTTATCCTCTTTTGTTCTTTCAGTTATAATAATTAAATAGTAAAGTTCTTATTAAATAATAAAATATAAAATACTCTTTATATTCCAAACATTCTACACCAAAGTCCCCAAATGATGTTGTCCTCTCTGAATCCGGAGAAATTCCTCTCAGTAAACGTAGAGAATATTTCACTCTAAAATTCATCACAAAAAAAATATCTATCAGTAGCGTCGTTATAAATAAAATTCATGAACTATTCATTAAAACATTAACTGAAAAGTTTTGGATAGTGAAAACGGATCCAATTATATCCTCCTGTTATTTTACAGCGAAATCTTATTGAGAAGTTCTTGAAACAGATCATAATATATCACCCTTTACTATGCAATATAAATTTCTTCTCATTCTTCCTAAAGTTCATATACATGTATACAATAATATAACAGCTAAAGAGGAATTTCTGAACATAATACATAGCTCTTACTCGGAATATTATCAATTATTTACTGATGCTTCTAAGTCACCCCATTCTCCAGTTGGAGCTGCAGTTTTTGATCCCTCTAGAAATAATTATATTCAATCAACTTTGAACAATTACTTCTCTATTTTCCACGGGGAATTATTTTCCATTTCGATGGCACTGAAGTACATTGAGAATCGTACCGAAGAAAGTGAATTGAACCGCTACATAAATATTTCAGAAAGTCAGAGTGCACTCATCTCACTGAGGAACCTGAAGTGTGATATGAGTTTTTCGTATATTCATAAAGAAATAATAACATCTCTATTCAACCTTAGACAACAGAACATAGACATACAGTTCCTATGGGTGAAAGCTCATGTGGGTATCTCTTCTAACGAACTCGTGGACAAAACAGCGAAAGCGGCAGCAAATAAGGCAGTAGAGATTAGTAAATGTGTTTCCTCTGATATTTGCGCAGTTCTGAAGACGAAAATCGTGGGAAAATGGCAACGTGAATTCCAGGAGGATACAAGGGGTGCACCTATAAAAGCATTAATCCGGTACCTTCAAATCGGACATGGTATAAAATGATTGGGAATCGAAGGAAGTTTGTTCGAACTATGTGTCGCCTAAGAAGTGGTCACGCAATCTGTCCACAATATATGTATAACATTACATTGAAAGAAGACCCAAATTGCGAGTGCGGAGAACTAGGAACAATTGATCACCTTATAATAGCTTGTAGTAACTACATACATCAAAATATGGAACTTATTTATTTTTTTTTTTTTTTTTTTTTTTAAATCGAGGTTTTTTAAATCGAGGCGAAAAAAAATATATATCAACATTGCCTACCCACTAAAAACACCTCTGTTCTTTCGGTTTCCGGGCATAAGCCTACTAAACCTCCAGTCTCACACTTAGATTAGGACTCTCGTGCTGCGGTCAGCACTAGAACCTGTTCCCTTCCTTGTGTCTATATTTCAAGACCCAAGTGTATATCTCTCTGCGTCGCGTCGCATTAATTTTGAAATCAAGTAAACATACCTGACGACTGCCCGTGGCATTCTCTGTCGACTGGAAGTATGTTCGCTTCATCCCAGGTTGGTTCGAACTTGAACAATGCTCATCACTCCGACATCGAGATCCAACATCCATTTTCACACTCGTCGTCTGCAATGGCCATTACTCCGACATCGAGATCCAATATCCGTCTTCACTCTCGTCGTCTGCAAGGAGCATCATTCGTCTTCGAACCTGACGATCCGCTTCCATCCCACCGTGCCGTCCTCTGTTGGGCGCTGCTCCTTACTAGCGAACCGATGAAGAACGTGTCTGATGGACAATCTCTCAGCCCATCTAGGTCCTTCTTCACTCCTCGTCGTCTTCAGTTTCAGTCGCTTGCCGTCGAATTCACCGCTTTCCCAGGGCGATGCTGCTTCCTCGTTGGTCTGGTCTCGAATGTATGGAACTTATGTCGACTATCAACAAATTGATCAAACTTTACCAACCCTATAGGGAAACATAATAAGCGATATGCCCCCTACCGGTGTCGAATATTACTAGAGCATGGGAGATAGATTGCTTTGTTTACATCTGTTTACGTGTATTTTATATGAGAAGTTGTCGAGTTTTAATTGTGTTTTGGATCGTTTACAAACGTTCAGAAGAGATGAATTACTATTGTTGTGTATTATATTGTTCATCTTGGGCAAAAAAAAACCGAATATAGCTTACATACCTTTCCGAAAGCTGGACAATTCAAAGTTGCATTCCAAAGTTGGGAAACAAGGAAATGATGGACAGAAGAAATGTGTGGATTCATAACTTGAAGATTGAAAAGAAATGTCTGAACTTAAGAGAGTTGTTCTTTACAGTTTACTGAGAATAATTATTTTCCCTGCAGTAAGTTTGTGAATTTTTCCAAATAGAATTATACCAACTAATGATGTGCAATTTTCAGCTAACCGAAAACGTTGAGTTTTTGAAGTCTAATGCTATTCCAACGAAAAATCTTCCACTTTTATCGGAATCTGAACCTGGACCATCATCCAGAGATTCTAGATAATTGTATTTTCTTTCACATCACAACCAGAGATACTATTAAAATAATAATAACAAATGATGTTTATTTGCACAACCAAAATAACAGTTTATCATAACATCAAGAATATGAAATAAATCTGGACTCTATAGCTAGGTAAAAACTAAAATATTCAATTATATAATCAGGAAAACAGAGATTCTATCAAAAAAACCAGACTCTCAGAAGTCCACCGTACTTTTAGGATAGCTGTTATACGCAGGAAAATTCAAAAAATATAATAACTTATTACGTTCAAACCATTCAAGCAGAGTATTCATATTAATTCTTCTTTTATTTCATGTTGTTTCTTTCAGTTTTGCTGGTAAGTACTTAGTTTTGTCCATTATACTCAAAAATTCTTCAGTTCGTAATGAAAGTAGACATGTCCGAGATGTTTTCTTGAAACTTTTGAAACTTTTTTTATTTTTTGAATAAATAGGTGTTCTATCATACAGCCTTTTCATGAGGTATACATAGTTCCTTCAACGAATTAATTTATTCGTCCTCTACTTTATTTTATTATTGATTTTCATGTTCAATGATAAAAAACTCAGTGTAAATTTCAACTTGATATAGGTAGGTTATCTACTGTTGAACAGAGATAATATTGTCCTCAATCGAAACACAATGAACCACTAGAAAATAAGAAGTCTAAAAAACACAAATTACGAAGCTTAACGTTCGAAAACTCAAAATGAAATGAGCGTAAATACCATTACCAATAAATGTAAACAAACAGCTAATCTCCCATACTCTAGTACCGATATTAGCCGTTCCGGCGCTACGATCTTAATTTCGGACGCCTATATTGTTTGTTGGATCTTTTATCTATGTTATACCAAGCTAGTTAGTCGAGTATGTTAGGTACGCTGGCTAGTATTTGGGAGGTCTCGGGTTCAAACCCCGGGGCCGACTGGTCTGCCATGAGTTTTTCTCAGAGGTTTCCTCATGGTAATGTAAGTCACTGCTTGCAAACTTATAAGGCGAATGCTGGGCCAGTATTATTCCTCTGAACCCTACCCACACTTCCTATGTTCCATAAATATCCCGTCTCACCTATCCTTAATGCACTTGTACATACAAGTGTATCCTCTGATCTGGCTGAAGGAGTTAATCCCAAACTCAAGCTGCCCGCCTCCCTGACACATACTTCAGGGAGGAATGAAACACGTGTGTTTCCTTTTTTATCTATGTGCTTGGTTGCGTGACCATCTACACAATACTAAAAAAAAACTATATATTTTGATAATTTTCTATGATATCTAACCTAACCTACTTTACGATTGTTCATGTTTGGGGAAAATGTAAGGTAGTAATTCGTGAAGTTTTGTTTCATAACTGTCTAAATAAGTTATTCCACGAGAAACTGTTTGAGGTTTTTCATTTGTGGTTCCCCCATGATACGTATCTATTTCGAAACTACCTTAAAATTATGTCTAACATTAATGACGACTACTGGAATACATCCTCTGCTTCAAATTTGAACTTTTTTGATGACGAGGTCTTGATGGCATAATATCTTTAGAGTTGTCTGAATATTAACATTTTTCGTTGCAGGATTTATCCACAAGTCAAGTCGATGTAATAGCTAATGATGTGTTTAGTTCTAAGGATGAAGAGACTAATATATTTGCCATTGATTTTATAATTTCAGAGAAATGTCTAGCTTCATGTGAGTATAAAGTACCTATGTTTATATTATAACTCATAGGTAATGTAGATTTACTCATTCACACAACGTTTTGAAAAGTATACCATAGAGCTGTGAATCTTCGATGAGTTTTAACACAGAAAGCAGGGGATTTTCTATAAGAAAGATTGAATGTAAAAAAATATGATAAAAGAATTCCTACTGTTATACTCTTTTAATTTTCTATTATTTCCATTGCTGTTGTATATAATGTATAGTATGTATCTATATCGATATACATAAATGAAACCATGTATGAGTTGTTTCTTTAACATTTTTATTTGTTGCAGTATTATCTGAAGTTGATACTCAGAATGTCTATATGGTACCACCTGTGACTGAAGTAATGAATAAAATGATAAACGGCCAAAGGTTTAGTTTAGAAATGTATAAATCTTATAAAGATAAATTATTACTCTTGGATGAAGCTTTGAAAACTCATAATGGTGATATTATTTTGAGAGTAAATATTATTTAAATTTCATTACTACTCTTCTTTACTGTATCATGTACTTAGGTAACTGACTTCCTTAAAAGAACCTTAAAGTTCAATATTTTTTGTAATGCCCTCATGAAAAGAAAGGTGGCGTTGATTCAGTATTCGAATTTTTTGAAAACAAAAGCAAACTTAGATGAACTGGAAAATCTTTATATGTAAGATTACTGTCTGTAAATAATATTTTTGATTGAAGAGCATTTTTTTCTTGCAGGGCAACAGGTTTCACCTCTAATATCGTAAGTGTACAAAGAAATTGGTACCATTGTATAATCTCAATTTTTGCAGAGAGATTTATATTTTTTGAATAGGAGAAATGGTGGTAATAAACAGGAAACTTTAAATAGACTGAAGTGCTTTATCTCAAGCCATTCACAATATTTGAATAACTTCAATGAAGAGAAATTAATGTTAGAACATGCAAAGTTTTTAGGTAATCCTTATAGGCCTACTTTTTACTTGAAAAATTTAATGTGCGTATTTTAGAGTGGCAGATTATCAAGAAGGAAGAGAGCAATTCTGTAATTGATCAACTGGCACTTGTCTGTATGAAACAATGGGAACTGAACTCCAAGGATGACGCTATCAATGAATTCAAAGCTCTTTTCAAAATTGATGATATTCAGTTTGAGTGGACAATTATTAACTGCTTATCTTCTATGGGTTCTTGGAAAAAATTGATAGGAATGTTTCTGAAGCCTGTAGGTAGTATACTAACTTGAATTTCTTATTTAAGTTCGCAACATCTTTCAGAATTGGTTGTCCAAGAAAAACGTATTGAAGACTTCTATCAGTCATGAACAGTTTATTTGGGGAATTTCTCGTCACAACCCTCCGAAAAATGTTCTTGAACAGTTTTTAACGTGCCTTTATGATTCCGAAAAATCATTAGCGTTGGCAGAAAAATTTCAATGCCATAAATTCATGATTGAATATTATATAAATCAGAGAGATCGATTAGGACTATTGAGTTGCATTGACAAAGTGATGGCTAATTCTGAAGAGTATCACCTAATCAGAAAGGCTCTTGATGCTCAAGTAAGTAATCCTTTAGCATGTACCGAAATTATACCGTTTACCCAAATCTTATTAAAATTTTAGTGATACTTCTTACATTTGTAAGAAGTATTGATTGAGTTGTCTTGTTCGTGATAGAAAATATGGCCACATACACATATTATAAGTTGTTCATTTACTTTAAAAAAAAACTAGTTTTAGTTCTAAATTCATACTCATCTGTCACTTGTGAGACTTGATATCGTTGTTGAAGTATTTTAATCTATTTTGAAATTTATTTTTTACTTAACGCAATTGTTTTTCAGGATAAAAAATGGAAAAATTGAGAAATCGTATGAAGTGGAATTCATTCATCTAAATCATTTGTTTATATTTTTATTCTGTAATGAAGGTTAAAGAAATAAATTGGTCAAAAATAATCTTATATTTAATAGGACAGATAATACTGATATTTTTTACATGAGAGGAAAACTACACTAAAATTAGATATATCTATTTTAACAAATCAATAAATTAATTTAATAACTCATATTGATACAAATATTTATAATTGACTATTCAAATCATTAATTTCATTTATATATTTTAAAAATTACAAAATTTTTATAATCGAAATTGCTTAATTCAAATCAGGAACTTACTTATAAATGTTCACACAGTGTGAATTTGCGCTAATATTTACAGTATTGGTATATAACACGATCACAAAATGTGCAATTATTAATTTATTTTCCAATTTGATTGTGTGATTTTATCACATATGTACTGGGCTCATTTGTTTTCGTTTTGAGTATAGGGTTTTGACATAATTGCAAAAGCTAAACCTAATGCCCTGTATTTTGTTGCTAGCGGAACCACGTAATACTGCTTTGATAAGAAATCTAAGTTGGCCAGTCAGCAGAATCTGAAAATCGACTCAAATTTGAAAATAATCAGGATATTATACTAATTTTCACTATTATTTATCAGAAGGTAATATTTCAAAGTTGAATTGACATTCTTAGAAAGATGGAAAATACTGCTCATCAAATATAAATGTTTTCAAAATAAATTCAAGATGACTAACGAAAACTTTTGAAACAAATACAATTAACATTATGAATCAATATATCAAATTTATTGCTTTCAAAATTATGTCGTTATAAACGCCAAGAGATATGATTTAGAAGTCTCAAAGTAAAACCTTTGAAAACTTTCGTTGTGTATATCTAGTTCAAGCATTAAAAACGACTAAATGTTCATATCTACAAAGTTTCTCCAATTTTAAGATATTAATTTCAAAGGGGTACTTTAATTTCAGTATTTTGATCCATTTGCTGACTTTGGGATGAGTTTCTGTCATCGTCACACGAATTGGTCTCATCATCAAATTATTTCAATGAAAATATTGTAAAGAAATGAAATACTCTTTTCTACAACGAAATTTATATAATTTCCAAAAATAATACTTGGTCAATCAAGAAGACGGCATAATTATTAATAAATCTTTTTGTACAATATATTCGATAAGTAAACGCTTCACTTTGTTCTTCAGATATTTTTGTCAAGAAAATCTGTTTCAATTTTACCTATTTTTGAAACATGTTGAACCAACTGATTTACAAAACTGGATTTCTGAGTACTGTGAGTACTTTTAAGGAAATTTTTTTATTTTTTGAGACCGAACATTTCGATTAACTGATAATGAAGACATTTGCTTAGGTAATTGATATCTCGTTATATATATAGGACTGGCGCCTGTGATTTGTAAAAAATGCAATCAAATTTTCCTTCCTGGGAAAAGGAAAAACATATTAACCAACTGTTTTAAGACTTTGTAATGCAGTTTAGGTAACTGGAAGTCTATTGCATAAATGTTAAAAATATTTTTATAAATAACTATTATTCTGCTCTTCCTAATAAATTCACTGAAAGCAAATTTTTGAAGAAATATCTATTGCACATATCGGGATATGCGTTGACATCACAATGCTAAGGGGTATCCCTGTCGGCCGATGCAGACCTACCAGAAGGAGGATGATTTCTTTTAGGAGGAGGTTGTAACGGAAACAATCTGTGTTCTGCAGGCCAGTACACTGGACGTTCTCCTTCGTCCAGTGGCGTAACTGCAGTCATTGAGGGTACAAATTGCTCTGGCATCCAATCGAATGAAAATGCGTTACCGCTCTGATTGCTCGGAGTTGCTGTTGGAGTCGGAGGCGTACTGCCAATGTACGGACTCAGCTCTTGATGACATAAGTCTGGAACCTGGAAAATATATGCCACTCGAAATATCAATCAGGAAAGTTCTTCTTAATCCACTAGATGCCTTGAAATCAATGGTTACGGTTTCAAGGAAGCCAAAACTAAGCGAAAACTATAGATTTAAGTAGTAGTATTTGGCTTTGTTAACTCACACCTCGTATAGATATATTTCTTACCTTTTGTAGCGTGTCAGACCAAGGCGGACTTGGATTCCACTGGTCCATCAGTTCGCTGGGGTCCACTTTGAGCAAAGTTCTAGGCCTTTCGGTAACTTGTGAGATCACTAAAAGTCCGCTACTTCCTCTCTGTGTATTAGGTGCGTCCATGTCGCCTACTTCTAATTCTAGGTTTTGGAGATCTTTGGGCTTGCGCTTGCTGTAAGAATAGTCAACTGGCTCCGTGTCAGCACGCCTGTGGTGATGATGGTGCTGGTTTTGGTGACCCGGTGTCAGGGCGCTATGATGACTCAGATGTGGCTGAATAGTTGGAGGCATCGCTGTTAGATGCGAGTAGCTCGCTGTATCGTGAGGAGTGTTGTATTCGTGACCCTGAAAGTAGTGATAATTGCTTTTTACACCCTACAAAATGTAACGTTTTTATTCAGATCGGTGTTATACCGCATGGACCACAGTTTTTGAGGTTTTTCTGATGTTATAAAGATATATCGGCATACATCAGATTAAATAAGCTGATTTTTTTTACCTGGCGTTGCCCTTGAGGCAGATGAGCGGAAAATGTTCAAACCACTATTACTTGGAAGGTGTATGCACTTCAACTACTCATAATTCAGTTAGAATGTTGAAAATATGTACGGGAATCAAGTTGATATTAGAGTGACTATGGAGGTAAAAAGACTTTTTGATAATATCCAATTAGGAATAATTCACCTATTTTAGAGTTTCTTCATTAGAGTATGATGAAATACTTCAACTATAACAATGAGCTAAGTTACCCTTTACCAAAACCTAACAAGATTACGTCCTAATAAACATCTTCATGATTTACAGATCTGTTAGCTAATATATATAAGGCATCATCTTGACGGATGTAATTGACCGCTATTCTATATTTCACCGGTATGCTATAGTAGGCCAAGCTACAGAGATTTTTTCATGTAAAAAGTGTTAGAAAAAAACCAGCTCCGCCATTGTGTGTAAAATAGTTCCACATGATATAGTGATATGTTTTTCACTCGACTTTATTATTTATGTCTTTGTTATTAACAATTTTATGCAAAAAATCGCTTTTTTTTAGTTTTTTGCTTATAAAATTGAAACTATCACAGTAATCGTGATGATGTCAATAGACTTATTGTAGAAAATGAAAAGACGAAAAAAATGAGAGGTCGGACGACTCGATCAGACCCTTGGTCTAAGGGAAAATTGGAAAAAACCGTCCTAAATGCAGTTTTTTCAAAAGTTCATAACTCGGTTATTTTTTGAGTTGTAGCGTAGATCCTCCGGTTAGTATTATTTATCAATATAAACTTTATTTGTGCGAAGAGCAGGAACTGTCCGATGCGTAGTTTTTGATCTGTGGCCATTTGATTATATTACTATGCAATTTTCCAGCAGACCTGAATGCGACAGATATGGTCTGATTTCAATTTACTAAAAAGATTTTGAAAGTAAAATTCTCATAGTTCAAAACGTTCATCTTGGTTTTCCATAAAAGCGCTGAGAAATATGTTAAAAATAAAGCTGAACATGACGAAAAACGGTCGAGCGCGTAGTTGAAGAGTGGGGGTAGAGCAGCAGGCAAGGAGAAGTATGACATTCGAAAGCGTCGGCATTTTGAACATGACAGTAATTTCTAAACGTTGTCAGATAATAATTGTAAACCCCCACTCTTCAACTACTCTCACGCGCTCGGCCGTTTTTTGTCATGTTCAGCTTTATTTTTAACATATTTCTCAGCGTTTTTATGAAAAACCAAGATGAACGTTTTCAACTATGAGAATTCTACTTTCAAAATCTTTTTAGTAAATTGTAATCGGACCATACCTGTCGCATTCAGGTCTGCTGGAAAATTGCATAGTAACATAATCAAATGGCCACAGATCAAAAACTATGCATCGGACAGTTTCTGATCTTCGCACAAATGAAGTTTATATCAATAACTGATACTGGCCGGAGGATCTACGGTACAACTCAAAAAATAACCGAGTTAAAAATGTTTGAAAAAACTGCATTTTGGACGGTTTTTTCCGATTTTCTCTTAAACTAAGGGTCTGATCGAGTCGTCCTACCTCTCATTTTCTTCGTCTTTTCATTTTCTACATGAAGTCTATTGACACCATCATGATTACTCTGAAAGTTTCAATTTTATAAGCAAAAAACTAAAAAAACGCGATTTTTTGCATAAAATTGTTAATAACAAAGATATAAATAATAAAGTCGAGTGAAAAACATATCACTATATCATGTGGAACTATTTGACAAAAAATGGCGGAGCTGGTTTTCTTCTAACACTTTTTGCACAAAATGCTCACTCTAAATCTCTGTAGCTTGGCCTATAGTATATTACGTAGGGCGTAGAGCACTGAAATTCTGTCTCGGTAAGATTCAAAACTTCTAAATTGATCTTGATTCTCACAGATTTAATAATACTTAGGAATTTATGTAACATATTTTGAGTGCAGTCTGATATGAAATTTATAATCTGTTTTAATATTGCTTACCGGATGTGGATGTTCAGGATAGTACAATAGCCTAGTGGGAGGTCCTACATCGTATGCTAAACCATACTGAAGTTTGTTTTGGACAGATACATAGTGGTAAAGCCAATTATTGCTTCTCATAACAGCAGCTTCTGCTTCGTTCAATACCTGATTCGTACATACTATAACTGGCTGCTGGTTGTTTTCTGAACTTTCCTTCACTTGGAGAACACAGTGCATCCAAATCCATTCACCATTTCTTCTCTGGAACTGCGCCAGTAGAATACAGGACCGTTCTTGTTCTGATTGTGTTACTGCAAAATGAAAGATGATCCAAGATGTAGTCTACTTGGGCCATATTTTGAATTGTACAATACATTAAGTAGTGTGATTTTTTTTTGAATAGAAAATTATATTAGAATTAATCTCTCTTCATCATACAGTTGGGTAAGTATCGAAATTAAACGCATTTATTGCAAGTGGACGTTTGCTAATTTGCTAGGATATTGCTATAAGATTATTTAAAAATGGACACTAGAACATTATCTTATTCGCATAACATCATATGACTGATCCAACGTTTCTGCTTAGTCAGCAAACCTTGTAAGAAAATTGTAACTTATATATGATTTTAAATAGCTACTAGCTATACCTGGCCATGTGTTGCTGTTGCTCAGTCTGATGAAATGGAAAAATATATTTTTTCACCACAGACAAACATAAGAAAATTTCAAACGGGTCTGATTAGACAAGTTGCACATTTTTGTTATCACATTTTTCACAGATATCTGCATCAGGTTATTCTTTAACATTTTAGGTTAGATCCTCAAAAGTGGAGATTCACCGCCTTCCTTTCAATTATTTATTATAGAGAAAAAGTTACTTATTTTGCGTGAGTAATTTTTTAATATATGCAGCAGGGTATACAAAAAGGCAAGAAAAATCTTAACACCAACATTATGCACTAAGGGACTTCCGAACGATCAATGGGTTTGCAAACAATCTACATTGCCCAACTTAATAATTATTGTAACCAATGAAACTCATAGACTTTAACATCCATACCTAACCCAGGATTCGAACCCAGCACGCCTGCCTAAAAGATGGTCACTCTACTCCACAAGGTGTGTGTGAAAGAGTACGTACCTAATATTGACAACTGTGAAACAGAGTTGATTTTGGTATGGTAACTAGAAGCAAATCTAATAATTGTTATCTTTTCACAGTTGCAGAGTTTACAGATTTAGAAACAAATCACTACAATTAAATTTGTTTTGTGTTTTAAATCAATAACAAAATCCCTTATATATATATATATATATATATATATATATATATATATATATATATATATATATATATATATATATATATATATATATATATAAAATATAGAAGTTTTATTCAAATCCTAATTTCCAAACAATAGCGGTAAAAATCAATACCGTTTTTGTTTTGTTTAGTTGGTATATTCTCGTTTCTAGATTTATCACTTGAAATTTAAAACTCACCATAGACAGTGTACGTATTTCAAGAAAAATTGAAATTAAATTTGGTTTGTATTTTCAAGATCCCCAGGTTTTGACAACCATGCATCTATGGATAACCAAGAAGAAGCAAACTCGTATATTTGTGTCAAACTGATTGATACAACGTATTTGTTCGAGAACAAAAAATTGTGCTACTTTGCTAACTATTAAACCTCCATTAAGTTCCGAAGAATTGGTAGATTTCTGGGAAAGTTACTAATAAGGTTATGAGTAAATAATAATTTAAATTAAATCGGCCATATCAGTTTCTAGCTACTACACTAAAACCAGCGTAGACCCCCCTGCAAGGCAGAATAATACTTACTGAGCCTGTGCTTCGTTTGCGCGTCTCTCGTGCATTCCCAATGCAGCAGCCTGTACCAGCTCACCCCCTGCAGCTCGGAGCGAGGAAAGCCCAAGTAGAATTCGCCGCTGCAACACAAGTGTAACAGTCAATGTGATTTACTGCACTGGATGTCACTAGGTCTCCACGACCCCGTGACCCTGGCCCGCCCCACCATCACGAACTCTCTCTTGATTTATACGAATCTTGAACAATGCCCCGTACCATCCGATGTGGTCTACGTCGTACGACCTCATTTGATAATCATTACCACTTTTGTAATGGTTCCGTTGCGGAGCTGGTGTGGTGACACCATGTTATAAAGATGTAACCACCAGCGCTGGACCCATGCCCTGATTTATGTCTTCATTACGCTTAGGTTGGCACTGTCGCGGTTTTTGGCAGCTTTAATCACAGCACGAAGCTGAATGAATACGAGAGGTACGCATAGGAAAAAATGTTTCTTTATTTTAAGGTTTTCCTATGACTTCACTTATGATAAAGAACTATTTATTCTATTCGAATCATTCTTGATGAAATAAACTGAATAATAATTATCAAATCATGAAAATATACAAGTTGACCATAGTCAATTTAATATATTACAAGGAAAATTCTTCAATAATAAAAAAAATTATCAAACAACTTTCCAAGGGAGCTGGTTATGTATTGCGTGACGATAATTCCACATTCACAATCCAACAGTGCATTATAGAAGTCATCAAATCACCGCGACTCAAAATCTGCTTACAGCTGTTTCGATCTTATTAGATCTCATCAGTGCAGCTTATATGACTCGGAGTGAATTAACAAATTTCTAATTGTTCCCCAATACAAATCGCGGTCGGGACTACCATCCTACTATCTGGATAACAACCTCATATGTATTCTCGCGACGGGATTCTGCATTTTTGATCTGAGCGGTGAATTGTTGGTTTCCAATATCCTACGTGGAGGACGCTCAATCTCGTAAGAGCCCTTAAACATTCCAATATTAATTTTTTCAACTTGGATTAGTATAAGTTATCACTTCTGTCGTGCGCCCCGACACGCACATGTTTCGTTTTATCCGATGGAACTTCGTTCCTACCTGGTGTCCCATGACATCGTTTTTCTTGTTTTTTAAATTATTGAAGAATTTTCCTTTAGGGGCCGTTCAAGTATTACGTAACGCAATTTTTGAAGATTTTTGACCCTCCCTCCCCCCTATGTAACGCTCCGTAACGTTTTCATGAACCCCTCCTCCCCCCTATTAACGTTACGTAACACCCAAGTGACCATTTTTACCTAAAAGTCACAAATATGTTGCGCAAAGTACCGGAAAGTTGCTAAAATACCGTTTTTATTGTTTTAATCGTGTTTTCGTTAATAATAAACAAAAAAAGAGATTTTTATTTAATAAACAATCATACATAATGTGATATGTTGAAAAGGGCTCAAATTTGTCCTAATAAACTTTTACTACTAATCTTACATTTAATAATGCCGTTTTTCTGACTTAGCCCTGTCGTTGCATACATTTTTAGCTAACTTCATCCACCATTATTTTTCTCATGCATTATGCAATTTTCGCTTATTAGCAGGTTTTCACTTTGAAAACCTGCTTATTGAAATGGGTGCGATTAGCAAAGTAGGGCCTAGGACCAAGATAGTTTTTCGTTTCATGACATTTCAGGATGCTTGGCATCAAAAACCCAATTTCAAGTCTCTCTTTCTCTACATATGTAGATATATATATATATATATATATATATATATATATATATATATATATATATATATATATATATATATATATCTATATATATATATATATATATATATATATATATATATATATATATATATATCTATATATATATATAATATATATATATATATATATATATATATATATATATATATATATATATATATATATATATATATATATAAATATATATGTTCGTATGTATGTAGGTAGATAGTTTCGTAGTTTCACTCCTGTGTATTACGTGTTTAATTAATGAAAACTGGCAACGGAAACAAAATATAAATGACGAATGATACAGTCGAGGTATTACCCATAAAACATAAACGGATAGAGTTGCCAACTTGGGACAACAAAATAAAACTGACTTACAATACAATCGAGGGATTCCCCATAAAAAATAAACGAAAAGAGTTAACAACTTCGGAGATTCAAATTCTCTAGTTTTTTATTTCAATAAAAATCAATGTTACGTAGCGCGTTGTTCAAACCCCTCTCCCACCCCTGTAACGCATCGTAACGTTTTACAAGACCCCCCCCTCCCCCCAAATTGCGTTACGTAATACTTGAACGCCCCCTTATTCACTTTATGCATAATAATTAATAAATTGGGAAAAATTTTTGTTATTCAGGAACAGGTAGATATATTTTTTTCATTTTAATACAGCAAATTTGGAATATGATTAAGCTTTGTCAAATTGCCTGGTTTGATGTGTCCTTTCAATATGAATGATATATTGTTCCAGTTCCCATGGTAACTCACTGGAGATGAATACTCGATCGAGATTTAAGATCAAGATGTTCATCTTGATTACTCATTCAAGATTATGAATGTTTGAGTCACGAATAGAATCTAGACATCTGATGAGATCGACTGGGTGATTTCAGTTTGAAGAAACTTGTGGAATATGTTATTCTGAATAGGTATATCGCTATACTATGCTGAATATTTATACGGAAATATCTCTAAGATAAACAACTTTTTAATGAAATGTGGGATCTTATTTAGGGCGATTCAAGTAAAGATAATTTTTTTTGTTGGAGATAATATAACCCTTTCTGTTTAAAATTTATCGAAGTTGGATATAGGAAAATATTATTTTCTTTCGTAATTGCATTAAAAGTACAGGTTGAAATGAACTCGACGTAAATTTTTTGTCTGAACTGATAATACTCAAATTTTTTGTTAATTTTTTTAATTTTAAAATTTTTTTTAATGTGAATTTTCACAATGTGGACATTATTTCGATTCAAGATACTATAAACATCTAGCTTAGATATAGAATTTTTTATCTACCTTTTTATGTCTACCCTGAAAGTCCATTCCAAATAGTGTTAAAGAATTTTTCAAATCAGATTTTTTCTGAGTAGTTTCGGTGATACAACGCGAGGGGTAAGGGAACAACGTCCTCGAGATAGTTAGACGCGATATGCAGTCACTCCGACCGGTACTCATCGCACGTGTCCGGATTTTAGCGCTAAAAAATTGCTACAAGAATTGAATTCCACGAGAGCGACGCCGCTGGCACAGCTAGTTATAAATATGTTTGAATATTTTCGAATTGGCGTGATCCCTATAAAAAACGATAAATAGGATAAAAACTCCATGAATGCCTCAGCTACGATTGAGTCTCCAATTATTACAGGCTACAAGATCTGTTTAATTTTTTGGCAATTGCGTTGAAATTATCAATTTTTTTTTAACTTTGTGCTTTCCATTTCTGGACATATGTAATCATTTACTCGTATCTTGTGCTTCTCTTAGCACATATCATATTAATTATAAGAAAATTATCATATTAATTATAACGATATTTGACAACCTTTATTCTTTAGTTCAGTCACTTTTCTTTAGAATATTCCAGTGGCCTAAATAGGAAGATAATGATGAAGCCTTCATAAGAAATAGCTATCGAAAATATCCATAAGTTTCTATAATCTATGCGAGATTCTAGTTGGTGTCCCATGACACCGCATATGTTTTTTTTAGGTATAATCACATTGGTGGATGCAAAATAATGGACTTATGTTAACCCTCTCGGTCACGAATTAAAACTATTGGAGTGAAAAATCTGAAATTTACTGTAATGCAACTTATGAATTTTTGAAAATTTTTGATGTTAAATTCAGATTATCAAAATGCTCCGTTTGGGCACTATGACATGTCCCCAATTGAGGACATCATGAGCTGATGGAGGAAAAAAAATTCAGAAATATTTTTAGATGGTAAAATATCAATATTTTCCATTATTTATTTTATTAAATATATTTATATTATTTTTGTGCCCATTTTCGAAGTACTGAAGTGTATTGAATTTAACTTTTGCAGAATTAAAATAAAAGTGCTGTTATATTCACCTAGATGTTGCCTTTACTGCTAGTTCACAATGTCCTCAAACTAGTACGCCACACTTTCAAAAATCGCTGATTACAGTATGCACAAAAATGACCTAACGCAATTGCTTTGGAACAAGTCTACACTTATTTAGAACGTAAACGAACAGTTCTCAAACACATGGTCTAACGAATATAGCCAACAAAAAAATAAACAGTAGAGCGTTACACTGCTGTGATAGCTACCCTACGGAATCCCATATTTCAAATGCATGATTATTTTTTTGATCCGCTTGAAGATGGCAGCATATATATTCATTTGGAAGAATATGATGTCCACAACTGAGGACAGTGTGACAGAGGAGTAAGACCAAGCGGTACCTCATAGGAAAAAAATCCAAAGTAGGTTGTCCTCAACTGAGGACAAGGTGAGCGAGAGGGTTAAATAAAAAAAAAATGGTAAAAAAAATATTTCAGTAAAATGAGGAAAATATCTACTAAATTAATATATTGTATTAATTTTTGTTAATTGAAACAATTAACAAAAATTATATTTCATTTTGTACCCTGGACCTTCTTTATGTAACCGGTGTACATCTCCAATTTATATTATGACCGACCCCCCTAACCGAAAATAATAATCGAAATATGTAAGAGTTGAAGTATCATGAAGTACTCACTTATTGTCTATGTGTATAAATTTCATATCCATCGAATGTATCGACGTGAAGACATTGGTGGCTCCCTGGACGACACATTCCCTCGTTTCAGGCATTGCAACTGGAGTGCAAGTGGCTAAGAATACGGGCTCGTTGCGGCTGCATAGTGGTAGGAAGGATAAGTACCGACCCTGTACTAACACCACCTGTAGGACAAGGATGAGTGGTGGAATAAAATTAAATTGATGTCAATTCTATAAATGCTCTAACTTTTTTTATCTGGGATTGTCTTTGTTGAAGAACCTAACTACCAAAATTTGGTTGAATTTTTCCAACCGCCGCCATTTTTACGTTTTACATTTTTTTTGATGGTTTTTTATAAATTGCCGAACTCCACAGCTTCTACAGATTGAGTTAGAGAGTTGAAAATTAGTACGTACATTGAGTTAACGTTGACTTTAAGATCCTTTTTTGGTTTAAACTCTCTATCTCAACTGCGCTGCATTTCGTGGTGACTATTTTGTTCAAATTGCATCTCGATCTATTTCGCGATGTACGCGATGCACTTCGCAATTTTTTTTTCAAGATAGACGGTTGAAATTTGGTATGTGGATTAAGTTAATGTTGAGGTGCGTTTCTCCAATGGTTTCATCTTTTTTCCTCAACCACGATGCACTTCGCGAATTTTAATTCGGTTTGCTTTTTAAGCGTTGTTTTTTTAAAATATGATTCAATTCACTAGAATCGCATCTCGACGCGATCATTTCGCGCGAAAAATACGACTTTAGTGATGGAGCTCTGCAGCTCAAGATTTTTTTTATAGTGTGTGTATAGGGCCGGCCCTGAAGGTACAATACTGCCATGTGACAGTAACTGTAAACAGTCTCGGCTGTATTCTGATCAGCTCATTTCCATACGGCATGGTCGAGTGGGTGGATGATATACACAGCTCTGCTACCTTTTATCTCCTTAACATACATAACATAACTATTTTGATAGTGCCCTCAACGTTACAGTGCCTGCGACGGAGGTTTACGGTCGAGGGAGCTACAAATGGAGAGATATTTTCGCGGAATCCGATTCGTAGATGCTACTGTGCCGAAGAGGAATATTTATGTGGCAAAATACTTCGAGAGGAAATAAGCGGAATAATTTGGAAAGAAACGGCCAAAGTGGTATTATGAATTAACATTGAAGTCCGTGCAAGTATATTTTTAGCAGATTTTCACTTTGAAAACCTGCTTATTAAAATGGGTGCGATTAGCAAAGTTGGACCTAGGACCAAGATAGTTTTTCGTTTCATGACTTTTTATGATGCTTGGCACTAAAAACTCAATTTCATATATATCTATATATATATATATATATATATATATATATATATATATATATATATATATATATATATATATATATATATATATATATATATATATATATATATATATATATATATATATATATATATATATATATATATATATATATATATATATATATATATATATATATATATATATATATATATATATATAGATATATATGAAATTGAGTTTTTAGTGCCAAGCATAACACAACAATACGATAACTATTTCAATCTAACAAACATTTTCTTTCTGACACCTAGGCATAACATGTATGCCTGTATGTGTTTAATACAGTATTACATTGTAAGAAGATTTAATGCTGTTTTTATGTTTCTTCATCCCAGCACAAAAAAACAAACAAAAACATAAACAGTGAGAGACCGCTCACCTACCACTAAAAAGGAGCTAAAACGTGCCCTCAAAATGCCCTGGGTTATCAAAAATAAACTGTTTGCAACTTATACTAAATTTTTTTACATTAGATATGTTCTTTATTGTGAGGGGTAATACGTTATAAAACCTTGCTGCAAAGCTATGAAGAGATCTGCGGCTTAAAATTTTTTGATACTTTGTTATAGTTACATTTTTATTGGCCTTACTACGTGTATTTTGCAAGTGATCAATGAGAATCTCCGATCTATCCCTTCTGTGCATAAAACTGCAGGCAGACAAAATGTAAAGTTGCCGTATATCAAAGAGTTTTTCGCTGTATAATTGCTTAGTGGGGTATAATTTTTTTTTTTTTGAAAATAACCTTCAATACATAATTTTGGACAGTTTGTAATGATTTCAAGTTATATATATATATATATATATATATATATATATATATATATATATATATATATATATATATATATATATATATATATATATATATATATATATATATATATATATATATATATATATATATATATATATATATATATATATATATATATAATCTCTTGATAATTATTAGCAATAACAGGCTTGTTGAATCTTAAAAAACTCGATTTTATTAAAACGTTGACGTTTCGCCACGACATTCGTGGCTTTATCAAAAGTTTTGATAAAGCCACGAATGTCGTGGCGAAACGTCAACTTTTTAATAAAATCGAGTTTTTTTAAGATTCAACAAGCCTGTTATTGCTAATAATTATCAAGAGATCATTGTTCATCATGTTCATATGTATGTATGTATAAGCTTATGTATTTTAGCATTGTTGACACTATAAAGGGAGCAATTTTGAAGCAATAGGGTTGAAAGTTTGTGAGTAGGTAGTTTAGTATAATATATTGGATGGGATTGGTTTTTGTACGAATTGCTTGGGGGGGTTGACTCCCTAGGAGAGGAAATGAATCTTGTTTACACTATAGAAAGCGCAATTTTGGGACTATAGGGTTGAAAATCATATTTGAATGAATAAATTTTTTAAACTAGATGCTTTTTGAAAACCTGCTTTTCTTATGCAGCTCGCTGCGATAGAGTTTTTTTTTTACTTTATTGCCTGAAGAATAAAAAACATTTTTTCTCATTGATAAGGCGTTAAAAAAAGAAAAGAGAAACTTAAGTTGAATTCATACAAAGACAGGGAGGAGTCAAGTCAAATAAACAGTCGAAAAAAATTTCTCCGTCAAGGAGCAAAGACTTATAGGTAACATAATCGAAAACAATAAATATAAAAATACAAACACATGTAAACATTAACAAACTTGTGGGCAAAGGCAGATGAATTGCCTATTACCAATTTGACAACCTATATTATTATTATCATAAAGTCGTGTATATATATATATATATATTTATAGCTTTTTTGTTTATTATTATATATGTTGGGCTATGGGGTCAATCGTGGTGAGCCGTGTATAGGGCTTTTCACCATGAACAATATTTTAACGGTTTAGCAGCATTGTACATTTATAGGTTGCGAATATTTTTTCAGAAATACAATCATTTATTTTCTGAATTGGAAAACAAAATCAATAGAAGTGTAATTTATCCTTATATATTCCCAAAACATCGATTGACTGTGTAATGTAGCATTATATAGTGGTCTGAGGTTGTTTAGCAAACTTCCAGCAGAATTGCGTGAAATGTTAGGCTTCAAGTCCTTTTAAAGGCTACTTTATAAGTTATTAGTTAAGACTGAACCTTATAATGTTAATGAATTCCTGTTAGCCTGCGATAAACAGAGATGGTGTTTGTATATCAATAGATTTTTTCTTTTCGTTGTTCAATTTTTTTCTATGACAATTATGAAAATAAATATTATTATTATTAATGTTATAATGCACAATGTCTGATGAATCCATTGTAATTTTTCAAAACTCAAACAATTAACTCTGATTTTGGTAGTATTTAGTGGTATAATTTATTATGTAGTGCCCAAAATTTGAGCAATTGGCGCCACTTGGATTTCAAATTTATGTGTGAAATGCTGTTACAATATAGAATATTTGTTAAGTGGAATGTATTCAATAGCTAAGCTAGTATACTTAAAAGGTTTTCGAGATTTATGATCCTTCGATTATGAATAGTTAATTAATGAATTGAATAAATATATTAGTCAGTTCTCTGATAAACTTCTATAAACTCGAAGCAGGACCGCAACGAGCTGATTTTGTTTTGGAGAAAATGTTCTGCTATGAGTTTATTTCTAACCATGTAATATAGTTGTCTTTATTAGATTATCATTGCAATTGAGCTATTTAGTCGAGTGTTTTTCTCACTGACTAGTATTTGGGAGGTCCTGAGTTCGTAGCTCGTAATTGACTGGTCTTTCGGGAGTTTTTCTCAGAGGTTTCTTCATGGCCTAGTTATATAAGTCGCTACTTCATAACTTCCAAAGGCTTGGTCCAGTATTCATCCTCTGAATTCCACCTTCAATGCTCTTTTATATACAAGTGTATCCCTATGATCTGGTTGAAGGATTTTGACCTTACCAAGAATATTTATTTTGAACTCATTATTGTTTATACATGATAAGTAAAATCAGGAGAAATATACTGCTTTCCACTATTATGCTACTCGTCATAATGGGATTTCATAAGTTGCTAGACATAATAGGTACAAATAAGTAAAACTTCTCGCCCATTTATTTTAATACCGAGAAAATGGCTGAGCACTCATTCATGTATGTTAGCATCCTGGAGGCCCCCTGGTTCGTACCGTGTAGCCGACTGGTCTGCCATGAGTTTATTCGAGGAATAGGTAAGTCACTGCCTGCAAACCTACAAAAGCGAATGATGGGCCAGTATTCATCCTCTTAACTTCCTCTGTTCATTAAATTATCAGGTTTGTTCATCCATAATGCAGGATACAAATGTATCTTCTGAATTGGTTGAGGGTTTTCCTCCCCATAACTCAAGCAACAAGCTCCCCTCACACATTCTTGAGGGAGGAATGAAACACGTGACCATTTCACACCGAATGTGGCATATTATTAGAAAGGCCCTAGGAGTTACTCGGGGTAGATTAGAGATTTTCGTGTTTTTTTT
The DNA here is from genome assembly GCA_030704885.1 of Cynegetis impunctata. Taxonomy (NCBI): domain Eukaryota; kingdom Metazoa; phylum Arthropoda; class Insecta; order Coleoptera; family Coccinellidae; genus Cynegetis; species Cynegetis impunctata. Next base: position 205,847 of record JARQZK010000728.1, read on the forward strand.
TTCGAAAACAAAGAACTTCTTTTTAATACTGGAAGCTCAATATTGCAAAAATGTATAGTCTTGAAGACTTTTTTTATTTTTTAGATTTGGTTTTAGTTTTGCACGTTGAAACACGTGGCCATTTCACACCAAATGTGGCATATTATTATAAAGGCCCTAGGAGTTACTCGGGGTAGATTAGAGATTTTCGTGTTTTTTTTCGAAAACAAAGAACTTCTTTTTAATACTGGAAGCTCAATATTGCAAAAATGTATAGTATTGAAGACTTTTTTTATTTTTTAGATTTGGTTTTAGTTTTGCACAACTTTCGAAAAAAATACGAAGCATATTATATAAAGATACTAGTATAGTAGTGACATTTAAGCCAAGTGTATATTCTATATTAACTATTCAAGAATTTCTGAAATGAGGAAAACACTTTTCAGATGCCGAGTTCAGAGCTTTTATATTTCTCTAAACATTTAAAAAGAGAAAAAAATTGAAAAAACATACAGAACTTTTCGAAATATTAACAATGAAATGTCTGGATCCTATCCTGTTCGTATTTTGATGCCGGATCTGCCTTTCACTCTTGTATAAGCTAAGGTCGCCCCTCCTAGCAGAGAGGTACAGCAGAAGCAATGATTACTCCCACACCTATAGCATACTTATCATAGATACTGTAGGAATCTATCTAAATACAAGTTCTACATTTACAGTGCAGCACGTATTACAGTTTATTATTGTTATCGTTATTTGCTTAGCTACTGGTATGGCCGTTTCTTTGAATGCATATATTAAATGGGGCTCACCCATGAGCATCCTAGTGAAATAGGTCACAATCTGCATTAGAAAAAAAAAAGAAGAATCGCGCGAATTTGATGCAGCTGGTTCACACATCTTCCCATTCTAACCAGGGGCCAATGGTTTCAATACACATGACTTTAATGAAGAAAATTAGGTTTAGGTCCCTTGATGATGATTCAATCAAATATGATTGTGGCTTATAATCATTGATATAAGACCTTTATCTTGTGAATATATCGAGAAAAAGGCTTCGTAGGAGTAAAAATAAAAGGCGAAAGACATGTTTGGATATCACGCTGTCTTCAGAATCTGTTGATAAGTAAAACTTCATTGACAAGGGGGAAATTGCATCACTTCTAGTTATTGAACATAAAAATAATAAAATATTCGGTATATTTGTGAAGTAGCCAGGACAAGCTGCTGGTTTGCCGCAAGTCCATTGCAATGCAAGGGGTACCTAATCCAGTTAGCATTCGACGCGATGACCCCTCCACATGGATCCGCCATTGATATATATATATATATATATATATATATATATATATATATATATATATATATATATAAATATATAATATCATTCAAAAATATTTTATTTATTTTTTATATAATTTCCACCAACAACGGCTTCCACGACAACGTAATTTTCAATTAAGTGAATTTATGCACTTGAAAAATACGAGTTGTATAAACCGGTCGTATATTACAAATTGTAGAATTGAGTAAAATGAATTTTCACAAAATGAGAGAACTCTTCATTTATGCATGATTTATACAGTTTAATTATTTTTATTCAATCCTTACTGTCTTGTTGAAAGGTATGTTAAACACACAATAAATAAGACACAGTTGGCAAATTAATATTTTCAACTGCTGTTAGTCAATTTTTCAAATTATCATATTCAGTTGGTCAACAATTTTTCATAAAATATCCTACTGAATACAATATTTAATATTTTCGGTATAATATTTTAATTCATAATTTTAGGGTTGGTTAAATACCTTTTGGTCGCCGAATCTCATCTGCCTTCTGGCATTTCTTGAAACGTTCATTCTACATAAAAACAGCCTAATTTCTTCACTAGAATTACTATTTGACGTGTTTACTGGCCGTCCCAATTCCCTTTGGATTGCCTGATGATCCTGTTTGTCTATTATATCGTAAACGCTATCACCATGGATAAGCAGATCCTCCTGCAAAATAGACAATATCTACATTAATTATTTTATTCGGAATAATAGAATATTGTATAACTGAATTCAAGAAACACTGAACGTAGTTCAAAATTCTTCAATGAATTAAAAACACGAAATACAGAAGGTGTTAATTCCACGTGTTGTCGTACCAATTCATAAATTTTTTTTTTAAGAAGAACTGAATTTTAATTAATTTTTAAGTATTTAAGTTGTTTAAAAAGGAAGTGACTTATAGAAAGTATGTTTATGAAATAAAATAACTCATATTATCTATACTGAATTTTCAAAATTAATTTAAGTACACATGAAATTACAGTGACTTTGAGGAGGTGAATGTGGGTGTTCCCCAGGGAACAATCCTGGGACCACTCTTATTCATACTCTATGTTAATGATCTGCTCATGAATACGCCTGAGGGCCAGATCGTCTCATATGCTGATGATACTGCAGTCATAACTGAGGAATCAGATTGGAAAAAGGTAGAGGAAAAAATGAACTTTCAACTACAAGAAATATCAGATTGACTTGCTTTAAATAAATTGTCGTTGAATATTGATAAAACTGTATTTGTAACTTTTGGAAATTATTGTGATAGTGTACCTGAAAGATTGCACGTTAAAATCAAGTCGAACAATTTCCTAACATTGTTGGTTTTTCTTATAGCCATTTTTTTTGATACAGTAGAGTTTCGAAAAGAATTGTATAAACTGAAACTTTAAATGTGATATTTTGTGCTTGAGTTTATCGTCTCTGAAGTTGAATGAATTATACAGCATGAATCAATATATATGAGACAAGTATCCCTTATTTTGTTTTGTAACATTATTTTAAAATTGTGTAAAAATATTGTAATTCTATTTTTAAAGGCTTTGTAGTCAACTGCAATTATTTTTATTATTGTAATGGCTTTTAATAAAGATGACTAGTTGTTTCATGCCTTCAGAAACTTGTGAATATGAACAATATTTCATTAACAGAAACATAACCTAGATCTGTCACGTTTTAAGAAAATATTTTACGTTAATAAATTATAGCAATCATTAGATATAAATACGAGACGAAAACTTCTAAGAATAGGTTCCTTATTTCTTTAGAACATGTCATTTGATATTAAAATGGGAATTGGGCAAATATACTTGTAATAAACTTTAATTTATTATCATTTGTGCTCATTTCTGCGGGGTTGTTATAAAAAATTATTATTATTACATTACTCCTTAATTGATAACATATTTGAGAAACGAAACTACATATTGCTAATACGTATATTGTAAATTTGGAAAGTAGGACAGATGGTTATATTCTATTGAAATATTGTTCTGTAGGTGTTAACTGTTTAAATCCATTTGGTAATGGTTTAATTTCAATCTACCGTTGCCGTATGCAGATATTGAACTCTGAGTTGAAATTGAAGAGTAACACTATTTTAAAGTGAATATCAACAGTTCACCTTCACTCAATGTTTCCACCAGAAAAAAAAAGTATCGGTTCTAATCAAAATGATATCAATATTGTCAACCAGCTACTAAAAATATGTTTAGGGTAGTTTAGATTCAAATCTTGAAAAGAGAATATTATTTCTGAACTTATTTCAGGATATGACCATGGCAGTTTATTAATTCTAGACTTTTTGATTATACGTAAAAGTTTCCATTAAAAATCATTGTGAATTTTCTATTTGTTTGGAAATTTATTGTCTACAAAGTATTCGAACTTCAGCCTCCTGAGTATTCTTGGAGGTTTTTTGCAACCCTAAACCCCCTTCACATTGAGTTAGAGGGTTCAAAATGTGTACGTAGATTGCTGCTAAGGAAGTGTATTTTGGCGGTGTACTTTTTTCTTTAATTGCTGCCATTTTCATATATTGATTACTTGTTTTTTTTTGCGGTGTTTGAGTATCTCCACATGTCCACAGCTCATCCATACCTATTGAAGTAGAGGTTGAAATTTCTTACGTGGATTGAGTTAATATTAGAAAGTGCACCGTACACTTTCGACTATTTTCCTTAACCGCCACCATTTGAATTTAGAAATTTGATTGTTTGTGTTTATGAAGATTTACTCACCTCCACAGCTTTTGCTGATTGAGTTAACGGGTTGAAACTTGGTACGTAAATTGAGCTGATGTAAGAAAAGTGCACAATGATTTCTTCCATAACCGCAATTTTTATGTGGAAATTTCGAGCGTATTTGAGGATTTTCGAGCATTGCGCATCCCTACAGCCGCTCCAAATTTATTTGGAACGCTAAAATATTGTACGTTAATTTTGGGTATTTAAAATGTGTTTTTTCACCGGCACAATCTTTATGTAAAGATTTCATGCATTTTTGCAGGTATTCAGACTCCCCAAATTGACTTATTAGATTAAGAATTTGAATTTGTATTTAAAATAAATAGAAGGAAAAATATGACTTTAGTGACGGAGCTCCATGACGCGTTTTCTTTTCACACAGCCCTTGTACATCATGGAATTATATAAAATGTCTATTATGATAAATCCAAATGCGCTATCCTTTGTATATTTACATTCAACTGAAAGTATATTTGACAGTTGTTCTGGAATTAGTAAAATCCATCTGATCTCATGTCATCAACGTCAGTGATGAAGCAGTTTTCGGTTCTCTTTTTGTTATGTTCATGTTCATGTCCGTAGGAATAGGGCTCCACCTACTAAGCTCTGCTTTGTACCGTAACATTTTTCAGCTTTTAACTTGTTGGATTTAAATCTTTGGTATAGAATAATGATGAGAATTCGATTTTTATAAGTACATACCTAGGAAGTTACGAGTCAGTCATTTTGTTTGACTATACCCCTCATTTTGACAACTTTTACATTATACATATTCATATATAACTTAATATTTTTGTATGAAAGCTGATACTACTCAATTTATAAATAGTTGATGGAATCCGTCGATACTACGTGATAATTTAACATGATGAACAAAAACAAAACTTGAATTTACTACGTTTATTATCACAAAAATACTTTGAAAAATATTACACTGCGATTGCAATTTCGGTCACTTGACCATCATCGGGCAGATTGAGTTAAGAACTGAATACAAAATAATTATAGATTTGCGCTTACGGGTGGGAAAGAATTATTGCAGGTACCTAAATGACAAGAGGAACACATTTCAAGAAGGGCTAATAGAAGTGGATTTCCCAAATTGGTACAATGAAATGTTCTCACAAAAATCATTATTGTTTGTACACTAAATATAGGAGAATATATCAAGTCAATCTGGTCGTTCCAGGGGTAGTCAACTAGCGTACAACAGCATCTATCCTCAATCGAAAGTAGGAAAATCGGAAAAATTCACATCTTTAACATATTTTGGTTCTCTAACAGAAAAAGTTGCAAATGTCATACCTGAATGTAATATTAAAATTGCTTTCAAACCTAAGACAAAACTCTCAGGATTTTTATTCAATGCCAAAGATACACTTCAAAATTTAGAAGTTCGGGAGTTGATTTGTCCTGTATGTAAAGGAGTGTATATAGGTCAGACTGGTCGATCGTAAAAGACAAGATTTAAAGAACACTAACAATCTTTTTTGAGAAATAAAACGGATTCAACGTTTTCAAATCATTGCCGTGAAAACCACCACCCGTTTCCACAAATAGATAACTTTCAAATTATGCCCAAATTACCGAAGGAACGAAACTTACTTACTTAGAATCATTAGAAATTTTTAAACTCAATCATAATGCAAAAGATATCTTGCTGAACGACCAGATTGACTTGATATATTCTCCTATATTTAGTGTATTCAAACAATAATGAATTTTCTGAGAACATTTTATTGTACCAATTTGGGAAATCCACTTCTATTAGCCCTTCTTGAAATGTGTTCCTCTTGTCTATTTAGGTACCTGCAATAATTCTTTCCCACCCGTAAGCGCAAATCTATAATTCTGTATTCAGTTCTTAACTCAATATGCCCGATGATGGTCAAGTGACTGAAATTGCAATCGCAGTATAATATTTTTCAAAGAATTTTTGTGAGGAACAAAGTATAAACTTTAAAATAAAAACACTTGGCTTATGTTTCACAATATAAAAAATATTTAGATACTGTATTTACCAGTAACGAAAAGTCGACATGTTTCGAGTTATGAACTCATTATCAAGACTGACTGTAGGAGAGTATTGCATCGTAATTTATAAAACAGACAAAAGCAAAGGTAATACCTGAAAATCAATTTGTAGGGGTAATTGACTATTATGGGCGGAACTTATTTCGAGAATTTCAAGAAGGTCAAGGCGTTTACCCTTGTTACCTGAATGTAACAATTTGGTTTTGTTGAAATCCAGGAAGTGATTGAATTTTATACAATGTTCAGAGAAGCCAGTGGTATTTTTGTTTTGTAAAATTAACTTTTTATGTTCTTCAACACGAATATTTATATTCCTTCCTGTCTGTCCAATATAGAAAGCAGGACATTCGTCGCAAAATATTTTGTAAATACCACTGTTTTCTCCGATGTTAGATTTTTCTTTATTATTGACCAAGAATGACTTCAAGTTTCTTTTATTTGTACAAATTGTTTTAATGTTATTTTTCGATAGTCTGTTACAAGTTTTGCTACTCAAATTAGGCACATAATTTATTGGGAAGTATTTTTGTTCTTCATTAATAGTTTACGTGGGGTATATTGAATGCAACAGATACTTTATTCGTTTTTTCCCAATGAGCTTGTCGATTTTTGTGATAATAAACTTAGTAAATTCAAGTTTTGTTTTTGTTCATCTACTCAATTTATACTATTTTACTCTTATGGCGCGTTTCCACCGAAACTGTTGGCAACTTTAGAGTTTCCAACTGTTTGCAACTCTCCAGAAAACCACAAACTTTTGTATAGATGTTTTTTTTTTTTGAAGAAAATGCCCACCTGCATTTCACTCACCATGGAATGTCCTAAATATTCAGCTGCATTATCAGATATATACAGAAGTTTACCATTCTGTGTCATCATCATCAGAAAACCACTCAACGCCTGTAACAAAAGACTTATCTCAATAACAGTTAAAACATCGAATGAATAATTTCAATATCGTAGAAACAATTATATGGAAATCCAATATCAATCGAAAATTATATTCAATAAAAAATTAGTTCTAGCAATCAAGAAAACATAATTCGGAATTACAAACAGTACCGGCATCTCTTTTCTCGAAATTGAATTAGTCGTAATATTATTGAATATCTTATTTCGTAATTGAAATTAACGATGAAGCCAAATGGTTGGAATATTGAGTTTATAATTAAATTGATAAACATGAAAAATGCGCTCGAACAAGTTCTATTTATGTATAATTATCGACCTGTTCCGAGAGACTTTATCTGTAGTGGAATTGTGGTGCGCCCGATGTTTAAGCGAAGTAATGCGCTCAGAATGTAATATATTCTTTAATGATCCTCTATCGGAAAGGGTAATCTCTAAAGTAAAATGAACTCTCAATTTTTTATGATACGAAGAATAAATTAAAAAAGTATGCTCATCAAATATGGGTTGTACTTCTTAGCGAAAACATTTTGGCTAATTTTAAATGCTTGAGAACATCACTTAGCGAGTATTTGAGATTATACAATCATTCCTGATATAATTAAAAGTGTTTAGTACTATAATTTCGAATTATCTTTTGCATCTTGAATTTCCATTGTGTGATTTCAGAGTGTGTATCTCTTTTAATTATTATTATTATGTGTGAGTAGGTACTATTACATAACTTTATCAAAAAATATTGAAGATTTCTGAAAAACTTTTTTAACAATCTTCAATATTTTTTTATGAGAAGAATAAATTGAAAAAATATGCTCATCAAATATGGGTTGTAATTGTTAGCGAAAGGATTTTGGCTAATTTTAAATGCTTGAGAACATCACTTAGCGAGTATTTGAGATTCCTGATATAATTAAAAATGTGAATAATAGCAACGTGTTTAGTACTATAATTTCGAATTATCTTTTGCATCTTGAATTTCCATTGTGTGATTTCAGAGTGTGTATCTCTTATAATTATTATTATTATTATGTGTGAGTAGGTACTGTTACATAACTTTATCAAAAAATATTGAAGATTTTTGAAAAACTTTTTCAACAATCTTCAATATTTTTTGATTGATAAGAAGAATAAATTAAAAAAGTATGCTCATCAAATATGGGTTGTACTTCTTAGCGAAAAGATTAGAGCGAGTATTTGAGATTATACAATTATTCCTGATATAATTGAAAGTGTGAATAATAGCAACGTGTTTAGTACTATAATTTCTAATTATCTTTTGCATCTTGAATTTCCATTGTGTGATTTCAGAGTGTGTATCTCTTATAATTATTATTATTATTATGTGTGAGTAGGTACTGTTACATAACTTTATCAAAAAATATTGAAGATTTTTGAAAAACTTTTTCAACAATCTTCAATATTTTTTGATTGATAAGAAGAATAAATTAAAAAAGTATGCTCATCAAATATGGGTTGTACTTCTTAGCGAAAAGATTAGCGAGTATTTGAGATTATACAATTATTCCTGATATAATTGAAAGTGTGAATAATAGCAACGTGTTTAGTACTATAATTTCTAATTATCTTTTGCATCTTGAATTTCCATTGTGTGATTTCAGAGTGTGTATCTCTTTTAATTATTATTATTATTATGTGTGAGTAGGTACTGTTACATAACTTTATCAAAAAATATTGAAGATTTTTGAAAAACTTTTTCAACAATCTTCAATATTTTTTGATAAGAAGAATAAATTAAAAAAGTATGCTCATCAAATATGGGTTGTACTTCTTAGCGAAAAGATTAGCGAGTATTTGAGATTATACAATTATTCTTGATATAATTAAAAGTGTGAATAATAGCAACGTGTTTAGTACTATAATTTCTAATTATCTTTTGCATCTTGAATTTCCATTGTGTGATTTCAGAGTGTATAGCTCTTATAATTATTATTATTATTATGTGTGAGTACTGTTACGTAACTTTATCGAAAAATATGAAGATTGTTGAAAAACTTTTGCGTTTATCGAAAAGAAAATTGCAGTCTTATTCATTTTATGACTTAGTTCAGTCAGGAAATGCTGACTTGAAGTATGTAGTAAATTTCTTCCTGAAAAAAGTACAGAATTCGAAAATTTTTTCACAGGTGTCACTATATATTTCACTTATTTAAGAAATAAAGTATATCATCAACAACATTGTTTGAATTACCTATCTAACTACTTTTGTTGAAAACGTACTATTCAGTACAGCATGTATGTAAATAAAAAACAAACACTAGAGTGATTTTGGATTATTTAAATTCAAACCTAAGTGAAACAAAGCTTTTTATCACAGCACTCTATCAATTTATATAAATAACACTGTTGCCATTGATTTTAATATATCAGTTGGTTTGATTGACAAAGTTTCATATTTTAGTAGGTATATTCGAAACGAGGCTTAAAATGTTTTATGTTGCGATAACTTAGTTGAAATCATTAACCGTTAATTTAAAAGTCCATTTAGCTATCGCAAATTTATTTGATAAACGAATCCATCAGGAAAACTTTGTAGCATCGATAAAGAGTTAATTTCTTGGTTTATAATGGTGAAAACGGGTTATAGGTATAGAAGAACTTGAATATCATTGAGTTGTTGGGGATTACAACACATACGAATATAAGGAAAAAAGTTATGAAATATAAAGTGATATTTTCTAAATATTTTGCTAAAATGAGCGTGATTCATAATTTTAGATGCATTAAATATTGTTAGATTTTTGAGAGGTACTACTTTACTTTATTTGATAAAATCATTTATCGAAATTTATGTAACTTTTTTGAATAGAGTCTAAATGACATGTAAAGTCTTTGTTTTTATACTCAATTTTCATTTAATCTATAATTTCAATCGGAAAGATTCAAATATATATATATATATATATATATATATATATATATATATATATATATATATATATATATATATATATATATATATATACAGGGTAGCGAGAAAGTCTGGCAACAAGGTATTTTTTGAACACGATTAAAAGTATAATCATCGAATTTTCCTCAGAGATGGATTGTTTGAAGAGGTATGTAATTAAGTGGCCGGCAAGATCTCCTGACTTGACTCCACTTTATATCAGACATAATTGATTAAAAAACTCTCAAATGTCTTGAGATACAAACAATTTCTTCATAAATGATTAACAATTCTATTCGAAGCTTCAAATACAGATTTTATTATTGCTAAGATACAGGTGGCCAACATTTTGAGCTGTTATAAGGAAACATATTTTGTAAGTAACTATGAATTAAGAAATTACATATTGTATGACTTGAAAACTCTTTCTCTTATTTTTTAGTAATGTGGTACGTACTCTGTATTTTTGGAAAGAGGACGAAATCAGCTTTTCTACGATATACCACTCGAAATACGGTGCTATTTAAAAAAATTCAAGAGGCGGCGGTACACTGAATGCTGACGTTACTAAAGTTTGACAGGACCTCTGAAAAACAGAAAATACAATCCTGTGCATAACCCTAAAATTCGATAATTATACGTTCAATCGTTTCAAAGAAAATACCTTGTTGCCAAACTTTCTCGCTACCCGGTATATATATATATATATATATATATATATATATATATATATATATATAAAAATATATATATATATATATATATATATATATATATATATATATATATATATATCAGTGGCGGCTCGTGAGGTTTTGGTTTGAGGAGGCTACAAGAGGTGTTAAAAAATACACGATAGGCGAAAATTTTTAGGATTTCAAGGTCAAACGCCTTATAATTCAAAGAAAATCAAAGTAAAACAAGCACCCTAAGCTATTAATTTGTTTTCACTTTCGAGTGTCTACCTTGAGACCTACAACTCCTATTTACAATATTCACAAAAACTCTTCTCTGCCAATTAATCAATTCATCTATTCATCAATTTTTTTTTCTTTCACAAAATAGGTACCTACCTACCTAATTAACGAATTTGTTAACAGCTGGCGAGAGCAAATAAAAAGTTATTACATATTTTTGGAGATTAGCGGGATTCTGCGATCTTTAACGTTAGCAAAATGATCTATAATATCCTCATAAAATTTTTTGTCTTTCGCCAAAAGTTTTACCAATTCCTTTTCAATAGACAACAAACTAATATTTTCCAAACGATCCTGACTCATTGAATTTCGTAAATAAGTTTTAATTCTCTTAAGAGTGGAAAACGAGCGCTCTACGGAAGCCGATGTCACCGGGATAGAAACAATTAGACATAAGAGTTTCTAAACTTGGGGTAAATCTTGATTCAAATCATTATCAAAAAGTTATTTAATAGTCCTCACATGATTTTCATTTTGCCCCAAAATTTCATTGTCATTATAAACAACACACAGTTCACTTTTTATGGCCACCTTATCAAAAAAAGTGTATTTTTGACATAAATTTTCCAAAAGGTTATCTGGAAAATCAGCCGAAAAAAGTAAACACTGCCAACAAAATAATTTATTTTTTACCTGTGATCCGGTTAGGCAAGGATGTCTCTCATAATTCCTTGTATTAAAACTGCGGTTTTTTGTCTGTTACGCTGCACCAAATTGTTTAATTCAGGAGTAGGTCGCAATGTTTTTATCAAAACTTTATCCTCATAACTTAGTGCACTAAAGTTATGGGATAACAAATATTCCACTGAGTCACCATTGAAATTTTTGAAATTAACTTCAGTAACCATACTCATTTTAAAACAATACGCGAGCAATATTAGTAGACAAGCTGTTGTCGGCCATTAGACACTACGATCATACTACGATTCAATTAATGCTTTCCAACGAATTCACTCGATGTCACGCGAAATTCTATAGTTGTGATTGGTCGACTTTGTATGAGACTGGGCTCTATCGGTGTTGCCATTTACATGTGTTTTGCTTTTCTATTGCAATGAAGTATTCATTCGGAGTATTTGCACCGTTGTTTGCTTTTCTGTGGCAGGCATAATGAACGTTGAGAATATACCTTTCCATGCCTCCGCAGCGTTGCCACAAATCTTGAAATGAATGGAATGCAGTAAATGTAAATACCTTCTATCTTAATTAATAAATTATATTATATAATGTAGGTTGAAAGGAAGGTAGGTGCATAAAATAATGTGATTTTGATTAATATAAATATGCTGAATGCTGACTTCTCAATATAATATATTAGTGATACGCGGAATATTATTGAGGAGGCTTAGCCTCCTTAGCCTCCTTTGACTAGCCGCTCTTGATATATATATATATATATATATATATATATATATATATATATATATATATATATATATATTATATTATATATATAGTATATATATAAATATATATATATATATATATATATATATATATGTATATATATATATATATATATATATATATATATATATATATATATATATATATATACGAATGTTTCTAGGGGATGATTCCTCCTAGATCTTTTATTGCTTCCTCTATAATACTGGGGGTATCCCATCGTTACACCTCGATCTATATGTATATATATATATATATATATATATATATATATATATATACCTATATATATATATAGGTATATATATATATATATATATATATATATATATAATATATATATATATATATATATATATATATATAATAAATATATATATATATATTTTTTTCTTTTTTTTCCCTGATACTTCAAGAAGAAGAACACTGAATGAACCAATGATTTAATTACTCTTCACAAATATCTGGAAAAAAAGAATCATCATTGAAAAGAAACGTTTCATCACTACCAGCTTGATAATAATAACAATACATCTAAACTGACCTCGCAATAGTCGCCATTAAAAAGTAAATATAAATAATTCAGATATAGTTCCGGGAGCTGTCTGATGGAATTTACAGAACATTACAAATTATCGAAAAGAAATGATCATCGGCAATAGCAAGTCAAAGTAGTCAAACGTCTGAAGTTACAAACAGAAAGAAACTGCACAAACCATTTCGCATGAATATGTAATTGTTACCAACACCACGAAAATATACTCCTGGGGCGATATTTATTCAATTCAGAACACATTCGTGTAAGTTATGACGTCTTTAACACCTTGATATTGCAGTCTGATATATGGAAATCATTTCGTATAAAACTTGTTTCATACCTTCACGTGTTTAAATTTAACTGAGTCGGCTTGTTTCTGTTTCCCTATCGAATGACAGTTACATTGTTTAATTTCGTTTTATTGTACGGTTTATCATTTTTTATTCTGATGGAAGATTGAATATTTTTCTGGAGCGGAAAACTTCGCTTTAACTGAATATGTTACAGTTCTGAAATTTGAATTTTGTTCTAGTTATAACAGTACCTTTGATGAATATCGTATGTTATATTTCGTTTTTAAGTTGGTAAAGGAGGGTACCTATTGTGTTTAGTTTTAACTTTATTACTTTATTGTCTTAGATAGGCATATTAAATACAACAAATTTTTAAAGAAGATTTTATGCATCATCTTTGTAATACTCACAGGACTTCGCCCTACGACCCCAACCTTTGTAAATCTATCACTGTATATATATATATATATATAATATATTAAATATAAATATATATATTATATATAAACATTATATATATATATATATATATATATATATATATATATATATATATATATGTATATATATATATATATATATATATATATATATATATATTATATATATATATATATAATATATATATATATATATATATATATATATATATATATATGTATGTTTGTATATATTTCATGAAGTCCGTAGAAAATGCTGTTTGACCGGATTATTCAAAATTCAGTCAGTTTATTCCCGGAAGCAAAACTCAACACTGTTTTTCTTGATAGCCACACACACAATTATTTCAGACTTCAGTCCTCATTGAATGAACGCGATAAAATTTATTTTAGCTACCTATAGTAAGAATGTCATCGTGAAATATAACGCTATAAACAAACCACTTTGACATATTACACAATTTCCATCGTTCTGGATAGTTGGCAATATTGACTTCCACCTGACGTCAATACCTATACGCACTTGTTTTCATTCAATTTATTGAATCATTAAAATGGTCAATCAGTTCATTTTTATTTGAGTTTATGTATATCATTCGGTATTTGATACTTAGGGACGTATGCGCAATGATTGGATGAACTTATCACCATGGGAGGTGCGTTGAACACCTAGTGCAAAATAGGTGTGGACAAGTATTTCCTTAACATCATTTCAGTTGATTCCAAGGTAAAATGAATTTTCGAACATTCACTAAAGGATTCAATTTAAAACCTCATATAATGGAATATTAATAAATATATATATATATATATATATATATATATATATATATATGTGTATATATATCAATATGTATATATATATATATATATTTATATAAATATATATATATATATATATATATATATATATATATATATGTATATATATATATATATATATATATATATATATATATATATATATATATATATATATATATATATATACTTTATTAAGAGCCCTTTCAGACTTGGATACTGTATCCGAGATACGCGTATCCCAGATACAGAAAATACATGCGTTTATATGTTCGTTTTCACACTGCATTCAGCACAGCATACCGTATCGCGATACTAAATTTCTGAATCTCGCTCATTCAGCCGCCGGCGACAGTATCCGAATCCGGGATACCGAATTATCATTGTGGCTTATGGACCTGTTCAGACTTGCATACTTTTGCGATTCAAAAAGCACAATAGCATAGGTGTACAATATTTTTATTATTTATTAGTAGAAGTGAAGTGGAATAGAACGGTTTTTCGATTGTACCATGGAGAATAAAGTTTTTGATAACGAGAAATTTATAAGTTTGGTAGAACCTAATTCTTGTATATGGGATACAAGTAATGAAAATCATTTCGACAGAAATATAAAACAAAAATGTTGGGTGGAAATTACCAAACAGATGTGTGAAAATTTTGAAGAAATGACAATTGTTCAACAAAATGAATATGGTAGGTATATTTATAAAAGTAATTATACAGTGCATTCAAAAAGGAATGCATAAATTCATTAGCTAAATGAATCAAATTATTATATTATTAAAAATTCTCGAAACAAGACGATTATTTGTCGAAAGCTTACTGATTTTTACAATAATCATCTCAAGATGGATAACAAAAATTAAATGAAATATTTCAATAATATTGTTTATTAGCGATGAATAATGAGTTTATTCGTTAATTTATATTGCTTTTAAGTTTTTACGGATTGCAGTGAAAACCCTTTAGATAAGCGAAATGATGTTTAATTTGTATTAATCAGTGCACTACTCATCTAGTAACTGTTCGCAAACTAGCAAGTAAATTGTGAGTTACGGAAATAAATTATACATGGTACACTGTAGTTAGGGCCCAGAAATATAATATACCACAGCATAGCGCACTCTTCAATGTCCATTTCATAAAAAGCACCGTACAGCACTGATATTGTACTGATAAAATTTATTTACAAAACTATATTCTAACAAAAGTATCTTCACTGTATCTGGCCTAAATTCTGTATCTCGCATACAGCATCTCGGATACAGTATCCTAGTCTGAAAGGGCTCTAAAAGAAAACCCGCATCCGCTTGTTTTTCAGATTCTTCTTCTTCGTTATTCATTGTCATTCAAATCAGTTTTTTTATATCTTTGAATATTTGATTAACTTTAATCACTTTATAATTTTGTTTATTTTGCACAAATATAAGTATCACTAGATAGAAATACCTATACATGAATCAACTGTTGCCGGTATAGGGTATACACTAATATATACGACGGTATACTGATAATCTCGAAGCGCATTATACGTGGCGCAAAGGAACGTAACATTTCACTTTCAGTTAACGCTCGATTTAACTCCTCATAAAATTTTCATACCGTGGGCTAAATATGAAAATTTTTTCTTAGGGAGTAAACTCCAATAAATTCCAAAAAGCTTTCATACGTTGTATCACGTGTCTTGTAGTGCCATTTGAAATTTCACAGTTGATTCCTTAATCTGAAAAGGGGTAACAACTACAAAGCAATTGATGATACATTAACCGATATTCCCCTCGAATCAAAAATCGACCTGCCCTAGGAATTGTTGCAAAACTTCATATTAAAATAAATATTCAGGTTTACTTATATCCAACCTGTCAGAAAATATTGTACGTATATCATGTCACATGTGTATTCTCACGGCAAATTTGACAGGGAGCATTTAAGAACTTGATCCAGTAGTACAAATTTTAGTTAATATGTTGTACAGCTAGAGTGTCTTTTTTCGTTTCATTAATGCATGTTACTCACATTGTTGAATATGTATGTATTTTTTTGTCTCGGATTCTGGAAATGTATTTCAGACTTTATCATTATGCGCAACTGATCGTACATTCAATTATGACTTTTGTATCAAATCCAAGAGAAAATTGCTCCGTCTATTCATTTCCTCTTCGGTGCGTCACCACTCCCCCCAAAAAAATTCGTACCAAAACCAATCGCATCGAAGATATCATACGAAACCACGTACTTACAAATTTTCAACCCTATTTCTACAAAATTGCGCCCTTTATCTGTGAACAAGATTTATTTCCTCCTCCGGGGGGTCAACCCCCAACCAATTCATATGGAAATAAATACCGTCCAAGATATCATACGAAACTACCTACCTACAAAATTTCAACCCTATGGTCCCAAAATTGTGCCTTCTATCGTGTAAACAAGATTTATTTCCTCTCCTGGGGGGTTAGCCCCCCACCAATTCGTACCAAAACCAATCCCATCCAATATATCATACGAAACTAGTTACTCACAAACTTTCAATCATATTGCTCCAAAATTACGCCCTGTATTATGTAAACAAGATTTATTTCTTCCCTCAGGGGATCCACCCCCAACCAATTCGAACCAAAAACAATCCCATCCAAGATATATTCCGAAAATACCTACCTACAAACTTTTAACCCTATTACTTCAAAATTGCACCCTTTATCGTGTGAACAAGATTTTTTTCCCCCCTAGGAAGGTCAACCACCCAACCAATTCGAACCAAAAACAATCCATCCAAGATATATTCCGAAAATACCTACCTACAAACTTTTAACCCTATTACTTCAAAATTGCGCCCTTTACCGTGTGAACAAGATATATTTCTCCCCTAGGGGGGTCAACCACCCAACCAATTCGAACCAAAAACAATCCCATCCAAGATATCATACGAAACTACCTGTGATATCTTCAAATTCAAAGTGAAAACCTGCTAAAAATTTTCACCGGACTTTCAATTGCGCCAAGTTCTCACAGAAATCGAGCGTTGTGTTTTCAGTGATACTGGACCAGTTTCATATCGCGTGAGAATTTTGGCCATTCCAACAAAATACCGGTACATTGTCTAATATACGTACAAGAAATATAACCAAGACAACGAGCCTGATTTAAAGATAAGTTGCGCTTTACGATCTTTATTGTACCTTATTATCATATTCGGATACAGAGACAAACGTTTAATTTAATATGCATCTATTATAATCCATATAACAATCTAACGATGAGTCGAATATACCTATTATAAATAACCAATTTGTGAAATTAAACTTTATATTAAAAATGTTCTAACATATAATTAAGCATTATTTATTATGATTCAGTAATTTGATTGTTAATGTGCGATATAATGCATTGTTCGAAAAGGTTCAACGTTTCGTTTCAAACTACAATTTATTCTAGGGTTACTTCAACAATTTTTCGTCGAATTAAAATGATTATTATTCATTGTGATTTGGAAAAGTGTTTGAAAATATGAAATACTGTTATTTATGAACGCAATATTCTTCTTTAAAAACTTTCAAAATTAAATATAACATACGAGACTCGCCAACAAAACCTAAATTACAGCCCTACATGAGTAATATAAACTACACTAAAACCAGTCACCAGGATTTGAAATTAGTATCTACAGATCAACTTTTCGAGCTTCCTGTGAAGCAAAATACACTAGTCTGCTAAAAATTTCAGTGTTCAAACCCAATGTCCGAACCCCCTGTGGCCCCTTACAGCCCCCGACACTAGGCCGCGGCCTAGTGGTAAATCTGCTACTGTATATATATATATATATATATATATATATATATATATATATATATATGTATATATATATATATATATATATATATATATATATATATATATATATATATATA
This sequence comes from Cynegetis impunctata, assembly GCA_030704885.1. NCBI lineage: Eukaryota > Metazoa > Arthropoda > Insecta > Coleoptera > Coccinellidae > Cynegetis > Cynegetis impunctata. The sequence goes on from JARQZK010000728.1 coordinate 224,117, forward strand.
TTATATCTCTCTCTTATCGTCCTATCTGTCGAATAGGTTTCAGGTAGTACGCTGTGGAGGCCAGCAATCAAATGAAAAAAGGGTAAGAATAGGTGTTCCCCAGGGTTCAATTATTGGCCCTATACTTTTTCTCATATATATTAATGATTTGACTGATTACGTGCCCCTGGCTGAGTCAGGGCTGTATGCTGATGATACTTGCTTATCTGTAAGGGGAAGGGACCTGGACTGTGTCAGAGAAATGTCGCAAAATGCCCGGACTAAAGCGCAAGTGTGGTTCACTGAAAATCGCTTGTGTTTGAATGAGGATAAAACTAAAGAGATTGTTTGTATACGTTGACTCTGCGTTAACCTGGACTATACAAACCGAATTTTTGACATCTAAATTGTGTGCAAACATATTTGTAATTCGTAATTTATCTACATCTGTTTCAGCAGATGTATTAAGGATCGCCTATTTCGCACTTTTTGAATCCCATTTAAGATATGGATTGTTGGCCTGGGGCCATTGCTCTGGGCGAGATAAGGTATATATATATATATATATATATATATATAATTGTTAAGGTTAGACGACTGTCTAAGTCAGGTATGCTCGAAAGCTTGAACAGAAACAAGAGTTTTCTCAGCCCTAAGACTGCATACCTGATTAAGCATTTTCTCCCTATATATATATATATATATATATATATATATATATATATATATATATATATATATAGATATATTTACCATTCACCAGAAAAAACTTCTACGTAAGAAGTCCCTGTATTGTATAGTTAAGTGGAAATATTTCTCACCATGGTTGACTTCATCCTTCCTAGCATTTAAACTTTCAATCTGCTCGAATGAAGTTCAGTGCATTATGAAGTAAACACCTCAAGTTGTAGCCGACTTCTCCCTTTTGACAAGTAGATAAATATCATGCATAAAAGTTCTGAAAGCAATTGGGCGTGTCTGAAATTAATAACAGCCCACATACTTTACACATACACATAACAGTTCCTTATACTTTTTAGCTAATTAATATTGCTACACATACAGATCTGCCATCATTGTTCAGTCCGAAATTTCCTATATGGAATTTGGAATTTGATTCATCAGTGATAAAGAAGAAGTTTTATAATAATGAGTTTCATTTCTCAAATATGTTAGCAATTGATTTTCATCGAGTAACGTCCTCATCAATTTAAAAAAAAAAAAAAAATTCTTGAAAGTATTGGCTATCTACTTCATCAGTCTTCATTGGGCAAAAATGTCAAAGAACACGAGAAAGTATTTGTAGGTATTCACTCAAATATAGTTCATAATAAATACTATTTCATTTATTCATTCATCTTTTTGGGAGATATTTGGGTAGGGAATTCAGAAAAAATATATTTTTATTGTTTCTGTTTTAGAATTATAAATCAAATCAACTTGAGGGTGCTTGTGGAAAGCAACGAAAATTTTGAAATTTGAGGCTAAGATCGAAAGAACGGTCTGTTTTTGTACAGCTTAAATCATCAAGCGTGGTTTTGTTAATAACCGTTGTGTTTTTTGCAGTTGCTACTAGCCGTACTATCAACAGCTTCTTCAGAAAATATTTGACCAATTATAATCAATTATTGAATTACTCTAATTGCTTAAATCATGTGACCTCATCAAGCTTCCATATTCTGTGATATGGTAAAGTATTCATAAGTATGCTTGAATAGCATTAATAATTAATTATAAAATGTATACTAGAATAGCATTAGATAATGATTTTATGGAATGCTAAACTATTACTTTGAACTCTGTACTTAACTGATAAAGAACAGTTTTTATCAATTCTAAAGAAGAAAAAAATTTATAGCTCCCTAACATGGTTTTCAACAATACGATAATAGAAGCAAATGGTATCAAAGCAATAGAAATACTTATCCATTGTTATAAAATAAAAGATAGCAGCAAATTCAGAACAACAAAAGGCCACAGTAAGTTACAGCTTATCAAATATCGAAGTATGCTATGAAGCAGAGTACAGGTACATGAATGTGGCAATCGAAGCGTGCTGTGGTTTAACCCAGAAAACAGATTTGCTTGCGATTGTGAATATTCCTTTAAGTATATGAGAGCAGCTCAGTAAGGCAGGGAATCAACATATTATTTTCTTAGGAACCTTCTCGATACAATAATTTTAAGTGGTGATTCGAGACTTTCTTCTTGCTATCTAACTAACCTTATAATGACTAACTGAGTTTCAATTTATGCGCTATGGTATTTTTGTTATAGCAGGTGTTCTTCAACGGTTTACGGATTTGATATCCAAATTAATATAATGGTTTTATTAGATTGATTCGCAACAACAGATATATATATATATATATATATATATATATATACATATATATATACATATACATATATATACATATATATAATATATATATATATATATATATATATATGTACATATATATACATATATATATATATATATATATATATATATATATATATATATATATATATATATATATATATATATATATATATATATATATATATATATATATATATATATATATATATATATATATATATATATATATATATATATATATATATATATATATATATATATACAGTGGCGCACCCAGGGGGGGGAGCCATGGGGCTGCAGCCCCCCCCCCGAGATTTATAATAGTAACAAAAGAATTTGAGGAGGAAATGTTGTTTCTTACAGAAATGGTACATGTTGATTTAGCGAATTTAGTACTATAGGTGAATATAGATTTTGTTTCATATACAATATATATGTAAGTTTTTATTTAATGAATAAATTATTTAATTTCTTAATTAAATGTTACATTTTGATGTAGCCTCCCCCGAAACTCAATCCTGGGTGCGCCCTTGTATATATATATATATATATATATATATATATATATATATATATATCAAAAATTTAATTTATTATAAAATGAGAGAGGGAGTAATAGCTTTATTGTCATAATATAAAATCACAAAATTTTGTAGACAAAGCATATATAAAGAATTCAAAATAAAGTTTAATAATGATAACTAATCAAACAGAACACACTTTCAAAAGTTGAACAAAACAAGAATCTATAAAAATAGAAGACCAAAACATAAAAACATTAATGAGTTAATTATGTGAAAAAAAATTTTTTTAAAATTTATTTTGAAACTTTATCATAAATTATCGATGTGAAAACTCTTGAAAATTTTTTTTGGAGATCGGAGGTTCCGTCTTCAAGAAATCAATGCATAATGTTGAGTCACTACTGATTCAATTGAAAAATATCAATTAATTTTTAATTATATGAAATCAGAAATTGTTGTTGGATTTTCGAAGAAACTGATCAGATAAATTACAGGCTTGGCAGCAGAATAATTATTGAAATATTCAATTCACATGATTTGAAATGAGCAAGTCGCAATACATGAAACAACAGGTGAGTACCCAGGAAGTTTGCAAAATTCACGGTAATGTGTAATTGGAGACCTTTTGGCGTAAAAATCTTTATTCTGAATTAAATCCACATTCTACTTTTCAGATGATGTTTTTTACCATTGTATATAAGGGTGTGATCAGTCATTGTGCCAAGAGGAGAAAGAGAGAAGTTATAAATTGTTGTTGAAATGAACACAATTTGTAGTTGTTTATTAAAAAAAAATTCAATTAAAACATAATCTTCTTGGGTTTCTATAGTTAAATTTTCTAAATTAATTTCATTTGTTTAAATTTTTTCAAAGCTCTAGGGGGTGCAGGTGCCCCCTGCTCCTTCGATTATATGTATTATATATATATATATATATATATATATATATATATATATATATATATATATATATATATATATATATAGATACATATAATCAAAGGGGGCAGGGGGCAGGGGGCAGCTGCACCACTAGAGACTCGAAAAAATTTAAACAAATGAAAGTAATTTAGTAATTTGTTGAGTCAGAAATTTAACTAGAAACCCAAGAAGATTATGTTTTAATTGAATTTTTTTTCTTTCTATAGGTATACATATATTCATATATATATATATATATATATATATATATATATATATATATATATATATATATATATATATATATATATATATATATATATATATATATATATATATATATATATATATATAGAGGAGAAGGTGGTAATATGACCCCCCATTTTGTTTTTAGCTTATAATATTTGAAATAATAGGTCTATAAATTGATATTAGACGTTAAAAGATTGAGCAATTATCTGTTCATTCGTGTTTGAGTTTGTATTTGATGAAATCCAATTAATTTGTTGTGAAAATTTATTATTTTAAAAAAGTACCAATTCAACTAATTGAGATATGAAGAGGGTATTATGGCACCCTGGGGGCCATATTAAAAGTACGAAAAAATTAACGACAAAAATCGCAGATATAGTGCTCTCCTTCAGGCCCCGCACAGGCGTTATGAGTCCATAGAAGGCAACTTTGGCATTGTATCCACTCTTCGCCTCGTCGATCATCGGAGTAAGCAGTGTCGCAGAAAATACAACTTACATCTTCATTTTCGGCAGGCCTATCTGCTTGCAGATTGTCTCCATAATCTGAGTTATCACAGCTATTGCTCCTGATTTCATGGTCATTCGAGCTGTCACTCTCATCAGAGCTGATGGGTTCACGTCCGCGAACATGGCCTCTACCCCGGCTACGTCCACGTACTTGTCCTCGTCCTCTTCGAGTTTCTGCTAATTGCAAGGATTCCAACAACTGGTTTTTGTAAGGAGAAGACGTTATAACCTTTGCAGTCGTAGTTTTTCTTCCTCTGTTAGAAGTCTTTCGTTTGACGCCAGGAACTGGAAGGACTGACTTTCGACAGTTTCAAACCTTTCAGCCGAATCCTGGACAACTTCTGCTTCTGTCTGATTATTAGGATCACTTGTGGCAGACGTGCTTGCGTTATTCTGTGCATCTGCCAAAATACACTATCATGTCTAAAGATTCTCCAGTATCTTTTACAAGACGTCTAAACGTAGATCTAGGGACAGCAAAAGGTTTCACTGCTTTTTTATAACCGATAGTTTTATCTCGGACGGCTTGAACTGTTTGTTTCATTTTTTCTGGATCCCATGTTTTTTAAACTTTTTTCGAAGTAGGCGTTAAGCTCTTTCGCGGCATGTGAAACCAGAAGCAAAACAAAATAATGAATAAAGCCACACGTATATCTAATATGGCCCCCCGGGGTCATAATACATACAATATTAGGGGGCCATATTAACAATTAGGGACATTTCACAATCACATGATAAGTTTTTAAATGAACAACTTATTGAATGATACTAACCTTATGATCCACTTTTTTACCGTTCACTTCTTACAATCAATGCGGCAGGTGCATCCAAAATCAATTTGTTAAAACAATTATGAATTACAAACAACCCACGTGAAAAAGTTTTCGCCCAGTATCCGTTACGACTTGTTTGAATTACAAAAATATGAAAAGCTCGCTAGCGTCGGCTTTAGATATAAATTACCTTAGTCATGTTATCTACCAGTTTTACTACTTCTCACTAGATGGCACTGTTTCAATAAACAAATATTGAAGGGGGCCAAAATACCTGCAGGGGCCACATTACCACCTTCTCCTCTATATATATATATATATATATATATATATATATATATATATATATATATATATATATATATATATATATATGTGCTTTTTAATTGAAAAAAAAACAGTATATGACACAATATATGAGAATACAATGTATTAAAAAATTTTAACAGTTCAAATCCTTTCTCAAAAATAATTCATACACCACCGAACATTAAAAAAATTTTCATGAATCTTTGGCAACGTCAGCATCAGAAGTTATGATATATATTATCACAGAGAAGAAGCATGAATCATGGAACTCAAGCTAGGTAAATCTAAAAAAATGGTGCAAACCAAGAGGCTCCCAAATAGACTTCCTAATCGAAAACCAACATCAAGATCCGAGTATATAGAGTGTGGTTATGGTGTAACCTAGAGCACATTTTTAAATTCGCGCTAATGATTATTAAAGAGCAGTCCGAATAATCCTATTTATATTTAGAGATTGCGATTGTTTTAATTGGACTAAGAGCTCCGACTGAAGAATGCGAAGCATGGACTGTTCTCAAGGAAGTGTAGAGAATTGTAGACTTTGCGTCTCCATGATTGGGCGCTCCATGGAGCCCAACGTCGGTGGGTGGATCTGTATCGAGGATAGTACTCTGAATGGGGGGCCGCGGGGTCGGAGGGGGGCCGCTGCGGGGTCAGCTCGTGACCTCAGGCCGAGGGGTACACGGCTACTTTCCCACGGATCCGCCCGCTGTATCTAGCGCTCTTCATCTGACTCGGGCCTGTCATTAAATATGGCAATATGTAGTGAAGTAATCCAAATACATGTTCAACTGTATCGGTTATGACACCAATTGGGAAATTGCCCTGTTCGAGTCCTCAACCTACGGAAAATATGGCAGTGGATGTTAAGGTGGTTTCAACTTCAGCGGGAAATGAACATACTACTTTGAGTGTATAAAACACCCTGTGAAAGTACACGCTTCATTCTGAAACGTTCGTCAGAATATATATTCAATATATTCATATATTGAAGTGACATTTCTTCGAAAAAAATCAATTAAAGCCCCTAGCGAAGTTATTGTTCCGATATATATTTATGTATGTTTTGATGTACAAATAATATCTATGGGTTTCTTATTTCTATGATATTTTATATTGTAATTGATAGCTACATTTTATTTATAGCAACTTTGTGTTCTTCACGATAAACATTTATGTAACAATAGTTTTATCAGTATGTATATATATATATATATATATATATATATATATATATATATACATATATATACACATATGTATATATATATATATATATATATATATATATATATATATCTGACTTACATTTTAGATTTAAAAAGTTGATCTACGGGTGATGATTCAATAAATATAATATTATTCACAGATATAGAACTATGAAAATAGCGATGTAATATTGATGTGAAAACTTCGACTTCCTTCCAACGAAAGAAGATAACTGTTCATATATGATCATACAGTTAACTGCTGAAAAATATTTTATTTTTAGATATATTTAAATCTTATTTCAACAAATTATCTTATATACTCCACTTTATTTGATATATTCAGATAACATATCTTGGAAAATTCGTTGTATAGTTTCTAGAAATCATTATGTGTTTTGTTACGTATCTGAATTCAACATTAAATTAATTTTATCCCCGTTTAGCGACAATATCAATTTCGAGAAGACATTCGTAAAAATCAAGTTCAGAAGATAATTTACAAGAAGACTACGATTTTAATCGTATTATTATATCTTTCATTTGACACGTCAAGGTGAATGAGTAGGTGACTGTAACTTGCTATCCAACAGGTATACTCACTTATTCGTTGTCAGTCAAATTGTCTTAAAATAAAGTCATATGGGGTAAAAATAGTATTGCCTCAATTTAAGCGAAAGAATTGGATATTAGATTGACTATTTGACACAAATCAGTACAACAATATCTCATAAATTCAAGAGCAGGGACCACAACCTGATCCAATATAATAAAAGTCTATTATTTCATTCAACCTCCCACTGACCATTTACCCGTAGTGTCTTCTCTGACCTAATTTTAGACCCTGATGGCCCTAGGGCCATCCTATAATCTTAGGTGCCGGTTCAATGATTCTGTTGCCTTAATAAATGAACCCGAACCCTTTAGTTCAATAAACTTGGCCGCGGCTTGTGAATTCGAAATCCTGCAAGGCAAAGGCGGTTGTTTATTTCATGGAATAGTTTCAGCGGGTGAAAGATTGAAAGTATAACAGGATAAGGAGTATACACTCAACTACGATTGATGTGTATAGCGAGCAAATCACCTAGCGTGAGGATTGAACTCCGATGAGTTTGTTTCATAGATTTGTTCTTTAAGAACAAACAGCAAAAAGTGTAACATGCTTTTATTCATTGGAACATATGTGGGTGAATAAAAGTTTTTCATTTGATTTGAATAGCTATAAATGTGAAAGCTATAATTATCGTTTTTTTTTTGGAAATACTTCCCAATTATTTATGTGCCGAATTTGAGTAGCAAAATTTGTAACAGACTATCGAAAAATAACATTAAAACAGTTTGTACAAATAAAAGAAACTTGAAGTCATTCTTGGTCAATAATAAAGAAAAATCTGACATCGGAGAGAACAGTGGTATTTACAAAATATTTTGCGACGAATGTCCTGCTTTCTATAATGGACAAACAGGAAGGAATATAAACATTCGTGTTGAAGAACATAATAAGTCAATTTTACAAAATAAAAATACCACTGGCTTCTCCTAACATTGTATACAATTTAATCATTTCCTAGATTACAACAAAACCCAATTATTGCATTCAGGTAATAAAGGAAAGCGTCTTGACCTTCTTGAAATTCTTGAAATAAGTTCCGCCCATAATAGTGAATTACCCCTTGTAAACGAACAAATTGATTTTCAGGTATCACCTTTGCTTTTGTCTGTTTTATAGAATAAGATGTAATACTCTCCTGTAGTCAGTCTTGATAATGAGTTCATAACTCGAAACATGTCGACTATCCTTTACTGCTGAATAGAGTAGGTATCTAAATATTTTTATAAAGTGAAACTTAAGCCAAGTGTATTTTATTTTAAAATTTAAACTTTATTCTTTATGATGTTTCACCAAGTGATGTGCGAGAATTCAATCTCATTAATCTTCTGTTAATAACAGGCCCTTTGGGTTAGAAAATCGTTTTCATTACCAAGTTCATATTTTGTCATGAAATTCGTAATTTTCTCAATACTTTCAAAAAGATCAAAATTCAAAGTCTTTTATGTATTTTAGAAAAATTGAAAAGTCAAAAAATAGGCAACTGTTTTTCATTACATTATTTGCAGCTGTGGTCGTCTTTTGTTACTAATTATATGGTATTATATCAGCAGTAAGGTCTTCTAATAGTTGATGGTAAGGAAATCCACAGAAAACTTTACTCAATATAAATATAGGTTCTTATTTATTTCATTTAAGGATTTGTTCATGTTCATTAATTGATGAGTTTTGTGGATTTGTTAAGTTTCAGTTAATTTTTGGTGTTTAATCTGTATTAGAAGTAGGACATAGGGGTGGTGAATTGAGTGGATATTATTGAAGTGTGGTTGTTTTTGAGAAAAAGTGGATCTATATATGTGGTATTCAAATATTTCATATCAGTTCTATCATTTATGACTAGTTTTAATTTTTTCGAATATGTTCATAATATTTCTGAAATTTCTTGGCGTTTCTGATCTTTTTCAATTTCTGAAATGGTTTTCGTCATTTCTATGTTTGGTTAGTCCTTTAGTTTTTTTTTGTATTTGTCTCATTTGTCTGTGCTTTCAGTTTTTTCCGACATGCAAGGAAGTTTTTCCAATATATGGGATTCCAAACTTGTTTCGTGGCTATAAAATGGGGAAAACAATAGAAAATTGTTTAAAAGAGTTGTGATTACTTGTATTCATTATCGTGAATCATACAAACACGTGTAATTATTTCAAAAATAAAGAATACCAATTATTTCGCGATTACCTTTAACGCTTTCACGTTATCACGTTATAAATATTGAGAAACATACATTGATAAGTTGCATTAAAGTAGAATTCAAGTACATATTGTAAAAATACTGAATCACTGATAACTGAAAGTTGGATTTTCAAAATGGGCATCTAGATCATTGATGAGAATTCCAATTCATATCAGGCTAGAATATTTTGTTGTACTGGATTTAAAATTTTGCAATCAACTATGAATTTTGAATTTTTTAAATCTGTATAATCTATTGTATACTTGAATGTTTTATATAAGTTCTATTATTTATTTCTAATTTCCGGTAATTTTTGATGTTTTTCTATTTCTGAAATATTATTACATCACAATACTGGCTTGAGAAGGTCGAATGAAATTTCACCGAAACGTTGCAACCAAGAATTCATTCCAATTCGAAAAACAACACGGAAAAAATATGAAATTCAAATAAACCGAAACCTTCGATATATGAAGGAAAAAGTTATCATATTTTATGTAATTATATAGAATACGCAAAGGTTTCCAGGATTTGTATGGCCGATAAGGGTGTTACTTTTTTGTAAATAATTTCATAATAAAATATAAATAGCTGATCGTAATTAAGATTTTACCTACACAATAAAAAAACCTTTAGCCTCATTTTCTAACTTTATAAAGAATTGAAAAAACTAGCTTTTCACAGGTTGGAATAAAAATCTGTTGAGTAAACGCGTTTCGTCAAAACATTGACTTCATCTCGTACTAAACTATGGTATTACAAAACAATCTATTTATACGAAAATTGAATATAATAGAGGTGTTCCTAGAGAAACTAAATAAAAATAAGCAATTCATTCAGAGCCGTTAGTAGGTACATTGAACAGATTAAGGAGAGGAGAAGGGTTTACTTCAATCTGGTCGTTAACTAGGTTTCCGGAATTTTTATATTTATTGATGTATAGGGATTCCCAACAGTTGGTTTGGTGGAGACTATTTTCTAACTGTAATATATTATAATTGCGATTGAAGGTATGGTTTTCTTGAATAAGATGGCAGGCTTAATTAGAGTCAGTTTTCTGCTTAATATAACTACGTTGGTGTTCGTGTATTCGAGTTTTGAAATTTCTAATTGTACGTCCTATATAGAATTTTTCACAAAAGTTACAGTCGAGTATATAAACAACAGTACGTTCATCTCTATGAATTTTTGATTTGTTGTTTTTAATCAATTTTCCAATGCTACTGTTGGTTTTGTATGAAATTTTGAAATTGTGTTTGTGAAAAAACAATTTCAGGTTTTCGGAAGGTTTGCCCAAGTATGTTAAACTGTTAAATACTCTACTTTTCTCGGATATAAGTGGGTAAACTTCTGAAATTACCATTTTGTATTTTTTCCTCTGAATGAGGCTGTCAATCATATTGGGTGAATAGCTATTATTTACTGCCATTTTCTAATATCCAGCATTGAAATTTTCATTTGCCTTGTAGGTTATCTATTTGGGGAATTTGAACTCCTCGGTAGTTCTATGTTATACAATAAATTTCAGCAGATCACTGAAAATATTTTAATACTATAATAGGAGCCATTCTCAGTGTGCAAATGAGCAAAGGAATGAAAGCAAAATTAGCTCAGCTAACAGTTGAGAGTACATATGAAAGTTGCTTTAAATCATTCGTTTATAATCACAGAAAAAAAAATTTAAAGTGGCGAGGGGCTGCTATTTACCAGGGCGATAGGTAGATAAAATGAATCGTTTTTCTGTTTCATTTTTGTGCAATTCGTAATTAATGTCACGACATGGACGCGAAAATTAAATGAATGGTTAATTTTTTTCACTTGAATAGTAAGAATCTGTTAAAGGTGCCATTTTATAATCCTCAATCGATGTTTTGAATGATACCAAATCATAACGTCTATATACGAAAGTTACTCAATTGAATAAAAAACTTATGATTTGAACAAAAATCTATCAATCTTTTCCCAAATATCGTCTATGTTTCAATTCATGATAAATAAATTTAAAGTTATGGATTGAAAACTACCTCTGCATTGAGACAGTTTGAAGTCATGTGGGTTATTTCTGATGAAAACAGAACAAGAAGAAGTACATAAAACTAAATACTACGCAAATTATTATAAAGAATACTTAAGTGAAAAACTTTTTGAGATTCTTTCATTTAAGCATGTCTTAATAGCCAATGCATAATTTGGATTTAATTTTTGTCAGCGATCGTTTTGAATAAAATTGTACTATAACTATTTTAAGATACACAGAATAGTCAAGTATTGAATTAAATATTTATATTCCTAGTCGAGACATGCACGACTGCTTTATGAACATGTATCCGACGGTTAATTTTGTCAAATTTAAAATACCATGCAAACTTTCAAACAGGACTATTTTGGTACGTACTTTAATAATATAATTATTATAATTAAGGAATACTCTAGCGAAAAACTTTTTGATATCCTTTCATACAAGCATGTCTTAATCGCCAATGCATAATTTGGATTTAATTTTTGTCAGCGATCGTTTTGATGGAAAATAAAATTGTACTATAACTATTTTAAGATACAGAATAGTCAAGTATTGAATTAAATATTTATATTCCTAGTCGAGACATGCACGACTGCTTTATGAACATGTATTCGACGGTTAATTTTGTCAAATTTAAAATACCATGCAAACTTTCAAACAGAACTATTTTGGTATATACGTACTTAAATAATATAATTATTATAATTAAGGAATACTCAAGCGAAAAACTTTTTGATATCCTTTCATATAAGCATGTCTTAATCGCCAATGCATAATTTGGATTTAATTTTTGTCAGCGATCGTTTTGATGGAAAATAAAATTGTACTATAACTATTTTAAGATACAGAATAGTCAAGTATTGAATTAAATATTTATATTCCTAGTCGAGACATGCACGACTGCTTTATGAACATGTATTCGACGGTTAATTTTGTCAAATTTAAAATACCATGCAAACTTTCAAACAGAACTATTTTGGTATATACGTACTTAAATAATATAATTATTATAATTAAGGAATACTCAAGCGAAAAACTTTTTGATATCTTTTCATATAAGCATGTCTTAATCGCCAATGCATAATTTGGATTTAATTTTTGTCAGCGATCGTTTTGATGGAAAATAAAATTGTACTATAACTATTTTAAGATACAGAATAGTCAAGTATTGAATTAAATATTTATATTCCAAGTCGAGACATGCACGACTGCTTTATGAACATGTATCCGACGGTTAATTTTGTCAAATTTAAAATACCATGCAAACTTTCAAACAGAACTATTTTGGTATATACGTACTTAAATAATATAATTATTATAATTAAGGAATACTCAAGCGAAAAACTTTTTGATATCCTTTCATACAAGCATGTCTTAATCGCCAATGCATAATTTGGATTTAATTTTTGTCAGCGATCGTTTTGATGGAAAATAAAATTGTACTATAACTATTTTAAGATACAGAATAGTCAAGTATTGAATTAAATATTTATATTCCTAGTCGAGACATGCACGACTTCTTTATGAACATGTATTCGACGGTTAATTTTGTCAAATTTAAAATACCATGCAAACTTTCAAACAGAACTATTTTGGTATATACGTACTTAAATAATATAATTATTATAATTAAGGAATACTCAAGCGAAAAACTTTTTGATATCCTTTCATATAAGCATGTCTTAATCGCCAATGCATAGTTTGGATTTAATTTTTGTCAGCGATCGTTTTGATGGAAAATAAAATTGTACTATAACTATTTTAAGATACAGAATAGTCAAGTATTGAATTAAATATTTATATTCCTAGTCGAGACATGCACGACTGCTTTATGAACATGTGTCGGACGGTTCATATTGTCAAATTTAAAATACCACGCAAACTTTCAAACCGAACTATCTTGGTACGTACTTAAATAATATAATTATTATAATTAAGGGATACTTAAGCGAAAAATTTCTTGTGATGCTTGTATATACGATTGTCATAATCACCAAATGCATAAATTTCAGATAAACTACTATTAAAATTATAGATATGAATCTTTTGATCAAATTTCGCACATTTGCTATGCTGATTAGTGTATTTCTGTTTAAAGTGCGAAGGAGATATGGTCAACCTGCATCCAACGAATAAATCAGGGGTCAAAGAATCGCTCAGTCCATCTTAACCGGCGAGAGAGCTGGACGGGGCTAATGTACTGCTCTGAAGATGATTCATAGAAATTTTAGGACGTTGGAAATGGTGATTAGAAATGATGGAATGTGATGGGAAAGGAATAGAAAATACTTGTATTTTTGTCATTTTGCAAAGAAATCCACAACAATTACAGTTGTATAACAAGTATAAATGTATAATACAGCCATTTTTCAAGTGTATCCAAACGTAATAGATAATGATAAAAAATTTAAATTACTAACATATATAGGTGACCCAGCTCTCTAAATTTCAAATTTTTTTGTCAAATCGAAATTTGAAAATAGCATTCATAACTCTGAATACCATTGGAAAACATATTAAAAATTCAAAAGATAAAACTACACAACAAAATACGTCAGGGATATGTAAGCTAACTTGTGGTTCATGTCCTAAAGCATATGTTGGCTAAACTGTCAGGAACTTTGGAGTTCGAATATCAGAACATAAAAGAAGTTACGACGAGGAAAAAGTAGATTCTACTTATACATCACATCTCCTAGAACATAATCATATTTTTAATAGTGAATTTGAAATATTACATATAGAAAAGAAAGGCTATAAACTCAATTTATTAGAAGCTCTTGAAATGAATAGTATGAAACAATTCAATAATTTGTTAAATGACCAATTAGATATGAATAATTCACTGTTGTTAAATCTTTTCTAAGTGTTATATTGAATATTTGTACAGGGTGGGCCAATTTGGACACTTTTAAAGGGAAAGTCCTGTTTTTAAACTAGATAGATGAAAACTGATGTCTGTGTCTGAGACTCAATTTTTATGACAAACTCAATGGTGAAAACCGCATATCGATATATGTCATCATTTCTGAGTTACAGCATGTTTTTCGAAAATGTTCATTTTCGAAAAATTGCTGTAACTTTTTTTCTATGAAAACATTTTCGAATCACTTTTTTACGTAGAGTTCAATGGTTTAAGTAATTAATTTTTTCATATCATACATCTACAGTTATTGACGGAAAAATCATTTTTTTAAATGAGACACCCTGTATATTTATGCATATTACGATAGAACTTAAAATTACCATTTCAAAAATGTAGCACACTTGCCGTTTTACTAGAGTCATCTCTGAAATTCAGAGCTTTCAAGTTTATTCATGTATAGACTTTGAAACGCACACTATGAACAAAGTAGGCTTTGGACGAAGCGGCAATAAAACAGGAAGCAAGTGTTCACTAGTAGCTGTCAATTGTTAGGAATTCTACGTAAAAAAGTGCTTCGAGGATGTTTTCATAGAACCAAAGAATTTTTGACAGGAAAAAAGTTATAGCAACTTTTCGAAAATGAACATTTTCGAAAAACATGCTGTAACTCAGAAACGATGATAGATATCGATATGCGATTTTCACCATTAAGTTTCATCTATCTAGTTTAAAAACAGGACTTTCCCTTTGAAAGTGTCCAATTTGGCCCACCCTGTACCGGTTTTGTTTTTCACATGTCATTAACATTTTGTACCATCTACCTGCTAAGAGATTACGTTTAGGTTTTTCCCCTTTCTTATTGTATATTCCTTTCCTTCATCTTTCAATATTATTGTTGTAAAAGTTAGTATGTAATATACATCTGAAGAAGCCACTGTGTTTGGCGAAACAATTGTCATGTTACAAAATATCTGAGACTGAATTCTCGCACATCACTTGGTGAAACATCATAAAGAATAAAGTTTAAACTTTAAAATAAATAGTCTTGATAATGAGTTCATAACTCGAAACATGTCGACTATCCTTTACTGCTAAATACAGTATCTAAATATTTTTATATAATGAAACTTAAGCCAAGTGTGTTTTATTTTAAAGTTCGAACTTTATTAACAAAATATAGTGAAAGTTTTATTTACAATATCATAATGGATTTTCATAGTATCGGCCCAATCAATTAGTTAATTATAGATATTTTTGAATTATACATGTTTATTCATAGACATAGTTTCAAGATTATTTTATGCATGCACAAATGAACTCTTCTTTTATATTTCTATGATCTTTATTTTATGAAACTGCGTTGATCGAAACTAGAGATATATTTTCACCTTTCTTCTAATTATCACTCAAGTTATTTATTGATGGGGAGTTATTGTTCCATAATAAGACAGAATTATTAATTGGTATAAGTTTTATTCGATCGATAATTTATTTTATGGTAGTATTTTTATTCAGGTCGAACTAATTATCGCCTGAAATCATATTTATTCGATTTGTACACGAAACTATTATTAAACTGTCATTCTGTTTCGAAATCTTTTCGCTGGGCGGTCCGTGAACCATCTCCCATTAGTTTTCTCCGTCGGAGATTCACTATCTCCGTTTTGAGTTAGAAATATGAGACTATTTAGAAGATATTGTTAACAGCTATGTTACAGCTTTAATACGCAACTATTTAAAGTATAAACTTTAATATAAAACACACTTGGCTTAAGTTTCACTATATAAAAATATTCAGATACTGTATTTAGCAGTAAAGGATAGTCGACATGTTTCGAGTTGTGAACTCCTTATCAAGACTGGCTTCAGGAGAGTATCACATCTTATTTTATAAAACAGACAAAAGCAAAGGTGATACCTGAAAATCAATTTGTTCGTTTACAAGGGGTAATTGACTATTATGGGCGGAACTTATTTCGAGAATATCAAGAAGGTCAAGGCGCTTTCCTTTGTTACCTGAATGCAACAATTAGGGTTTGTTGAAATCCAGGAAATGATTAAATTTTATACAATGTTCGGAGAAGCCAGTGGTATTTCTATTTTGTAAAATTGACTTTTTATGTTCTTCAACACGAATGTTTATATTCCTTCCTGTTTGTCCAATATAGAAAGCAGGACATTCGTCGCAAAATATTTTGTAAACACCACTGTTTTCTCCGATGTTAGATTTTTCTTTATTATTGACCAAGAATGACTTCAAGTTTCTTTTATTTGTACAAATTCATCTCAATCGAACAAAAGTTCGATATTTCGACTTTTAGACAATTGTGAATATTATGGTTGTTTGTGAAGTTACGAGATAATAACTTTCACATTCTTGAGGCACTTTTTCCTGTATAATCCAGTGGCGTCGAGAAATTTTGAAAAAAAGGGCAATTTCGAGTTATGTCCTGAAGATATATTTTTTTAAATGGGAATCATGATTGGCAGAGATTTGGTTAGAACGGTTTTTTTCCGCTTTTCTAACGATGTACATATGTCGTGTCGCTTTAGATGGGTAAGTCTTTAATATCGAAAATAATATTTTACTACATTACTTTTTGCGTTTTTTGTACGTATTCCAAGTAGGCAGATGTCAACTATGACTGAGTGTGTCCTTTTCTTTCCATCATAATATCAATTTAATCGTAAAATTCAGGATTTCGTACAAAAATTACGAGAAATATGGCATATGAGAAAGCTTTATTCGAAGTAATAACAGTTGTGATATTGCATCTGAGATATAATTCAATCGCTACACAGAAAGGAGACAACTTAATAAAGCTTTTTTCAAAAGATTAAAAGAAAATCTTGCTGATAATTTGACAAGCAAATTACAACATTGAAGATGATTAATAATAATTTTTAAACCTTTTCAAAATTGCTTTAAGAATGTAAAAGTTATTATCTCGTAACATCACAAACAACCATGATATTCGCACTCGTATAAAAGTCGAACTTTTGTTTATAACTCGAAAACAAAGGACGATAGCAAATTTTGGTTTTCGCCAGTGAATTTGTCTCGAAAAAAGAGATCGAGAATGCACCCTCCATTTTTTTATATCTCCTATAGTCACCGAGATACCCCATAAAAACATCGAAATTTACCCACCCTGTAAATCTAGGTATCATTCAATAATTAAAGAGACTATAAATATAATATATTTGTTCACCCAAAGTTGTACGATTATACCAGTATTAACTTGCTTGAATAAATAACAAATTTCAAAAAAAAAAAAATTCAGTACACGAAATTTCATGCAAAATAACCTGAAATATTACAATTCGAAATCAATATGCTTGGCTCATTGCTTTCTCAAAATAAATATCACCTTTGAAGAATCAAAAAATCGTAGTGAATGTATTCAACTAACCATTTTCTCACATTAACACTGATTATTTAATGATACATCGAGAAATCACTCAATCAAATACTGGTGACAGTTAATGTAATGGAGCTAATCGTTAATAAATAATTACATATACTTTCAAACCTGAATATAATAAATAAACGCCGATGTTCATAGGTACGCCTTTCTTCAACCATAAAGACGTATTACATTTCAAGAACATTATCGGAACTTAATTTTCACTAATATGTCTATGTGAAACGAATAGCTCAATATTCATTTATCATCGATTGTTGACATGCACCTGCTTGGTAATCAATCAATCAATCAGAAATTAGAACTGAGACAGTTTGATGCATCTTTATAAAGAACTTCATTAAAATAATATAACGAGATCACGATAAATAACTGTATAAAATAATGTGATTGGAGTATAAGCATTGAATTTGTGTCATACTCAATGATTCGGCTATTAGGCCTGTCAGGTGAGATAATCAATTGACAACAATTCCAAAAGTTTTCAAACTTTAATGTAGGGCCGGGAAAGAGATAAAAACAAACTATGAAATTTTGAAACCTTTTCCAAAGTCCGGAACATTGTTAAAAATGCAATAAATGGAGTACGGTCTTAGATCGCAGCGCGACAGTACAGCAGCAAAGAAGGATTTATGCGCCTTCATACTCACAAAACGAAATGCGCATGCAGTGCTGCCGGACTTCCGTAACTTTCCTGAGCTAGTAAAATATTCAAATATTTACATTCTTTAGGTTATGGTTATGATGTTTATGAAAAGGAAAACAACATATAGATTAGTCAGGAGGAAAAAATTATGTTTTCATAATTTAGATATTAGTATGAACACATATTCTGGTTCCGTGGTTCAGACTACTTGCTTTTACTCATTCTGTTCATTGTTTTTCACCAGCATTACTTGAAAGTTGTAAAGGTTATACGGTAATTTCCAGTTAACAATATCAGGTTCTAATTTCCATTATATGATTGAATTTATAATTTATTTCATATTTCAATTACTTATTACATGAAAATATTGTAATACCCCATTTTTTGAGCACATATTCTGGTTCGGTGCTTCACACTACTTGCTTTTATTCATTCTGTTTATTATGTGGACAACAATACATTGCCTTTCTTATCAGGAGGACTTGAAAGTTTTTAGGCCAATTGTTACATTCATCTGTATTAGTAATTGGCTATGATTTTCCATGAATTAGAGTTTTATTTCCATACTAATATTTTTCACAGTTGTATCTTATTCAGTACAGCAATTTGCATATAGAAATCGTTGCTCGGACGTTTCCTTATATTATTAAAATTATGACAATCAATAATATAACCTAACTTGTGTCAAATCCAACATCTTTGTAAAATTCATATGCATCTTATTCAGTACGGCATTTATATTCATATTACAACGTGGCAACACCGACCTTGTTGCTGTACTGTCGTGTGGCGATGTAATCCGGCCCCCAATAAATGATCATTTGCTGAGTTCTGCAAACTTAGAGTCGTTTTAAATATATTATTTCATGTCAAGTATCGAATTTGCAACCAATTTAAGGGTGCAGAACATTTTTTTAATTCAAAATTGACGATTTTCTTTGATAAACAGACCAAAAAAAAATTCCAACAGTTCTGCAAACTTGACAGATACTTTGGAAAAATATACCGAACAGTTGTATAAATTTGCAACTTTTTACGTTGTGTTTATTTATAACGTTATGTTTATTTATAATTTTTTTAATTCATGGTCATTTTTTCGAGATGGTCTCGAAATAATTACAAAAGCTTTGAAACTTGGTTGCAAATTCAGAGAACGTTTATTCTGATGCATTTGCAAATTTGCAACCTTGTACGCTGTCCGGAACTTTATGCAATTTGCAAAAATATGATTTTTGAATTTTTATATATTTGTAAATTGCGTAAAGTTTCAAAACCTTTGTAATTATTTCGAGACCATCTTGCTCGAAAAAATTACCACGAATTAAAGAAATTATAATTAAACATGTTCCGGTCAACGTAAAAGGTTGCAAATTCTTACAACTGTTCGGTATATTTTTCCGGGGCATCTGTCGAAGTTTGCAGAACTTTCGGAATTTTTTTAGGTTAGTTTATCGAAGAAAAACATTAATTTTGAATACAAAAAATGTTCCGTACCCTTAAATTGGTTGCAAATTTGATACGTGATATGAAATAATATATTTAATACTACTCCAAGTTTGCAGAACTTCTGAAATTTTTTTCACAAGCATACAGCAAAATTCAATGTTATTGCAATTTTAACAATGTTCCGGACTTCGGAAAAGGTTGCGAAATGAGATTTGTTCCTTTCTCTATGTAGCATTCACTTGACAAAAGTTTAAAAACTTTTGTGATTATTGTTAAATTTTCGATTCTCAATGTCCTAACTGACTTTTCTCTGCAAATCGGTGAAGTTGTTCTTCGTGTCTTCAGGTTAGCATTACTCAAAATTAAGAAATGAAAGTTGAAGTATATCTTAAAACGAAAATTTATTTACTTTTGACATCTATACCACGTTGCAATTGTAATCTCATATGCTAAGTATCGAGAGAGGAAAAAAATTGAAAAACAACAATAGAATGCTAAAAAAAAATACGTAACGAACTTTACTCTGATGAGGATCCCCGAAAGCACAAGTTTTTTTCCAAGTGTTTCAAAGTTTCCATTTGATTGCTACTACTCGAAACAAATTTGGAAAAATATATTTTCCAAACTCATCACATAAGTTCTCCAATAAAAACAGTGTTATTAACTTGCTTATAGATGAAATATTTGTGCGACATTTCCCTCGATTTATGTACTTCACAAGACCAACATGCTAAAAAAAATTGTTGAAGAAACAAAAATAGACAATAAGACTCAAATCACAACCAAACAACTTTGAGATTAACTCTTCATTGTAGTGTGAACTCATAAATTAACATACATCAGCATAACTATAATTCTTCAAGGATTTAAATGCATATTATCATCTAAAAGTGCATACATAATGAACGTTCATAAAATAAGATGCATTGCGATTGCAACTTCAACATAAAACAGCTTCTTTTGCAATAGACTAATCAATCATTGAATTCGATGAAAACCTCATGATATCGGAAAAAAAATGAATTCCAAATGGTTTAAAATGTTTAAAAACACCGATTTTTTAGTCTGCTAGTAATGAGAGTAGAAAATGTATGATTTCTTAACACTATACTCAAACACACGTTTTTTTTTGTGAAAGCACTGGAAAAAACTCAGTGATTTCACTGAAAACCATAACAAGTTAAATCAATATTTGTGTATTGGTATAATTATGTTTTGCATGCAGAATTTTACACAAAATTTATACCTACATAACTGAAATAAAGTTCTTTTACTTTCAACATTTATAGAAAACCAACCTTCACAGATACTTTTATTCACAGCGGCAGTAACCAACACATTAAAATAAAACTCAGTGCTTTTCATTCGTTCATACATAGGTTAATCACGATTCCATTATCGGAAACAAATTTTCAAACTGGAGTTAATACAATTAAATTATTAGCCACTAATAACGGTTACAATGAAAGTCTTATCGACAAGCTCATTGGAAAAAACGAATAAAGGATTTGTTGCATTCAATATACCTCACGCAAACTATTAATGAAGAACAAAAATACTTCCCAATAAATTATGTGCCTAATTTGAGTAGCAAAATTTGTAACAGACTATCGAAAAATAACGTTAAAACAATTTGTACAAATAGAAGAAACTTGAAGTCATTCTTGGTCAATAATGAAGAAAAATCTAACATCGGAGAAAATAGTGGTGTTTACAAAATATTTTGCGACGAATGTCCTGCTTTCTATATTGGACAGACAGGAAGGAATATAAATATTCGTGTTGAAGAACATAAGAAGTCAATTTTACAAAACAAAAACACCACTGGCTTCTCTGAGCATTGTATGAAATTCAATCACTTCTTGGATTTCAACAAAACCAAATTGTTACATTCAGGTAACAAAGGAAAGCGCCTTGACCTTCTTGAAATTCTCGAAATAAGTTCCGCCCATAATAGTCAGTTACCCCTTGTAAACGAACAAATTGATTTTCAGGTATCACCTTTGCTTTTGTCTGTCTTATAAAATACGATGTAATACTCTCCTGTAGTCAGTCTTGATAATGAGTTCATAACTCGAAACATGTCGACTTTGCGTTACTGCTAAATACAGTATCTAAATATTTTTTATATTGTGAAACATAAGCCAAGTGTTTTTTATTTTAAAGTTTATACTTTATTCTGAAATAAAGTTATTTACTTAGCCAAAATAATTTTTTTTAAAGAAATTAAGATTTTAATTTTAGAAAACCAACAATTTTCTTGAGTTCTCAATATCTCGACATTCTGTATGCATTTCATGGTAACTCGATGAAATTTTTTGCTACTAGTGATGAAAATTTGAAGCATATAGAACAACTCTAGAAGATCTTAACGCAGTGTTATCAAAAAAACGTTCTTTGTTATATAGTCCAAACAACAAACCACCTTCTACCCAGAACATTGTGAAGAACTTAGTGATTGAGAATAATTTTCAAAGATTAACTGACCCATTTGGCATGTTTGTAAACCAATTTGAAAGTTTCTTCATTTAAACTACGTATCGGGTCTTTGGTAAATGGGATTAAAAAATCATGTAACCACCAATAATATTAGATAGGTGGTTTTTCAGTGGACTGGACGGTGTTAAGGTAATGAACCGTTTAATGCATATGATGTTTGGAGTACCTTTCAATGATCACGTAATGTTCAACATTCTTCTTGAAATCGATTTATCGGCGACTAACGTAAAATTAGAGATCTTGAGCTGTAGCTATTCAAGTTGCCTACACTTCACTGTTAGGTAGGATTTTTACGTTTTCAATAAATTGTAGAGTGCATTTACATTTCACTTTGACTTATATACATGTTCCCTTCTTTCTTGTATGATGTTTAAGTTACAGACTTAATTCTTCAGATTGCGAAGTAAGTTTAAAGCTACAGTTCCACCGTAGGAACAGTGAGGAATATTGTGGAACATTTTTGTTGCTGTTGCGTGTTTCCGAAAATGTTCCTTAAAATTTCTTTATGTTTAAGCAACAAATGTTTATTGTTTCTACTAAATAATATGCATCTATTGACAATTTTAGTTGCTTCAGTGAAAACAAGAAGTTTACGTGTGTTGCTATAAGTTTCTACTTTTGGCAACAATTGTTAGTTCATTCTTTGTAATTGTTGTTCTTTGTGTCTTTGTAGACGCCCTGAAGAAAGGTTAAAATAAATATAATATAATATATAGTTTCAAAAAACTTCGCTTGAAAAGTGTGAGCGGTTATAAAAACATGAATATCTCTCGAGTGGCTCAAGATAAAGACGATTGAAAAAACATATTACTCAGAAGACATGCGATTATAACACCGTCAATTTTTTTCTGCCTGAGCTACCCGATATTGCCTGCAGAAGGATGCAAACTTGGACGAAGAAAACATGTCGCTATTCAAACACCCTGTACAATAAGTTTATTCATTTTTTCTGATCATCTTATAACTATTGCATTTTCTCAAAGAACGGAGCTACAATTTGGTGAAAAATTTATTCAAATCGGATCACCGCCTGAGAAAATATTCAGTGAAAACTTGAGAAATATTTAATGTATGCGTTAAATTTGCGGCGCAGTGTATTTCGCAAGTAGCACGACTTTTGAAAGAAAAAAACCACAAATGTTATACCGTTTTCGAAAGAGCATTAAATAGGCTAGTTTTTAAGATCATTTGCTGATTCTGTCTGGTACAATATTTTTTCACAGTAAATAGTCAAACTTTACTTAAGGCTTTCGGATTTAAATTAAATTGAAACAACTTCATTTTTTTTTGAGGTTAGCGAGCTAGTTTTTAATTAAATGAAAGTTGGATTGTCTCAACCATATATTGATCATAGCACAAGAAAAAAAAACATGAGTTAGAACTTATTTATATTCAAAACAGGCGAGAAAATGACCAAAAAGTATAGATTTTTGAAAAAAACAAGAGTGGCAATATCTCGAAAACCAGAAAACTTTTTCTAAGGTCATGTTGATGTTATCCGATTGACCTGAAGCCAATCTACCTCCAGAGTCACTCTGGCGTGTTATTTACGGGACACCCTATATATATATATATATATATATATATATATATATATATATATATATATATATATATATATATATATATATATATATATATATATATATATATATATATATATATATATATATATATATCTATCGGTGCACACGAATTGCGGTAGATTCTGCGAGAGTGACTGAATTGCGGTCAAAATTTTTGTGCCTACCTGAGGAGTCCTAATTTCCAACCGAACTGCGGTTAGAAACTTATTTAGGGGCAAGAGGGTAAATTGAAAGTAAAAATGTAAATTCTAATTTTTATAAAGATATATATAATATAAAAAACATATAGAAATTATGCAATACTACAGACGTATATCTACATGCATATACATCATAAAATTACTTCACTAAACTTATAACTAACACATTTTACAAAATTATACCTACTTATATCTTTTTTATTGTACTGACATATTTTGTTGTTAATAAACTCTTGTTTATCTAATACATTTTTTCGCACAAATCTCGTTTTATTATTAATAACAGAATTTATTTTAGTGTAAGTATCTGTTTGAATGCTTTTTAACGTTTCTATAGAAAGATTAATGTTGGGGTGCGGAGAGCTGCAGGTTCTGCTAAATTTTGAATGAAAAGATTCCCAAGCGTTTGTTGTCCGGTAAATGCTTCCGGTACATTCCGCCCAAATGACTGGTGGAAATTTCGAATCTTCATCGATGTAAGTTTCCACTAAATAATCGACAAATTTGTGAATTCTATCGTCTCCAGTAGGTTTATCTGACATAAAATCTTCTACAAAACAATCTCCCACTTCCTCTGGTTAAAGGAAAGTTAATCCAAAGACGTGTTTCAGCCATTGTCCTATTTCGGAATCTATGTTCTTATATTCTGAACTTAAACCAAGATTTTGTATTTTGCTCCACCTAATAATAGTTCAAAACAATAATCATTTTATCAGTATACATCATAATATGTAATAAAACTTACCAAGACTGAGCAAGATGAAAACGACAACCGACAACTTTTGATTTTCGAAAATCAGCAAGGGATTGCCACGTTCGCTCAACATATGTTGGAATTCCATACTGTCTCTATAAATTTAAGAGACAAACTAAAATTTTTTGGTGATTACCTTAAATTTATACGTCACCCCTTCCCTTTGAGACAGATTATCATTTTCCTTTTCTTTGAATTTTTGTCAACAACATCGTTATTACCAATTATTACCATATTTCATATTTCTGGTTAACCGCCTAATACATGATATGTATAGAGATTTAAGATAAAAAGATTAACGATCCAAGACCCCCCGGGACGTAGTGCTTGACCGCAATTCAGTTGTCGAAAACAACCACCTAAGTACCCTTCTACCTGCTTCAAATTTTGACCGCAATTCGTGTGTCTCCATATATATATATATATATATATATATATATATATATATATACCTATACGTTTTTCAGTGACGTGAGGGATGTTCTATTCGATGTATATAATTTATGGGTTTATTTTACAACCGATAGTAGGAGGGAGAGATTCCATGATTATCGCAATATTCATTTGTGAAAAAAATTTAAACCCATTGAGGAATTCAATTATCCGTGAATTTCTTGTTGGCTGAGGAAAGCGTGATCTTGGTTGTTTTACTATCGTTGAGGCAAATCACATAATAGCTCAGAGCTGTAATTCATCATAAGGTGCAATGTTCCGATCAATTTTTAACTAGCATTCAACTTGCTCATTTTGTCGACTGCCAATGAATTCTCCTTGGCTGTGAGGATTCAAGTTAGCACTATCGTTAATATAAAATAAGACATAGGCGAATGTTTGATAAAAACTTGTTTGAAATTAAAATGAGAATTTGAAATGAGATTCAATTGTTAATAAGTAAAGAAATATTGAACATATAAGTAATGTAATGGTGGGTCACCAAAGAAAAGTTGCCAACTTTTGCGCCCTCCCATAAAGGATATTGGAAACCAAAAATCAACCGCTTAGATCGAAAATGAAGAATCCCGTTGCGTATGTAGTAATTTTGCATTTATCTAATATCATTTTTATATGACATTACTAAATCTTTCTCCAAATTTGATTATTTGGACTATAATGTTTTTAATTGATTACAGACTTCTTCTTGATAAAAGAAATGATTTGACACTATCTAGTAGTAGTTGATGGTAGCAAGGAACATTAACAGTATCTATTAAACTTGCTTAGTACTAATGTTTTGTACAGTTAACAATGTTGGACAATTCTTGCTCTTTTTATTTCATGTTTCTTTACAGGCAAATTATAATTTGAATTCTACTGGTACTAAGTCAACTCCAAATTTGATTATTTGGACTATAATGTTTTCAATTGATTACAAACTTCTTCTTGACAAAAGCAATGATTTGACACAATCTAGAAATAGTTGATGGTAGCAAGGAACATTAACAGTACCCACTATCTATTAAACTTGCTTAGTACTAATGTTTTGTACAGTTAACAATGTTGGATAATTTTTGCTTTTTTATTTCATGTTTCTTTACAGACAAATTATAATTTGAATTCTACTGGTACTAAGTCAATCTTCAAATTTGATTATTTGGACTATAATATTTTCTATTGATTACAAATTTCTTCTTGACAAATGCAATGATTTGACACCATCTAGAAATAGTTGATGCTAGCAAGGAACATTAACAGTATCCACTATCTATTAAACTTGCTTAGTACTAATGTTTTGTACAGTTAACAATGTTGGACAATTTTTGCTTTTTTATTTCATGTTTTTTTACAGACAACTACTTTTCAATACGTACACATTGAAAAAATGCAAAAACCATAAAAATAAATCAACGAAATTATTAGTAAAAATGATCCTAATTTCCAATAATTTGGTTGGACACGACAAAACACCACTTGGTTTTAAAGATTCTTACTAATACATGGTGACGTACGTTACCCCTTAGGGCTTGTTCAGAAATTGTTTGAAGTTGTCCTGGTAGATGATTGTATATGTATTTCTATTGATTCGTGAGATCTGTAAGTGTAAGGTATATACATCATTGACTGAAATAAGCGGCGGCACTACGTTTCTCACTGATAAAAACGGTGCTATACACTTTTCAATAACGAGACTATATTTTCGACATCAAATTAGCATGCCCACGACTCCCATACGGGAAAAAATAAAAGAACACTCTATAATTTTCTACCTTTCGGTAGCATATCACGGATACTTACACACCGAAAAAAAAAATTGAAGTCAAGAGAGCCACAACGTATACAATATGCAAATTTCGCTAAAACCGTTAAAACGCGAAGAATCCGATAGTGGAGGATCCAGAAACCGTGTGAAAAATCGCATTCGCTCTCGGATGATCTAAAATATGAAATTTATGAAGTATAGAAAAATAAAAACAGATACCTTGCGAGAATGGTTCAATAATATGATGCAAACACGCAAGTGGGTAATTGTTTCATTTGAGAGCCGAACTCTGTGTTTCCCACGGATGAACTTAAAGACAAAATGCATCAACCATCGAGCAAATACCAATTACTCGAACCACTGAATACTTAATTCTACGATAGAAGATGCCAATATTTGCGCTCAATTCTCGAAGGACTTACGTAATAATCTGACCAAGGTGACTGCATTTCAGGTTGATAAGTTACTATTTTATGATTTCTAAAGGCACAAATTGAAGCAATGAAGAAAAATTCAGGTATTCAGTATATTCAGAGGACAATGAGGATATTACTCTTGGAAAGTCCATTAAGAGTAATTACAAATGAGCCAATCGTTGGAGACCATAATAAGTACGTATAAAATTAAATAATAGTTAAAAAAAATAAAAAACATGCTTTAATACAAAATCAAACTAAAAAGTAGAAAACAATTTTCAATAAATTCAAATTAAGTATAGTGTAGTTAACAAAAAAATTCCTTCTATTGTAAAAAAGATTGAATTCAATTGTTATAATATTTTAATGACAGATATTGGTAAAAGTAGAGTCATTATGAAAATATCTCACAAAGACACCACGCTTTTATAAGAAATTTTTTTGTTAATCACTCTATTCTTAGTTTAAATTTATTGAAAGTTATTTTACACTTTTTAATTTGCATTTCTATCAAATCGCATTTTCTATTTTTTTAAAACTATTACTTATTTTCTACTTTTTAGTTCGTTTACCTACAAGAGCGTGATTTTCAGTTTCTGCTAACAACAAAGCATGTTTTTAAATTTTTTCAACTACATCTCTTAGCTTTTAGTTTTAAAAAGTTTTTAAACGCGTACTTGGCACAAAGACACTCCCGGTTATCGGATTTCTAACTTCGCTAATCCTGAAGGTCCTGATCAGGATAATGAGGCAAACTATTTAAATTATTGCATACATAAAAGGAAAAAAAATCCAACGTTTTGAAGGGATGAAAAACACTTTCAAATATTCCGTTACATAGATACAGACATAATACCAAGCTAATAAAAGCATGTTTATAGAAGCGTATGTCTAAGAAAAAAATTAATTCTGCTCTTGAACCCTTCTGCATGACATCTGAATGAGTTCAGCCTGTATATGTATATGAGCACAATTAAAATTTTGTTTAATATTGAAAAGTACTAAAGTTTATGATTCACAGCTTAGTTGTTCGAGATTACAATAGGTTCCAAGAGCAAGAAGCTTCTGTTTCAACTCAGTTGAGTTGCAAACTTCATTGAAAGGTGACCACGAAATTTTGATCCTTTATTCTTTCAAATTTCAACAATTCACTAGGTATGTTTCGAGAAATCATGTCTCGAACAAGATTTAATTAGTGAATTTTTCTAATCTTTCAATGAAGTTGTTTATGTGAGTGCATCATTGAGAATCCAAACCTCGTTACAAATAAATGGTAAGACCGAATGAAAAGTTGTCATACTTACTCTGACGAATAATGCGATTAGATATAACGGTGAATATGTCTCAAAATATATGACTATTTTCAACAATATCCAACTTAAATACAGCTATTATGCTCATGTTGGTTATTTGTTAATATGACTTTTAAGGTACATGTTTGCATGAAACAAATTATAAATTTGAATTACAAACTTTTTGTGTTTCCATAAAAATTTTATTTTCCGAATTTTTGAATATGAAATTATTGATTGTTAGTACATTGTTTGCATTATGATATATATTATTTTTAGTTCTTTTAAGTGCATATTCACAATGAAAATAATCTGATTTTTCTAATGTATATAATGATAATAATAATAATAATAACAATATTTATTCAATCCATATATACAATATATATATATATATATATATATATATATATATATAATTATATATATATTTATCATAAATTTATACATACATACATATATATATATATATATATATATATATATATATATATATATATATAAATATATATATATATATATATATATATATATATATATATATATATATCATAGATTTATATATACTTTTTTAATATTTCCTTTAAATTTTGCGAAGTTTATCCGATGTATGATTTATCACAATCTTTTCAATAAACTGCATGAGATTTTCTGAAATGAGGTGTATCACTTTTCAAGTTACAATAGATTTGTTTTATCTGATTTTGTACGGAGCTACTTTGATATTATGTGGGCCTAAAATAGTTGATATTTTATGAGGTATTTAGTCTTTGGAGCAATTTGACTACCGACTTATATTTAACAGTTTAAAGCTCAACCTGCCCATTCTTTCATGTTTTATGACCAAAATATCGATATTTTACAAATCCTGTACGCAATTCATCGCAAGAACCGACATGCTTGCATATACGTGATTTCGAATCTTTTTTGCTCCAACGGTGAAAAAATAAAACACATTTCTCTTGAGTGAAAAATAAACAGGATTATATATGAAAATTAACCCGAGGTATTTTTTTTCTGATACTTATCTCTACGATATAAATGCTCATTATCCTATTATTCTACATTTCCTATTATTCTACTCTAGTAAATCAGATTGTTCAATGAGTTTCGTAAGTAAAACACTATCTACATTCCATCAACTGAACAATATAAATGACCTATTTCAAAAAAATTGAACGCAGTAATAAACATTTGCTCTGTCTAATGGGGGACTCACCTTTGAGAAACCAATATTGGGCGTTGGTGGCTGGTGTAATGATACATCCTGGCATTTAAATGCTGAAACAGACATTAGGAAATTAATTTCTTGCAACAGGTGTAGGTATTAGTATGGTGCTGTTAGGTGTAGGAATTGTAAAGATGAAAGAATCAGTACTCTTAAATTGGTATAATAATCATTGGATTATTAAGTCTTCCATACACGATACGATCTGCATTAATATTTTTATACAACCGTATTTCGACGTATTATATATACAACAATTGCGTACATATTTTACTACATCTTCAAAATATTATTTGGAGTATACTAACTATCTAAATAATGAAATTCCCAACATCATACAAGCTGCGCCGTTTTAGTCCAAATAAATTATATATATATATATATATATATATATATATATATATATATATATATATATATATATATATATATATATATATATATACATATAATCTCTTGATAATTATTGAGATTAGAAATAGTTCACAGGCAACAACAATTCGAATAAATATATATATATATATATATATATATATATATATATATATATATATATATATATATATATATATATATAGAAATATATTTATAGCTGGCTATTCGGCAAGGAGTTATGATTTAAACAACCAAATTTGTCTCAGTCGACGTTTCGACTCTTTATTGAGTCTTCCTCAGAACATAAACAGTTAAATATATCAAAAATTAAATAATAAGAAAACAACTTGTCTAAAATCCACAAAATGAAAATTACAGCATTATCAAGACTGATAATGCTGTAACAGGCGAAACTAGTCGAATAAAAAGTTATTTTCATTTTGTGGTTTTTAGACAAGTTGTTTTCTTATTATTTAATTTTTGATATAAATATGAACTACCACAGAGTTGATTCATCGTCCATCGAATTTATAAACAGTTAAGTTGTGAGGCCCATAACATGAAACAACTCTACAACAGCTCATTGTTTTTAGAGTGATATAAGATTCTATTTATTTAACCGATTTCAATTATCTTATATTACTCCAAAAACAATGAGCTGTTGTAGAGTTGTTCCATGTTATGGGCCTTACAACCTAACCGTTTATGTCATGAGAAAGACTCAATAAAGAGTCGAAAAGTCGACTGAGACAAATTTGGTTGTTTAGATCATAACTCCTTGCCGAATACCCAGCTTTAATTAATATTTTTTAAAAACTATCGGCAGTTACTTACTTAATTGTATATATATATATATTTTATTAACCAGAATACCTCCGTGTTTTGATGATATAGTAAAGTGATCAGGGTTTGGAACGGATAAAGGCCTTTATCCGTTCCAAACCCTGATCACTTTACTATATATATATATATATATATATATATATATATATATATATATATATATATATATATATATATATATATATATTCATATATAACTTTGGATTTATTGGCCCGATACATGAAGTAAACTGATAAACATATTAAAACAATGGTTTATAAAAACAATTTACAGAGTTATTGAATTAAATACGCATGAAGCACGTTTCGGTGAAACTTCGCCTTCTTCAGATGCTAAATGCAAATTAAATATATTTCTCCGTTATATCGAATACAAGAAATAAATACATGACAAATTGTGCAGAAATGGTAAATAGAAGGATGGTTAAAAATAATTAGTAAAATAGGAACAATCCATTCTAAACTGCTAGTCAGGTAGTTCGGTAATTTTGAAAAGATTCAGAAGGGGGCTTTTAGTATGTTCAATTTGGCTTTTCAATAGGAGACCTGAATGTTTGTATTTATTCATCTGTAATGATTCTAGAAAATTAAGTTTAATTTTCTTAGTTTCAGCATTTAATATTTTAAAGTCAAAGTTGAGTGTGTGATTTTCTTGAATTAAATGGTTTGCATAATGTAATCCACTGTTTGATTAACAAAGCTAAGTTTGTGTTCTGAAATTCTTGTATGAAAGCTACTGAAAGTTCTACCAATTTAAAACTCATCACAATCACCACAATTAATTTTATAAACTCCTGATTCATTGTTTTTGTGAAATTTTCATTCATTATTTTAATGTGATTTCCTAATTTATTTTCGGTACAGTAAGTGATTTTGTCCACGACTGTACTATAAATCATTCATTATACGTGTGCTTCCTGAAGTATAATTATACCTATTATTCACTAGTGTGTATAATGGTTTATTATACACTGCATGACGTCACACTCAAAACGTATGTCCAAACTTGAGACTATCATTCACATTGTTAGGATAGTATTGTTATTAGATTTTTAGGTTTTATGTAACTAAGATAACTTTTAGGCAAATTATTAAACTAATATTTAATATAATGCCCAACTTATTGAATATTTACTCTAATAAATTATCTATTTCATTTTTATCAGAGTGAAAGAAAGGAATGGAATCGATGTCAAGTGAAATAGTTGACGTTTACGTGAGTATGCAGTTTTCAGTGATCACAGAAAATGTTATGTCAACGCTTTTGATAACTATTTTTATTGTTGAAAATGCAGATTATTACTAATTTTTTCGAGGAAGTCGTGGACAAAGTATAGTATTCTACTCGCACAAAATTACAATTTTTCACTCGGGTGAATTGCGACACTCGCTTGCAGCTCGTGTCGCAAACTTCACCCTCCTGAAAAATAGCAATCATTTTGTGCTCGTTGAATAATATACTATTATAAACCATTGTTTCAATTTGTTTATTAATTCACATCATGTATCGGCTCAATCAATCCAAAATATGAAACATAACTACAAATTCTGTGGTATTGACAAAATGGTATATTGAGCAATAATGTTGTTTCTAATATTTTTTCACTAAGAATATATCTCGAGATTCTAATTTGTACAATTTCAATAGCAATTCAACTTGCATATATAGAACGTTAAATGAGCGAAAAATTACCCAACAAGTCAACATACTTGCTACTTGAACTAAAAGGGCACTAGATTGAACAATAATGAGTAACTTAATATTAATGGACACAAAACGGTATTTAGCATAGCATTCAGTGGTAATTAGTGTAAAATTTAACTGATTTCTTTGTTCTTTATTACTTCTTCTTGCACATCAGGTAACCTCAAACGAAGCAAGGTATGATCAGAATTCCAAATGTTAATTTAATGCGGTTAGAACACTGAATTGTGTTGCGAGCAAAGAATAGACTTTTACAGAACTATTATTTGAGTAACTTGATGAGTGGGTTAGATGTGGTTTGGCAGCATCGTACGAATGGCTACCGCACGTGTCAACTTAATTAGATTATTTTATTGTTCACTTGTATATTATTTTGATTTTACCTTAGATACGGTTACCTACTATAAACACACTCAATATGCCCTAGGGCGTTATGAGCAGGCATTATGGATCATAACGCCCGTTCATTGTACGAGGAGAACTGAAGCAACTTCCATTGATAAAACACTTCATAATCCTTGTCGTATACGACTCTGGATTTCTCCGGTAATGAATTATTCGCAGCTTTGGCTGCATTTTCTATGATATTCTTGGGTAAATTCATTTTCATTTCCAGCGTTCCAATTATCCAAAACGTTTCCAATTCAAACTTTTTTCTATCTTCTATCTAACCAAGATAGCAATGTTGGTGCCTTCATTTTGGACATATGCTATATATATATATATATATATATATATATATATATATATATCTATTATCTATAGAAACATATATAATAGGCTTTATAAACAGAAATAAATCTACAAAAGCATAACGAAATATATTGAAGTTTCATCAGATACTTATTTTAACATTTCCAGAAAAGCATTTCATTAAAAAAAAATTGCCTTGAGACTTCGAAATTTCAAAAATATTCAGAAGCCATCATAGTTCCATAATGCGAAGAATTTTCTCTAATAAAACTAGTAGAAAATTGGTCCTCCCATTAAGTCTTGTAACCAATTAAACATACTGATGATGAACTGATATAGGAAAAATTCATAAAAGAAACATTCAATAAATTAAAAATTGCCTCTTAAGAAAGTAGAATAGTAAGGAACGCAAAACAAGAAGAAAGTAAAGAACGCAAAATAAGATAAAAATTTCTATTTGAAGAGGTGGAAGTCATTAATATTTCATCCATTTTCGATTCAGAAAAGCAGTATCTTCCCAACGATGATTTCATTCATTCCTAATCGGCTAAAACTTCTCTCCACGACTCAAGTATTGAAACAACTGATCATCTTTATATTTTTCACATTATACCTTCTGATTTTCTATGCCGACTACGTTCTTCTTCCTTCTAAGGAAGGAAAAAAACGCAACCTAGCCATAGGTAATAAGCCTAAGCCAGCCTGATTAATCAAAGTTAACCATACTCAAATAAGCACTCTCGAGTTATTGTAGATAGTCTATCACTCATATGACATAGTTAAAATGGAACGCTTACGTACTTAAATAGAGTCTTCAGTTTAGTATTATAATTGTCTTGAGATGAGAATATCGAGATGCACAAATTGAATTCTACGAATGAACGGATCGTTAGTAATGCAAATATTGCAAACCAACTGAGTATACAACGTATATTGCTTTTAAATTATAGTATTCAAGGTATGATTCAGTTTTTACGAAGATAATACGACAATTATCAAGAAAGTGTATGGGTTCTTTGTAAAGGTAACAAATAAGGTATATCAGAGGCCTCGGTGGAACAGTGGTAAGGCGTACCGCTTGTAAACCGAGGATTGTGGGTTCGAGTCCCACCTTGCTCTTGGGTGTTGTGTATGTCCGGAATTTAGTGGTTCTAATTATAAAGATAAATTGTTGGGTAATGTACATCGTTTACAAGCCCATTGGCCGTTAAACTGTAGGTCCCTCGAGTTAAAAAAAAAAGGTGATATCACAAGAGCACAGCTCATTTCAAATAATTTTATGTCAATGATGTTTTAGTTGCTGAAGTTGCATTGAAAGAAGATGTTGAATTAGGTTTTGATGAATATACATGCTTATTCCTTGAATGAAAATCTTCTTATTTGCCGAATAATCATAACAGTATTCAAAACAATTCGTTATTTTCACTTTAATCAGAAAAGAATTCATGAAAAGTATCACTTGTAATGGAAAGATAAAAACTAGTGAGCAGAAGAGCGACTATAAATTGTGAAGTGCATCGTCTACTGCCATCTCGAAAGTTAATTTTATGTTAGGGTTGAAAGTGTTAATGAATGTTTGAAAGCAGTTCATTTAATCCAAGAAAATCACACATTCAATTTTGACTATAATATATTAAACGCTGAAAGTAAGGGAATTAAACTTAATTTTCAAGAATCATTACAGATAAATAAATACAAACATTCAGGTCTTCTATTGAATAGCCAAATTGATCATACTACAAGCCCCCCTTCTGAATCTTTTCAAAACTACCGTAGACTGGGGTAACTTTGTGACTTGGGCATTACTTTGGGACACCTGGGTTTTTTCTCTCATTGAAAACATATTCACACAATAATTATGACTTTAGGTATGCGATCTTGTTTAGAACATAATAAAAGGAAAAATATTTAAGTTTGGCATCATTGCATTTACTCCGGCAATAGCAGTTAATTTTCAACTACAACACGTGTCGACAAGCATTTTGCAAACATTCGCAAACTATCTACTGCTTAGCCAATACGTTTGAGGCCACTTCATTTTTGGTAAGTACATCTTATTTAGTTATATTTAGGCTATGTTCTGATAATAGTACAATACAAATTATCCACACTCGAAAAAAAATATCTTTGTTTACATAAAAATTTGTAACATGTGGAGGTAACTTTGGTTCATGTCCCAAAGTTAGACTGAGGACATTTCTTTGAGATGTAATTTGAAATACGTGCTGTGCCAAAGTTAGACTGGTGCAAATTTCCTAAAATATTGGTTTATCTCTTTCAGAACTCATAATGCCTCGCAAGCCACAGCGTCTACTTGGTGCTCGAAATTATAAAAATTATTCTGATGAAAAACTTCAACAGGCTGTCGATGAAATTAAAAGCAAATCGATTTCTCTCCGAAGTGCAGCAAAAAAGTATCAGATAGCGAAAAACACTTTATGGAATAAAATTCATGGAAAGCATACTCGCAGACATGGTAAGCCAAGAGTCTTTTCAGAAGATGAGGAAGAATCATTCGCTGGACACTTAATTGCTTCTATCGGCCTTTGGATTTCCAATAATTAGCTGAAGACCTTAAAGTATGCGTAAAGTCTTACTTGGACAGGCAAGGAAGAAAAGTTTTTTGTTTTAAAAATAATTATCCAGGGTCCTGACTGGGTAGCTTCATTTTTAAAGCGACAGGCCAGAACTAAGTCCAAAGATTTCTCTCAAAATATTACGCGCGCACGAGCAGGAACCGACGAGACTGTGATTAATGCGTACTTTGATAACCTCCAAAATGAGCTGGAAGGGGTCCCTCCATCCAATATCTACAATTATGACGAAACAAATCTGTCGATGATCCAGGACGATCCAAAGTTATAACAAGAAAGGGGACCAAATACCCTGAGAAAATTCCCAATTCTTCTAAAGCATGTACTTCTCTTATGATTTTGCGGAAATGCAGAATGTCAGCTTGCCCGGTATATACCAATTACCAAAGCTCAAAAGCTATGGTCAACCTGGATGGAAGATGGTCCAATGGATGCCCGTTATAACCTACCAGTAGCGGATGGTTCGACTTCCAAGTATTCGAGGATTGGTTTAATCAATCTGATCCTTCCGATTCTAAAAACGAAAAGAGGGGCGGAAAATTTTAATTGGGGACAACCTTAGTTCCCACCTTAACGTAGAGGTGATCAGACAGTGCGAATTAAATAATATAAGTTATTGCACTGCCCCCTAATGCTACGCACATCCTGCAGCCGTTGGATGAAGCTTACTTTCGTCCTATGAAGGGACACTGGAGGCAAATCCTAAATGATTGGAAGAATACAGCTGAAGGATTGCCGTTTTAGCGGCCATACCAAAGGATGCTTTTCCTAGGCTTTTAAAAGCTCTGCTGACTAAATTGGAAGAGCGCGGTGCTGAGAATCTTAAATCTGGTTTCAGAAATGCGGAATCTACCCATTTAATAAAGAAGTCGTATTGAATAGATTGCACGGAAATGTGGTTGCTGACGATCCTGCAATAGAAAAAGTTGTTGGTGAAAGCTTCTGTCACTTCTTGCTCAAACACGCCACGAACCACAGCGCCCCGTATTCGTAAAAGAAAGAAACTACAAGTGCCTCCAGGTATAGGGTATAACCGTTGCTGATGTACAGAATGCCGCCGAACCTCTCAACAATTCACTACAGCCCTCCACGTCCGGAATCCAGAATAGTAGTAGCATACAAGAGCCTCTTGGAGGTTCAGCTTCTGACGACAGCTCAACTGTCATTGAAATAGAAAGACAAAAATCTAAATAACGAAAAACGATTCAGAGAGCTCAGATAGCTTTCAGAGCGTATAAATATGCAGAAAGTGACGCCAGCTTATTACAATCCCGAACTTTCAGATGATGAAGCCAGAGTAGAACCAGATGAAGTCAAAAAAATTTGCATGTTTCCGTTGATACTAAAAAACAGTTGGAAACTATGTTTTAGTTATTTATGAAAAAAAATAACTTACCCTGGACAAATTACGACAGTTCTCAACCATGGTGCCATTGTAAATGTTATGGACACCATATGGAAAGCAATGGAAATGGCCACCTCGCAAAGACGAGATATTTTATAGCAACAGAGAAATAATAATGGCAATAAAAACACCTGAACGTCGTGGACACATCGAGAGGTTTTCGATTTTCCAGAATTGAAAGATTTGTTCAAAAGAAGCTACACCTATTTCTAATATAGTTTATAATTATTTCAAAGATTAAAACTTTTGTATGTCTATTTTATCTATGCAATAATAGCTTGTTTAAAAATTTTAATCGTGTTTTTTTCCATGTTATATGAAAAATTGAAATGAAAAAACGTTGTGTGCTTGAATTTTCTTTTGAAAACCAGTGTGCCAAAGTTACCCCAAAATGCGGGGGGTAACATTGGGACACATTTAAGGCAGAAAATATCAACTCACAAAATGAATAAATAATTGCTTTTGTACTATTTCATACTTGGGAGTGTTGGTATATTGCCATTCAGTAGTCAAGGCCGAGTTATTTTGCCAAAATCAAATTTTATTTGAGAAAAACATCAAAAACTGTACCAAAGATACCCCGGTTTACGGTACCTGACTAGCAGTTTAGAATAGGTTTTTCCTATTTCACTAATTATTTTTAATCATCCTTCTATTTGCACTTTTCGCACAATTTGTCATCTATTTATTTCTTGTATTCGATATAATGGAGAAATATATTTTGTTTGCATTTAGCATCTGAAGAAGGCGAAGTTTCAACGAAACGTGCGTCATGTGTTGTAGTTTATTTAATAAATGTGTGAATTTTTTTTATAAACTTCTGTTTTAATACATCAATTAGAAACTATCATAATCACCCTCAATCACAAACGGAATATTCATCGAAATAGCGTATTTCAAGAAATATCATTTGTCTCTTTTCAAGTTTTCGCATAATATTTAAAGTATGTGAATAGCAGCATTTCGAACGCACTGTACGATTTCGAATATAGTTTTGAATATTCATCATGAGAAAGAAAAATACGGCTAAAAATCCCAACAAAGTAACAATTGGAGAAGATCATCAAACATAAAGCATCAAAAACAAACAGATCAATGATTTTATTTCCCCAAACTACTGCCTTGGCGAAAATGGAGGATGTTTCGATATAAACTGCGAAAAACACAAACACTGCTCCAGGAACAATGAGGATACTTCCCTAATTACTTATTTTCACTATAGTGATAAACAAATAATACATAAAAATACCAAACATGGAAAACTGAGCTGATTATTTCTCATGGAAAAATTGAAATTGATAAGTATAAGATAAACAATACGAACATATTAATTATAAACTATTAAAAGGACCCTGCATCACAAACAGAATATTAACAGGCTCTTGCACCGTTTTATTATAGAACGTCTTTCAACTAAATTTGGTTTAATTCTTAAACTATGTTCATTTTTCTGGTCGTTGCACCAAGGAATTATAACCGACCCATTGCTAAACTGTATTTTTGTATTATTTTGTATGAAACAGCGATGTACATGTACATACGACATACATTTTGTGATTAAATTTTTTTACTTTTTTTATTTTTTTACTTTTTGTAAAGATAGGTACTTTGTATTACACTATATATTTTGTACATTTTGACATTATCCTATACTTGTAAAAGTCCATATAAATAAATGATTTGTATTGTATTGTACATGAAGTAAAAAGAAGAAACGGAATTTATTGTTCTACTTTTCTAACCTAGTTTTAATAGTAAAGAAATTTTTTTTTTCGTGATTTGTATTAAATATGCATAAAATGGAAGATAATAATAAAAGGAAAAGGGGACCACACTGATACATAGAGCAGGAAACTGTGGATGTATGAACTCCAACAAATTTATCAATACTGTGCAAATATCCTCCATGGGTATACAATTTTTAAGTTAAGTAGCTGATCCATGGGGGACAAGCTGTCATTCCTACAAAGTTATATAGGTTTAATGGACACTCTACCCTTGATATCATATCAATAAATTTTTGTGCGTATTTTTAATTATGGAGAGTAAATTTGCATTTATGAGTTAAATGAGCGCATTGTTCATTAGTATACATAAACTATAAATCCAGGCCTTCAGTTGTGCTTGCCATATTTTTTACCACCTAGAGAGAATAACTGGCAAAATACCTATGAGATGATTATTGTTGATTGAAGAAAAAAATCTATAACAATAATATAATATAATCGGATACCAACAATTTTGCAAAGCTTGACTATTGCCAAGCAAACATTTTTGAAATAAATATGTGTGTACTGTTGCAGGCTACCATATTCCAGAAATTCTAGAACGCCCAAGTTGTCGTTATATATATCAAAATCTTCATAAAAAATTTTGAACAAAAATTCGGGTTTACGCCGACAAAAATAAAATTTTTAAGGAAAACATAAACCGTTTCTTCTACAAATAACCTCAAAGTTCACTTAAACTTCAAATTAAACGCCGAAAATTGGGCGTTCAATTTATGCGAAGTTTAGGGCGTCTTAAACGCCGTTTATATTTTGGTGCAAGCGAAAATGTCAAATTAAACTCGGTTTACCATTAAACTTGGTTTAATAATATACGGTGCAAGAGCCTATTTGAGAATGCGATGTTTTCGCATATTATTTAAAGTCTGCGAATAGCAGTATCTCGAAACACTGTACGATTTCGAAAACGTTTTTAAACAGCCGCTGCGAGAAAGAGAAAATGCGTAAATTCCGTGGCGTATTTTCAACGTTATCCAAACGTCAGTGATAGCGTCGGTGCGACCGTCAATGAGGCGCATAAAGCTGTCGAATAAGACGTTTAATTTAAATCGGGGAGGATTAAAAAAAGGGCAATTGCGAATTGCGAGTAGATGACGCCAAGTAGACATATTCTTCAGTATTCCATAAACATTTCAGCGTTCCGAGCGGTGACGGACGGATCAGATAAGAAGCGTTTCCAAGCACGTATACATGTCTCCCGGAGAGTTAATTGACAGTCCAATCAATGGAGGATTTTGTCACTTGACTCGAAAACGACATTGATTGACTTAATATTCCGCAGTTCAATTTCTATACACAATGGGCAATTTCAATCATCTCCAAATCTACGTGATCGAATGCGATTCATTGTCAACGAACTGTTTTTAGAAAATACACACTTTTACGCTATTTTGTTCCATTAAAAGGTCAATTGGATACGTCGCGCATTTGCATTTCATTCTCTTTTTTTTTCTGTGTCTAATTGATGCTTTACGAATTCACAAATCCAGTACAATGAAGTTTTCACATGGGTATTAAGACCACCCAGCGTTATAAAATTATATTCCCTTTTTTCTGGAACGATTTATATTCTAAGTTCATATTTATCCGTACTAAAAAGACCCCCCAAGTGAGATGATTTGTATATTTGAATATCTTTTGGAACTACAAAGTAATGTCACATGATACCATTTCGTTTAGTTGGTGATTTTTGGCACGAAGACACCCAAGATAGGAACAAGAAAAATTCTTTAGTAATTGAAAATATAATCAAACTTTGTGAATGTAGATTTCGCGACGCGAAATCTACATTCACAATCCAACGGTGAATTATAGAAAACGTCAACCCGACTCAAAATCTTCATGCAGCTGTTTCGTTCTTATTAGATCTCATCAGTGCAGCTTATTTGACCCAGAGTGAATTAACATCTTCCTAATTGTTCCCCAATACAAA
Organism: Cynegetis impunctata; assembly: GCA_030704885.1. Lineage (NCBI taxonomy): Eukaryota > Metazoa > Arthropoda > Insecta > Coleoptera > Coccinellidae > Cynegetis > Cynegetis impunctata. The sequence continues at coordinate 265,649 of JARQZK010000728.1, forward strand.
TAGCGGTCGGACTACTATCTGGATAACAACCCATAGCGCCCTCCACCAAGGATATTAGAAACGAACAATTCACCGCTTAGATCGAATCCCATCGCAAAAATACATAACTTCATGACATGAAATGTCTATTTTGCAACTGTGGTGTATGTGATTAAAATATATGCTGAGTGTTTCATTCGAATAAATGCTATTAACTTCATCTATTTAACAAAAATTGAATATATAAATGGAGCTATTGAATCTAATGTTTGAGGTTTTTTATATGAGCATGTTTGACACAAACGATATATTTTGAAAACAAACTATGCGGTTATTTGATTCGTTACAATCACTTCTAAATTTTGTTTCCTTTGATAGATTCAAGTATTTTAAGGTTATTGTTATTTATGTTTCTACTGTTGTTTTTTTTGACTTTAATATTTCTCATCTTTTGGGTTAGTATAACTCAATAATTTGAAAATTGTTTCCTATGGAGAGAAATTTTTGCTTTTGTATATAGTGGATCTTTGTTATTCGGCTTTGGGCTCTTAAGGTCCCCATTTGTAATAAATAAATATTTTTATATTGTGAATAAAACTTCACAGTTTTCGATTTTCACTATATTTTGTTAATATTATAATATAATAATAATAATAATAATAATAATAATAATAATAATAATAATAATAATAATAATAATAATAATAATAATAATAATAATAATAATAATAATAATAATAATAATAATATGTCTTTATTCACTATTGACATACATAATAATAATAATGAAAAAATTGTTAATATGACAATTGTTTCGCCAAATACAGTAGCTTCTTCAGATGTATATTCATATAAATCACATAAATTAGCAGCATTTAATAGCATGATACATAAACTCATTAATATACCGTTATCACAAGAAAATGATACTTAGGAATTACATATCATAAAACAAATAGCGGTTATCCTCCAAAAATAATAGATATTATTTTAAAAAGAAGATTGTATAAGGCAGCCATTTATCAAGTGTATCCAAACGTAATAGATAATGATAAAAACTTCAACTTTTTAACTTATATAAGTAACCCAACACTCAAAATTTCAACCTTTTTGTCAAATTGAAATTTAAAAATACCATTCAAATCTATACCGTTGGAAAACATATTAAAAATTCAAAAGATAAAACTACACAACAATATAAGACAGGGATCTATAAGCTAACTTGTGGTTCATGTTCTAAAGTATATGTTGGCCAAACTGTCAGGAACTTTGGAGTTTGAATATCAGAACATAAAAGAAGTTACAACAAGGAAAAAGTAGATTCTACTTATACATCACATCTCCTAGAACATAATCATATTTTTAATAGTGAAATTGAAATATTACATATAGAAAAGAAAGGCTATAAACTCAATTCATTAGAAGCTCTCGAAATTAATAGTATGAAACAATTTAATAATTTGTTAAATGACCAATTAGATAATAATAATTCACCGTTGTTAAATCTTTTCTACATGTAATATTGAATATTTGTGCCTGTGTTTTTCCCATGTCATTAACTGTTTGTTCCATCTACCTTCTAAGAGATTACGTTTAGGTTTTCTCCATTCTTAATGTATATTCCCTTCCTCCATCTTTAAATATTCTCCTTGTAAAAGTTAGTATGTAATATACATCTGAAGAAGCCACTGTGTATTGGAGAAACAATTGTCATGTTAACAATTCCTCCATCTTTAAATATTCTCCTTGTAAAAGTTAGTATGTAATATACATCTGAAGAAGCCACTGTGTATTGGAGAAACAATTGTCATGTTAACAAAATATAGCGAAAATCGAAAACTGTGAAGTTTCATTTACAATTTTATAATGGATTTTCATTAAGTATCGACCCAAACAATTTGTTAAATATATTCAAGTATGTTTTTCAATTATATGGGGGTTGTCCTTGAAGCGACACCGATGCCAGCAAAATATAATGTTTTCATGCATATCCCGACTGATTTGTTTCTCCTGAAGATATATTAGACTAAAAATAACAACAGTATTGTCCAATAATAGTTGTTAATAATGTTGAAGCAGAACCACGCAATACATCATCGCATGTAGTTAATAACACAAAGCGATCTCCCCTGAAGCTTCAATTTTTGCTGATTTCTTGCCATGTAGTAAGCAATACGTACTTTTAGAGAAGTGAATATAACAATAGTTAATGAATCATGGCTTATACTCACTTTACCGAACACATGTATGTATGTCGTAGTCTTGACCTATGCAATAACTTGTGGATATATACAGGCGATATAACATAATATATAAAGTGTTTCTACTCGATTAGTTTTTTCGAAAATCGGGCTGTTGGTATAACTTAATCTTCGGAAACGGGGTCGTGTGAAAATTGTTTCGCTAGAACACAAACTTCTCTTGAATTGAGCTGGAAATTATGTTCCGACGGACAGCTGAATTCAAGCCTACATATGTACCTACCGAGTGGTTTATCTTTCTTATTGAAAAGCTTAACTTTTACTCGCGCAATGGATTGAATTCCGTTTGAATGGATACCTACTTTTAAATAGATAAACTGAAAATTTTTAAACGTAACTACTGTATCCTTCGAAATCTTAATCTCTCTGATGGAAAGTTGAGAAACATCGTATCTTATATTCAGTCGTATTATATAAAATGGTCTATTGCAGCGTATGGAAAGTCCACAGTGCGAGAGTAGTTTTTTTAAGACATTCTGGACCACGATTTTTCTCCAACCGTCGCTATTTTTACGTAGATATTTGTATTTTCACAGATATATTTTTCCCGGTATATATTGGCATCTTCAGCGGCTTCCATCGACCCAAATGAGCTGAAATTTGGCCTCTGGGGTCCTTTTCGAATCAGAACTGAACACTAAACATTTGAGTAAATTTTTCTAACTGCCACCATTTTAGGTACGTGGTTTTTGAAAAATTTCCAAACTGCACAGCTTCTGCAGATCGAGTTAGAGGATTGAAATCTGGTACGTAGTTTGAATCCCTGTTGAAATACGATCTTTTGTGGTTTCAACTCTATTACTCAACCAAGCTGCACTTCGCAGAAATTAAGTTTGCTATTATAGTCTAGTTCATCAGGAAGCGAGGCATTTCTCGATTTTTTGTTGAATAAAATGAAATGTTATCTAATTTTTATTACAGTTTGCTAATAGATAGTATAAATTTTGAAACATAAACTACTGTATCTCCAGGAGTCAGGAATCGTATATAGTTTTTTATGTTAAGGAGTTATAAAACTCTATATATCAGGTATTAATTCATACAAACAAATGCTTTAGAATATTGCTTAATTAATAAACAACGTTATCCACGCAATGACAGTTATAGGATGTTCAAATTTGTTGTACACCTTGAGATATATAGTCACCGCAATGATCATTCTGAAACATTCAAAAACCTATTCTTTGCAGTGTTTGAAATTGATCTCATAAAATGCTTTTTCTGCATGATGTGATAAAGCCAATTAATCCTATTTATATTAGCATAGTGAAATAGAAAAAAAATGTGTCGTGTTTCTCTTGTAATATTAAAATAAAAATATTAGAAATTTATTATTCAAATCTGATGTATAATAGTGAAAAAGTATGATTTATATACTTGAAGTAAGAAATGTCGCCATGAAAAGGCAATTTAACAAAACATTGAATGTTATTTTTGATTTTGACAAAATTGGAATATATTCATACTAAAGGTAGCAATCTTTTTTCTATTATAGGATGAAGTAGTGAATTGAATAATGGCTGCCATAAAAACAGTTCTAGCTCAAAATTCTCTTCAGTAATCTAGTACACTTTTTTTGTGTCCTACACTGTCTTTTTCTAATCTTGGAAACCTCACGTTACATGAAAATCTTCAAGCTAGCGGTTCCTTATATCTCCGTTTTGATATTCACTTTTTCTTATATATTTTTGAAAGAAAATTTGAAATTTTTCATCAAGTTCTTCTTCATTACAAATATTCATACATTAACCAATACAACTTCAATGAAATCAATGAAAACTTGGTGGACATCTTGGAAAAGCCTGTGGTTGATAAAAGCAGAAATTTTACAGTCTTTTCTATCGTTTAGAAGGTAGAGTATGCCACACTTATCTAAAACTTCAAGTGTTAAATACTTTCAATTTAAATTGAGGAAACTAGGAGAGTGATAATGTCTAAAATATCACTCAGAAATATTAAAAACATCTAAATCATGTCTTCGTTGAAATAAATTGAGGGATGTAGTCGCCCCTCTCTAGATAGCTATATTTAACGATAATTTATGTCTATTAGGTACTAAAAATGTTAACAAAATTGTGTGTTGTTATTGTTGAATGTATGATATAAACCATATAGATTTATCATCATTCAGCTTATTTAAATCAACTTAAATTCAATATCCCTGATTATATCCACTGAAAATAGGATTGAGTTTTGAATCTTCTTCTTCTTTAATACTATTCTCAACATAGATGATTTTTCCTACACTGAGAAATCTGTGAGCTCGATAGTTGAGTACGCTTAAGTGTGTACTTTATGTCAAGAAAGCAACCATGTTTAAAATCAAAGAGCTCACTTACCTTGTTGAAAATAATTAGCTTTTCTTACATATACACAGACTAGCGCCATAAGTTGAAGTTGTGAAAGTCGCTGCCTTGTTGACGGAGGTAGAGGTAAAAGTTCTCGTAAATTTGCTATTTCGGCATTTATTAAATCTCTCCGTAGTTTGCTAGCTCCTTTAGTCGATTTGTTGGCATCAAATCTGAAAGAAAAGTATGAAATATGAGGCAACAACAAACGATGAACAGAAGAAAATGACAAGATACGTGGAGCCAATAAATATGGTCTATACATAAATATATATATATATATATATATATATATATATATATATATATATATATATATATATATATATATATATATATCCATTCTTCTCATTAAAGAACATAATTCATGCGATAAAATATTACAAAATTTTCCGTAACTATATCGAGGGGTTATTCAAGTTTTAATTGATATCAATGACTCAACAGTTTCGATGTTGTTGTGTTAGTATTCATGCGTAAATAAAATCGATTGTAGTTTTCTCGTTTTTGACAATTTTTGCTGAAACTTCGTCAAATTACAGATCCTCTTCGATCCTGGTTGAAAAATGAAGCAATTAGTTTCATTTTCGGATGTACTTCATTATAAAAATGGGATAATACTTCCAATGAAGCTAGTTAGACCAGTGTTTGTATTAGCTGACTAGCGAGCATTTTGGATATCTCTGGACTAAACCCTAGGTCGTTTGGTCTGCCATGACATTTTCTCAGAGGTTTCCTCATAGTGAAGGTCATTAGGTACTTACAAGCTTGCAAAATCCAATGTTGGGCTAGTATTAAATCTCTGACCCCCTCTTCGGTCTTACATCTTCTTAATGCACTTATACATATAAGTGTATCCTCTAATCTGGCTGAAGGAGTGCCTCCCCATAACTAAAGCAGCCCGCCTCCACCAGACATACACAGCAATTGACTAATATATAGCTCATTTGATTATTGCTCTCGAATCAAAATTCACGAGATAAGGCCGACATGATTTTTTCATTAGAATTTTGTTTAAATAACATAATTTTTCAAGGTTTTCATATACGGAAAATTGATGATGACTTTCCACCTTTTCTTCTATGAAATGTTGTTAGAATGGGTGAGAATTTTTAAGAAGTTAATGCTAGTTTAGGTAGAAAATACGAATTTTGACTTGTATATATTGGGCATGAAGGATTTTGAAAATATGAAACAATGCGCCATGAAAAGAAAATTTATCAGCCCGTCAAGGAAATCAGAATTATTCAATAATATACGCTATGGCATAGCTGATTATATCAAGAATAGTTTTCTTGCTCAATATCTTCAGAAAACCAATCAGAAATATGCCATAACATGGAATTCAATTAAAAGTACCTTGATTGTATTCAACTAACAATGCCCCTATTGATGCAGCTGATGAATATATCTTTGCCATAAATCATCAATTCCTTATTACGACTCTGCTAAGTTTTCCATTTAGCCATAACAATGGTTCTGTTGTTTTGAAAAATGGTTTGTGTTTACTTTGGAAGGGTTCCATTTTGCCAATCGTAAAAATATTTCCGATTAACCACTGAAATTTTATGACCATATTAAAAGGCTTGCGTTGCAGAGGAAGCTGTCATTTCTCTACTTTACTTAGTGTGAATATGTGATATAGTGATACCCTGCTGTTAGCTACAGTACTAGAGCTGCTGATGCAGAAACTTCAATGGGGTAAGTTATTTCGGCTACTTACCAATACTTCTATTTGCCATAAAAAGTTCTTCATCTGTATATTGTGTTGTTATGTTTGAAATGGACTCCATTTATATTATGTTATAATTTTTGTGAATATTTTTGAAAAAAATCTGTATATATATATATATATATATATATATATATATATATATATATATATATATATATATATATATATATATATATATATATATATATATATATATATATATATAGATAATATATATATATATATATATATATATATATATATATATATATATATATATATATATATATATATATATCTACACCAATCTAGTTCGTTTCATATTATAGATATAATTGAAATATTTAACTTCGTTCGTAGTTGACAATGTCAATCATTTTCAGGCTGTTTAGCTTGAAAAAGGAAATCTTCACAACTGTTTTTTGAATTAATATTATCTCTACATGATATAGAAGCATCAAACTCAAATCTATACGAATTATAGTGATACATAATGATTTATACTTTCTTAAGCGTTAGTATTAGAAGCTAAATGACAGTCTATATGGAAAAAACGCAGATAGTTATACAAAACCAAATAGAATATAATTGATAAACAAATTCGATTAAATATTACATATTGTCGAATGATCGTGTAGTGAGTGCAACAAAATATTTAATTTTGTAGTAGGAATATATGGATTAAGAGAGTTTTAAGTGCGGTCATAAGCAGTGGCGTAACTACGTTAGAAAAACTTGTGTTCAGTGACGGTAGGGGGTCCCCTTACTTTATATAGAAAACGACATTTTCCGCAAACGTCAAAAAATGACGAGTTTTTTAACCTCAGTTCTTAATGTTGAAGTTTGACTTCACAGACGTCATTTTGTTTTTACTTTTTTGTCCGACCGTGAGCGTACAAAAAAGTACACCTTTTTGTACGCTCATGGAAATTTCAAGAACGCCGGCGTACAACTGGGTTTCGAATCCGATATTATGTAATCTATAAGAAAACTTTGTATATATTTTACTACAACAAGTTATTTCTCTATACTCGGGTACTTACCAAAAACGCACAGTCCTATATTGCGTAGATAAGTGACTTTAACTGTTTCTGACAATTATTTTGGTGAATTGTCAAATTTGTGTTGCCATGAAACCTACAAAGCCAGTAAGCAAAGCAATCTAGTTTTACGTTTTTTAGATCTAATGCTTTTTAAAAATATTATCTCATATCTATCATTTGAACACCCTTTGCGGAAAAAATCGCATGTTTTATTTGGAGAAAAGCACTTTTTGTGGCTCGACTAAAATTATTTTGACTCGCCACAAAAAGTATAGGCAGATGGCACTACTTAATGGTGGCATTTTTAAAAATCGGATACCTGTTGTCTGCTTATAAAAAGAACACTAATACAATGGTAAAATAATTTTGTTTACATCAGATCTTATTTCATTTCCTAAAATCATTCGTAATCTTGACCTTTTGGGGAATCGAAGTGGCCCCCAAAGATCTGAATTTTCCGTAAACCAGGACACGTCTTTTGGGGCCCCTTTGGGACCCACAAAGGTGATGGTCACAAAAATTTGTGCAGCTTTCTAAAATTTCCCAGGCCCCAGCTTTAAAGGTCCCTGAGCTTTGGGGCCTCCCAAAGCTCGGGGGCCTATGTTCCTGGAACACATAGAACACCGGTAGTTACACCACTGGTCGTAAGTTGCCTAAATACATGAAACTGGCCATCAACACGAATGACAGTGTAAGTTCGAGCATGTTCATTTTGGATTAACATACATGGTACATGTATTTCATAAGCGTAGATCACACAAAGCGATTTATTATATGTTATTGACGTCGAATGTGCCTTGGAATGACTTGCCATAGAAGTGTCGACTCCGTCGGTAGTACTTTTCAAATATCAATCAGCCTGCATCTGGATCATTTCCAGTACATAACTCTAATGTTGTTCGTTAGATGTGGTGCCTGAATAGGCACCTAATAATTAAATTGGCTGGTGCCGAAAGTGATTCTTGATTTGCTCGCGTACAAAGGATGATCAATTAAAAATCAATAAATTAAGAGCAACATATCCATCAACAGATGCCGAAAAATTCTTTTGTATACGAGTGTTTAGATCTGATTTGAGATATTCAAAGGCCCCATCTATCTCCAGATTTATTCTAGTCATTAACAATAATAATTTCTATTGTAACGATCGGCCGTGTTCACAAATAAGTCCAATCTATTTCAACTTCGACGATTTAAAGGAGTGTATAATATTCTTAACTGACATTATCTGGAATAGTATTTTTGAACTCATTAGACTCTGATTCTCTGCACATGTGTATATATATATAAATATATATATATATATATATATATATATTTATATATATATATATATATATATATATATATATATATATAAATATATGTAAATATATATATATGTGTGTTAAATATATATATATATATATATATATATATATATATATATATATATATATAATATATATATATATATATATATATATACAGGATGTTAGTGAATTTCGAAAATTTGAGGGTGTGATTTTGCATGAAAAAATAATGCAAATAATGAAGGACGGTTTGGTTTTTCACAAATATCTCACAAACTAATTGAGATTTTTGATATTTAATTCCTGAAATAAAGTGCCAGCTGCCGGAACTGTAGGTCCAATATTTATAATTTTCCCAGATGGGTGAAAATTCGGCCGAAAACGGGTAATCTGTCTTGCGCAAGTGTCCATTTGGGACACTTTGACAATAAAAATTATATGACCATATTAAATATGAAAATTAAGAAATGAAAAAATTCAGGCATTTACTGGATAGAATGAACAATACTCCGTCGGTACAAACATTTTATCGCGATTTTTCAATGAGTTATGCATTAGTTAATTAATCATTTTTTGCTGCTTGAACATGAACATTGCAAGTGTGATAACTGTGAAACTATTGATCTGAGATTTTCTTCCTTCCTTGAAGCTATTTCTAGAAGACTTCAGGAGAGATCCCTGTGAACAAAATTGCGTAGTTTTGAAATCGAAAACT
>JARQZK010000728.1:280000-332500 GCA_030704885.1 Cynegetis impunctata
TGAAATAATTACATGTATTTGTATGACTCACGACCATAAATTCAAGTTATCACAATTCTTGTAAACAGTATTCGATATTTTATGATTGTTTTATTCATTTTATAGCAACGAAAGTTGTAAGGGATCTACTTCACTGATTATGAAATACATACCTCAAAACTTTTGCGAAAGTTATGGATGTCATGAAGAAACGTAAACGATTCAATAAAGTCGTTTTTCAAATTGCTTGTTCGGATAGAACGAAATACTGAAATCTTGGTATCTTATTTTTACATGAAATTTTTAGTACCTAGGAAAAAATGATTACAAGAAGAAATTAAATTAGGTTGGAGGGTGGTCAATTCTTCCAGAAAACTGCATCAGGTATTAAATACATTCAGGAATGAAGTATAAACTTTAGAATAAAACACACTTAGTTTATGTTTCATTATATAAAAATATTTAGATACTGTATTTAGCAGTAACGAATAGTCGACATGTTTCGAGTTATGAACTCATTATCAAGACTGACTACAGGAGAGTATTACATCTTATTTTATAAAACAGACAAAAGCAAAGGTGATACCTGAAAATAAATTTTTTCGTTTACAAGGGGTAATTTAATATTATGGGAGGAACTTATTTCGAGAATTTCAAGAAGGTCAAGGCGCTTTTCTTTGTTACCCGAATGCAACAATTGGGTGTTCTTGAAATCCAGGAAATGATTAAATTTTATACAATGTTCGGAGAAGCCAGTGGTATTTTTATTTTGTAAAATTGACTTTTTATGTTCCTCAACACGAATGTTTATATTCCTTTCTGTTCGTCCAATATAGAAAGCAGGACATTCGTCGCAAAATATTTTGTGAACACGACTGTTTTCTCCGATGTTAGATTTTTCTTTATTATTGACCAAGAATGACTTCAAGTTTCTTTTATTTGTACAAATGTTTTTAACGTTATTTTTCGATAGTCTGTTTCAAATTTTGCTACTCAAATTCGGCACATAATTTATTGGGAAGTATTTTTGTTCTTCATTAATAATTTGCGTGGGGTATATTGAATGCAACAGATACTTTATTCGTTTTTTCCTAATGAGCTTATCGATAAGACTTTAATTGTAACTGTTATTGGTGGCTAATAATTTAATTGTATTAACTTCGGTATGAAAATTTGTTTCCGATAATGGAATAGTGAACAACCTATGTATGAACGAATGAAAAGCACTGAGTTTTATTTTAATGTGCTGGATACTGTCGCTGTGAATTCTCTTACTTTCAACATTTATAGAAAACCACCTACCACCACCTTCACAGATACTCTAATGTGTTCTATCTGTATACATTTTGTTACAATCACCACATGATGATTTATAGGAACCCTATTTTGGGAGTTTATCTGTTTTTGATTTATCGTTTTTCATAAATTGACAAAAAGAATATGTGAAAGAATTGATGTTAGTTTTTCACTACGGTAACCTATATAAGTTAACATATTGAATTTATTTTCGACATCTTTGGATATCGAAAAAACTTTTTTAATCGCTAAATTGAAATTCTTTTTATTTACAATATTTTAAATTAATTTTGGATGACAAGATGTTCATCTAAAATATTAGATCCAAAATCCCTAGCGTGTTTTCTAAACATAAATGATACTTGAATTCATAGAAAATTTCGAAAATAAAAGCCACGGATTTGTTGACCGTTAAAAAAAAGGCACTAATGAGCTGGCGCTTGGAACCAATATTGCGAATTATGTGACGTTACTTAAGGCAAACTACCTTTTTGGCACGAAACACCTCCCCTATTGTTGAGTGTTGTATTGCAACCAGACCATTTAATGACTTATTTATGTGGCACCGTGAAATGCTGATTGGAACAGGCGAGAAGTTGAATTATGACTCGAAAGGGTTCTTCTGTCTTCGGTAGCTGTCACGCTCGCGTGGGAACAAAAATTGAACCTCATAATTCACTACAGCAGAAATTGACACTGTCATTCCTCATACAACTTATTTTATTAGCGAATCGGTCTTTTCAGTTTCAAAAGGAATTAAATACTGTGCTGAATTTCTTTCTCGAATGATATCTTAATTCAGCGCTTCACAATATTTTTGGATTCGCGGCCAAAGTTCCTATCATAATCGAATTGGTGGAAGTTCATATTCATAACTTTATAAAGAAATAAAAACTAACTTTTCACAGGTTGAAACAATGTAATTATATTGTTATTTACAAATTTGTAATGTAATATAATAATGCTGGCTAATGATTAAATTCAAAGCCATTATATTTGAAATAAAAAAAAAAATCTATTTAGTAAACGCGTTTCGTCATAACATTGACTTCATCTCGTACTAAATTACGGTATTACAAAACAAGCTATTTATACGAAAATTGAATATAACACAGGGGGGATCTTAGAGAAACTAAATAACAATAAGCAATTCATTCAGAGTTATTAGTAGGTATATTGAACAGATTAAGGAGAGGAGAAGGGTTTACTTCAATCTTGTCGTTAAGTAGGTTTCCGGAATTTTTATATTTATTGATGTATAGCAGGGATGGCGAACCTTTTTTGATGTCCGTGCCACAAAATCATAGAAATTCTTTTCTAAATAGGTAACGTGCCACAATAAAATTTGATTCGAAATGTTAACGTGGTGAAACTATACGTAAGTATAATTAAATAAACAAATAAAGCAATTCTTCTTCAAACAATATTTTATTAATCAATGTTTTACAAAAAGCAATATGCTAGAAACAATATTCACGTTAAAGACAATTATTTTTAATGTTATTTTTGTTGCTGGACACAAGATGATAAAAATTTAATATCTGGTTCATATTTAGTTAATTTCAACAGTACGCATGCAGAGCTCGACTCATCCGTCATTTTATTCCTATATTTATTTTTTATAAAATTTAATTCTGAAAATAGAGATTCACATACCCACGTCGATGAAAATATTGATAAAATTGCCCTTGCTAATATTTTTAAACAATTAAACGTGTCAGGAATTGAATTCCATGTAGTTAAAATTTCATCTTCTGCAATTTTATTTATTTCATCCAATAAACGATTACTTTCAATAATTTCTAAATCATTCCTTAAATCAACAAATTTTTGAATCCATATGGTACTTGATTGAAATTTAACTAATTCCATTTCTAATTCATTAAAATTTAACCACTGAAGGACTTTTAGATTCAATTTTTCAAATGGTATTGTATCAGGATATAAAATAAATTTTAAAGTTTCTTCAAATTCTTCAAACTGCGTAAATCTTGTAGAAAATTCGTGAATCAGGTATTGAATTACCATTGAAAACTCTTTCGTTAATGACTCTTCCTTTGGCTTTTCGTGACATTCACTTTCAGAAGAAACAAATTTTGTATTCGGAAAATATTTATATGAATTAGAAAGAATATCACGATTAAGAATCTGTAATTTGACTTCGAACGCTTTGATTAAGTCAAACATTATAATTACTGTTTTATTACCACCTTGTAGTTTCATATTTAATTCATTTAAGTGAGAACATAAATCAGTGAAAAAATGTAACTTTGCTAGCCATTCCACATCCAATAATTGATTGTATTGGTCAATAATGTTCTCATTATTTATAAATAATCTTATTTCCTCCAAACAATCTACAAATCTTTGCAAAACATTTCCGCGGCTTAACCAGCGTACATTATTGTATAAAAGTAAGCTATTGTACGACGAGTTTACTTCTTTTAACAATTCTTGAAATTTTCATCTGAGGGAAAGAAAGGATATTTTCAATTTTGTTTTGTGCGTGCCATCAAAATTTTCAAACGTGCCACTTGTGGCACGCGTGCCATAGGTTCGCCATCCCTGATGTATAGGGATTCCCAACAGTTGATTTTGTGGAGAGGTTATTTTCTAACTGTAATATATTATAATTGGACCCCCTTCTGCAATAAGGAACCAACTGACATTCCATCTGAAAATGAGTTAAGTCCATATTGCAAATCAATCGTTCGTATTTTATCGGTTTCGCAAAACGAAACCAAGTTTATACCCCTCATACTACCTTCTATAAGTATAGAACCAACTTGCGTAATATAAATAGGCAGTACCTATTTTACAATAAAGAATCAAATTGCATTCGATCCGTATTGCGAAAATCATATTTCATTTGTCGTGTTTAGACGGAACCAAGGGAGGTTGGCTTTGTTTTGAGGAAACTCATTATTAAAAAGCGATCGTGGTTTCTCTACACGTGTGGACACACTCGAAAGTGGTTATATTGTTTGAATAAATGATGGCGAGTAGAGAGAACTTATTAGTTTCTTTGGCATTACAGAAAGCTGATATTATATTGCAGGTAAAGAAACATAATTATTTAGTGTTATTACACAAATTTTCAATCTAATCTCAAATCGAATCACCGATATCAAAATCTGAGGTGAATGAGGTAAATAGTGTCTTCGATATGCATGAAATAGAAAATTCTGATGATTGTGTCAAAGACAGAGATTATGAATATGAATCAGAGGATATGTCTTCAGAAGAGGAAGACGTAAAAGAGCAGGCGGATGAGACGGGAGAACAGATACAAGACGTAGTTACAGTAGACAGACCAAAAAAGGTAGAAAAAGAAGATATAAAGAACAAGATAGAAATATAAGGAAGCTTGTGAGTTCAAAACCATTCGTAGATTTTAACAGTTTATGTGAGAATGGTTGTAATACCAAGGTGTCCACTGAGGACAGAAAGCAATTTTTTACACACTACTGGACATTGGCTGATTACAATGTGCAGACCACATTCATATCATCGTGTGTTAGGGAAGAACCTATAAAACGCCAGACACTGAAGGCAGTTAATCGAACTGAACGAAACTGATCTTACATGCATTTGATTCCAGCTGCCAACCATGAGTTTTACACAGGTTTGACAGGAGATGGGAATATTTGTTGAAGATATAGAAGGTTACAATGGTGATCTTGATTTTCACTGCGAATTTGAGGAGGAAGAAGAGAATCCAGAGTTTTAACTATGCTGTTTAGTTCAATAGTTACTTATATATGTTATAATTTCATATAAGATTTATACTACTTTAAAGTTTTGCAAACATTAAAGACCATAAATACAGTTATGCAAAAAGGAACCACGTGTTTTTTTCATGTAAGTTGTCTAATTTTCTCATACATTTTGAAAGAAATATGTTATATTCCATTTATTCTCAATGAAATTCACAAAAACAAATTTAAAATTCCACTGACAAGACCATACTACCGATTTGTCACTAAAAACCGTTTTACTCATATTTCTCGAAACTTGAATTTTGTCACTTGGTACCTTATTGCAGAAGGGGGTCCAATTGTGATTGAAGGTATGGTTTTCTTGAATAGGATGGCTCGCATAATTAGAGTCAGTTTTCTGCTTAATAAAGCTACGTTGGTGTTCGTGTATTCAAGTTTTGAAATTTCTAATTGTACGTCCTATATAGAATTTTCCATAATCGTTACAGTTGATTCTATAAACACCAGTACGTTCATCTCTATGAATGTTTGATTTGTTGTTTTTAATCAATTTTCCAATGCTATTGGTGGTTTTATATGAAATTTTGTTTCTGAAGAAACAATATGAGGTTTTCGGAAAGGTTTGCCCAAGTATGTTAAACTGTTAAATACTGTACTTTCCCCGAATTTAAGTGGGTAAACTTCTGAAATTGCCATTTTGTATTTTTATTTCTAAATAAGACTGTCAATCATATTGGGTGAATAACCATTATTTATTGCCATTTGTTTAATTATATTCAATTCCTTTCGAAAATTAGTTTCGGACAACGGAATTTTGAAAAGCCTATAAATCATACTATGATAAGCGGTTAATTTTTGTAAAATTGGATGTAGTGATGTGTTCTCCTCTCCTTAATCTGTTCAATGTACCTACCAATAACTCTGAATGAATTTTTGGATTGATTGGGCCGATACTTGGTGTAAATTAATAAACATATTGAAACAATGATTAAAAATAACAATTTACACATTTATTATAAAAAATAACGCATGACGCACGTTTCGGTGGAACTTCACCTTCTTTCAGTTCTTTTAGTTTGCCATTAGCATCTGAAGAAGGTGAAGTTCCACCGAAACGTGCGTCATGCGTTATTTTCTATAATAAATGTGTAAATTGTTATTTTTAACCATTGTTTCAATCTGAATGAATTGTTTTTTGTTATTCAGTTTTTCCAGGAACCACTCTGTTATCTTCAATTTTTCGTATAAATAGATTGTTTTGTGATACCATGATTTAGTACGAGATGAAGTCAATGTTATGACGAAACGCGTTTACTAAATATATTTTATTTTAACCTGATGTGAAAAGTTATCCTATCATAATCCCTAACCATTACATGTAAAAAAACCGATATGAAAAAAACTATTTATAACTTTCGATATAGTGTAATAGTATACTGGAAAATATGACTAAAAAATATTATATGGAACTGATAATTTCTTATTTAGTCCTAAACTGTATCCGAATAAAGGCATATATTATGTTTCGTCCAATGCCTCGTGGCGTCAAATTAAGGAAACTATAAAATCCAAGTTAAGAAATGATCGCAGTGAATAAATTCTATAGGCAACGAAATTAAAATTTTAAACTAACAAATCGCATTCAAGAAAATGTAACGTTCTGGAATGGTTGTATTATTATATTGAGTTGATACACTAGAACTATTAAAGGATAAATCAATGTCGAATGCTCATACATTCCGGAGTGAAATTATTTATGATCTACATTATGATTTCTTTGAGAAAATTGATCTTAATTATGTGCCTCCGGGATAAGAGTATTCATATTACATCGATCACGATATTTGATGAAATGAATGATATATTCGTTGAAAGTAATTTTATTTATCATTAAATATGGTCTGTGATATACCTACGCAATATTTAAACAGTAGGTTCCTTACCGACATAGATGTTAGTTAGAAAGTTTTTTTTTAATTAGATGAGTGATCCTTTGTTACCATGCCAATATTTGAAGACATGTCTCACTTGACTTAAACAAATGATATCTTTTTGTGTCACACACAATGTCAAAGTCGCAGCCAACTATGGTAATTTTTAAAAACGTGGAATATTAAAGAAATTAATAATTAAAACCCTGCGTGTGATACTTCATTTTGAAATAAATTTTATGTAAATCTTAAAAAAAAAGATCGCATTGATTCAAAACTCTACACATTCATCAATGCCTGATGAAAATACAATAATTCAAATAGTTTATTCCATTATCCTAATCAGGACCTTCAAGATTAGAGTTTTTCCAAATCTAATACTCGGTAGTGTCTCTGTGTCAAGTACGCGTTTGTTTAGAAACGTTTTGAAACTATAAAAGCAGAGAAATAATAGTTAAAGAAAATTTAAAAAATTGTAGTTTGTTGCAGATTTAAAAAATAGAAAGTGCTTTTAAAGATATTTTCATAATAACCTACTGTTACCAATGACTGTCATTCAAATATCATAACAATTGTCTACAAGCACCTCACGTTATTTTACAATACGAGAATTTTTGTCAATTACATTATTCATAATTTAAATTTATTGAAAATTGTTTTGTACCTTTTAGTGTGCTTTTCCATTAAACTGTGCTGTTTAGTTTTTTCAAACTATTATTTTTTAATTTCTTGAAATTCATGCTATACAGTTCTCAGTGTATTTTAAATGTTTGAATCAAACTTATCGTTAGAATAAATGCGTAGAAAACTTATAGCTCGTATAAATTTCAATGTTAGAAAAGCATAGAAAGTAATGAAACCACATCCAACCTGCTCTCATTGTGTACATGTAGAGTTTCAAAGATATTATACAACGTGTGCTTTCAAAAAATAATTGAGATATAAGTTGCTCTTCTTTAGCATGACTCAAACGACTTGTGCCCCTGTGGTTACTCATTAGCTGCGTCATGTTTAGTACAATTTATTGTCATTCAATTAATTAGCTGGAAAACGATCGGCCTTCTTATTAGAGCATTTATAAGAAAATTTATTGTTTTATCGTTACTGACTTAACTGTCGACGGTTTACTGTAAAAACGTGATATTATGATTTTGTGGTGTTTCTTATCGTATTGTGGTAGTTCAATGAATATCTTATAAGAATGTACACCTATTTCCAATAAATGTATGAATATTGGAATTAAAATAGTAATATGCGATGGAAATTTTATGAGTGGCATTGATTTTCATAATATAATTTGTGTAATTCGAGAAAACTATACATTCGAATTACATCATTCATGGCGTTGCTCAAACAGTCGAATTTTCCTACAATTCGCCATAATTTGTATCATGCGCCTCGCATACAACAAAATATAAACAATAATATATAACTGAGATTGAATTATCGCACATCACTTGGTGAAACATCATAAAGAATAAAGTATAAACAAATAAAACACACTTGGCTTATGTTTCACTATATAAAAAAATATTCAGATACTGTATTTAGCAGTAAAGGATAGTCGACATGTTTCGAGTTATGAACTCATTATCAAGACTGACTACATGAGAGTATTACATCTTATTTTATAAGACAGACAAAAGCAAAGGTGATACCTGAAAATCAATTTGTTCGTTTACAAAGGGTAATTTTCTATTATGGGCGGAACTTATTTCGAGAATTTCAAGAAGGTCAAGGCCCTTTCCTTGGTTACCTGAATGTAACAATTGGGTTTTGTTAAAATCCAGGAAATGATTAAATTTAATAGGTACAATGTTCGGAGAAGCCAGTGGTTTTTATGTTCTTCAACACGAATGTTTATATTCCTTCCTGTTTGTTCAATA
The DNA here is from genome assembly GCA_030704885.1 of Cynegetis impunctata. Taxonomy (NCBI): domain Eukaryota; kingdom Metazoa; phylum Arthropoda; class Insecta; order Coleoptera; family Coccinellidae; genus Cynegetis; species Cynegetis impunctata. The sequence goes on from JARQZK010000728.1 coordinate 288,812, forward strand.
TAGAAGGCAGGACATTCGTCCCAAAATATTTTGTAAACACCACTGTTTTCTCCGATGTTAGATTTTTCTTCATTATTGATCAAGAATGACTTCAAGTTTCTTTTATTCGTACAAATTATTTTAACGTTATTTTTCGATAGTCTGTTACAAATTTTGCTATTAAATTCGGCACATAATTTATTGGGAAGTATTTTCGTTCTTCATCAATAGTTTTCGTGGGGTATATTGAATGCAACAGTTTCTTTATTCGTCTTTTCCCAATGAGCTTGTCGATAAGAGATAATGAACAACCTATGTATGAACGGATGAAATGCACTGAGTTTTATTTAATGTGTTGGTTACTATCGCTGTGAATTATGACGACGAAAAATCAAGCTCACTGTTCTTAAATATGTCACATTTGTTTCGACGTTGTTATGTCTCATCATTTATGACTTAGAACCTTTCAAATACTTCTTTGTGTTTGTTTTTGAGATGCAGATAACTAGGAAATTCGGTGAATCATTTCTAGTTCATAAAAATGGGCAGAACAAATAAAAATAAGAAATTTGTTTTCTTATTTCCCAAATATTTTTGACTTTCTAAGGTTCTTTTTGTTACTATTAGGGACGTACTACCTGTTGTTACCTCGTGTTCCCTTCGTTACGTAAGCATTATTTATAATAGATAATCCCGATGTTTCGGCTTCTTTTGTGAATCCATCTTCAGGAGTTGGAAAAAATTAAGTATATATCGTGTACATGGTATCAATCTACCAAATCAATGAACCGAATACTAATTAGGTAAGGTCATAAATAATCTGATTGCTTGGTCTCAATCTACTTACTACACTGAATTAATTGCTTCTATAAGTTATTCCTGAAGCTTCAACCTGCCTAATCTTCAGAGTTGATTCTGAACTGTAACCTTCCATTAACCGATTTAAATTACTGTACTGACGCTTTGAATATTGACGCTATAGTTATGAAAACGTACAAATATATAAACAAAGTTGTGCATTCTCTCTCAAAAATCATTATGATTTATATTAGGGCGAACTTGGACGGAGAAAGTTTTGTTTTTGTTATAGGTAGTTCTTTGTATCACAAGTGAAATTTGTATTCGATGTATGTGTTGGTTTTTTTAATATTTTCATATATTTCTTTTTTAAAATTATGTATAAGAGGTATATAGGCCTCTGGCCTCTGCTCTTTGTTTTTCTTTAATAATAATAATAATAATATATCAAAATGAAAAACTTTTCTATTCTCATTTGTGTTTGAAAACACGTTGAATTCTTTCAATAAACTAAACATGCTCCAATTTCAGAATGTGTCCACTTGACTTAATTCAAAATGAAACTTCAATTTAGTTGCAATTAGGGAATTCTCATTCGAATTCAGAGGTCAACAAGTACATTTGAAGTTATACCGATATCCAATGCAAAAATTTCGTCAAAAACACTTTTTCGATTTTTTTTTAAATTTGACGAATTTTACGATTTTTTTCTATGGTCGTCATTACCCCAGTACGGATAGTACTATTCTGCCTCTCTCTCTCTCTTTTGCTGAATTTATCTCAAGTCTTCGATGCTCATGAGGGGTCCTGCTGTAATAGGCATGACGACAGTCTCAAAAAATTGTCGATTTAATGGTTTTAGGGGAAAATTGATATTAAAAAATATTTAATACAATGCTTTAGTTTCATTAAAAAAATTCAGATCTTGAGATTTTCAATAAAATAAAATATTAAAATACTGCAATCGGCCATTCTGACTGAAACACCTATCACAGCGCATGACGTCACGCTTAGGTAAACTCCGTTATTACGCATTAGGATTGATTATTCATTATTTTACGTGTGGTTTCTCGACTTCACTCTACTATAACAATGGAGCCAAGCTTTATTAAGGCAAATAGCTCAAATTTGCCCAGGATTGATGTATTCATGTTGGGCGATTTCCTCCCAACAAATGAAGAATTTTGCTCGTCAGAACTTAGAAACGTGAGAATTTCATTGTAAATAAATTGTATTTATCTTTACCCTGGATCCATCCAATTTAGATATGATCAAACCCGTTTTGAAATCATGCAAGTTTATTTTACTTTCATAGGTTATTTTTACAATAAACTTGTCATTGTTTACTTTTGAGGTTAGCTCCCTCACAGTTTTGTAAGTTGCTATTTTATAGTTAATAACATTTTAAGACCCGATAAAATAACTACATTTCTGTAACTAATGAGCACCTACTAGTACTAGTACTATTTTCTCCATAGAAAACACCTAAAATCTGATAAATCACAAGTCAATGTGTAATGTATTTGTTCTAATCAATTTCAATTATTTTAGGTCTTCAAGACCATCTTATGGGGAAGATGTAATCAGTTGTGTGCAAGTGTAACCGGAAGGAAACATTTGTACAGTGAAGTGCAAGATTTGCCCAGAGCAAATATATATATATATATATATATATATATATATATATATATATAAATATATATATATATATATATATATATATATATATATATATATATATATATATATATATATATATATATATATATATATATATATATATATATATATATATATATAATATATATATATATATATATATATATATATATATATATATATATATATATATATATATATATATATATATATATATATATATATATATATATATATATATATATATATATATATGTATATCGTTCGGGTTTCGACGTACGAGCTTTAATCACTCATTTCTTATTATTTTCTTGTTTGAAACATGTACAAATACTTTCTAGAGTGTTCTTATTGATGTGTTTTTACATTGCGGTACTGCACACCACTCATAATTTTTGGAATTCATTTTTATCACAGGAATTAATTTGATGTTTTGTTTACTTTCTTCGCTACGCACAGACACAATGATATGTTTACCTAAGCGTGACGTCAGACGGACGCCATGATACATGCGAGCTGTTTTCGCGCGCTATTGAAATAATATTAGAAAAATGGCTTTAAACTTCGTTAAACTTAAGTTTATTACCGAAATCAAGGTTTTTTCGTGAATAGTAAATGTGTACCCACATTAAGGAAGAGTATTTCAAAATCTTTCGTCACGCCTATGGTAATACAATGGCAAAGTTGGCGCTTCGAAGTGACCTAGTATGCGCAATGTGCTATGCGCTGTTCTTCATAGCGGGGGAGTAACAGAGAAAGATATGTGCTCTACCATCGTAATCTGAGTAAAGTTAGTCATACATAGGAGAACTCAGATACAGTGTTTCATTAACAATGGATACATAACTTTCTCTTATCTCTTATCGTCGGAAAATCTAATTTAATTAAAATCTATTATGTAAGTGGAACCGAAATAGAGCCTTTAGGCATACCATGATGATCTAATTTTGTTCGATTGAAACTATTCCTTAGATTATGTAATGATTTCATCAATAGTCTTGCTTGAAAGTGAATTGTTATTTTTTCTATGAATTGTGGTTTTGAAAAAAAAAGTTTGTGATTACCTAACGGAAAAATCATATATACATTTTATAACAAAACTATTGTTAGTTTTTTTTGCTCTAATTAAAAAATTATTGAATAAAACATAAATTTTTGAATCCAGTACCGAAAACACACCGACATTTCTCGAACAAATAAAAGCCTTAAATTTGGTATATTTCCAGTCAATTCGCACTGTTCTATCCAGAAATTCCTTCAACATTATGACGTCACAAACATGACCACTCATCTTTCAGCGTTTGTAGCCTCTCGATTCTTTGAAAAATAGTATCAATATTAAATTGTTTATAAATAATAGAACAAAATTTTTTCTCATCGACTATTAGTATAATGTATGATAGAGTTTCAAAATACATTAAAAAAATTGGAAACAGTTTTTTTTTCAAGAACCCAATTGAAACTGGATTATATTTGGAAATCATTGCGATGTAGTATTTTCTGAACGCTGGTTATGGCAGTAAGAATGACTTAGCTTGAAAACAATCAATCAGAATATAATAAAAATGCTTGCAATACTGTAATGGCAAGGTCGGAATATCTTCTGTCTATGTTTATGAATAAGCAATAATTCTTCAAGTTCACGTAACCTGAATCCTGGTGAAAGCATTTTGAATGCTTACATAACTAGTCTTCTGGTCTATCGCTTATTTTGCGAGCACAGGATAAGATGGTAGCCAAATGAGCTGTTGATTCCAACAGCAATTCCTATAATAACGCAAGTGGTCTTAAAAAATTAATAATTTTTTAGTTGTCCTGGCTAAACTACAATTGGAATGGTTGATTTCCTCTTTCTACATTATAAAAAATATTTTCTTCTCTCAAAATCATATTCAGTTGAGTGAATGTTTTCAAATATAACTTTTCACATAAAATTTTTCCATAGCTTATACTATCCCCATGGCGTAGCCGCTCTTACATAATTAATATTAATTTGCATCCACACTGTCAATTGATGAATATTCGAAACCAAACAGCGCATGTGTGCTCCCTGAAGTCATGGTCTCAGCTTTGGACAACCTCTTGATAGCTTCACCCCTGTGGAGTACCAGTATGCAACTCTGGCAGTCCATCTGTTGTTTGTTCTTCATGTAAGACGTCTTGCTCACTGCTATTTTAAAGACTTAATTCTATGGAATACGTCTATCACTTTAGTTGTTTATCGGAGCCATTCTGTTATCTTATGATCCCTTCTAGTTACTCGCAGGGTATATCGCTTCATAGACCTCTGTGCGATCTGAAGCTTTATCCGTACTTCATGACTGGTAGTAAACACTGATCAAATGTTCATTTCCTCAAGTGCAATTCTAGATGTGAAGATATTGGATTTTTTTCTTAAACCTATTCTTTCTAATTTGATACTTGCATGCATCTCTTACTTCCAACGTGATGTTATTGCTATTATGTCTTGTTTGTTCTCCAGTACATGACTTTTTTTCTTAGTAAGCTCACCCTTCAGGCATCTCTCATCATTGTATATACTTCGCTCTGTGATTTATACTTGCAATTCTTGAATTGCAAGTATTGTCCCAGTTCAGCATTTGCAGTATATATATATATATATATATATATATATATATATATATATATATATATATATATATATATATATATATAGATAGATCTTCAGATTCTCGCGGAGATAATCTGGTTGTCTGGTTTTCCGGGTTTGTATCCGCGTATGGGCTTCGTCTTCGTTGAAGTCTGCTCGACGTTTCGGCAAAATCACATTTGCCATCTTCAGGTAGCTCTTCTTGTTCGGAGTGAATACACTGAACTCAACTTATGAGTATGTAAAACATACTAGTTCTACCTATAAAATTTCCATAAGATTTAATTTTGAACCTATTGTTCCGAGATGTAGAATTTCGAAATGCAAATTGAAGTCATATTTCTCTTTGCTTATATTATATTTATACTATTATATTTAAAAGAGAAACATGACTTCAATTCGGATTTAGAAATTCTACATCTCTGAACAAAAGGTTCAAAATAAATCTTATGGAAACTTTAGAAATTAATAGGCATAAAAATTCCCAAATTGGATGTGAACAGCTCCCCCCTTCTAAACCTTTTCAATGAAAAAAGTTAGTTTGTTCTTCGAATATCAGAATGGATTTCCCAAATTTATAATTGTACTTTGCAAACTTTGACTGATTGTCCAGAGTTATTGTCTCAGCTTAGCTTTAATTTACTTCGTTTGAACAGTAAAGGTTCACTTTGTTTCTATTTACCTACTCCAAGAACGAATATACTATTGAAATCTCCAATTTATTCGATGTGCAAAAAGTTCAATCAGAAAAAATTATCTGTTTTCAACATCCATTGGAGTGTTTAAAAAAGAGATAAAAAATATTATCTTAACTCCCAAAGATTCATGAAGCTAATGTGAAATAAAAATATTCCTCTCTGTTCGTACATGCTGTTTCATTCTTGAATGTTATTGCGTTTCTTTACATTTATTGTTTTTTCTATGATTACTGAATGATTCGTTAAAACATTTGTATTTAGTTTTTAGTTCTTAGATTTCAGTTGTTGTCCACAGTTACATGTATACATAATGAAAAGCTGTCCTGTAAGCGGGTCTTGTACCTGTTTGGGCAATAAATGTTTTTTTTTTAAACTTTGCATTAGATATTTTAGTTTGAAATTCGCACCTGAAGAAGCTGTAGTGTCAGAGAAGCGCGTTGTGCAACTGTTGTTGTTTTGTTATATGTGAAAATCGTTAAGTTTAATTTCTCAAACATGCTATAAAGTAAAACTACAGACGAGTAGATACGTAATGGCAAGATGACGGTTTTAGCAATGTGTGGCACACTTTAGATGAACAAGCGATCGAAATCGGCCACAGGGTTCGGCTTCTGCCCTGCGGCTGCTCCACCGCCGCGTTATTTCCTTCTCGTACCTATTTGCATTCAAGATACTTCAAATGATATTTATATCATGAGCCTGAACGATGCGTGTGTCTTTTTGTTAACGCCACCCGAGCCTTAGCTGCACGGCTTAAAAAAACCGATACGGTAAATAACAGACATGGTCTCACTGACAGACGACAATATATCGACTACTCTTCGAATATTAAACACGTTCAATTTTTCATAGTGAACGATTTCGTCATATGGTATGATTTAGGTCTCTTCTGTATTTTATGAATGATTTTTTTCTGTGGGCTCCTATTGTTCGAAATGATTACAAGAGATGCTTATCCATGCTCGGAGCAGTGGAGTATTCTTTAAGATCAGAGAGCATCGCTTCACCTGATTGACTACATAAGCACTTTACAATTTCAATGTTAGTGGTAAAGTATAATCAAAAAATAAAAAAATTCAATAACAAGCATTTTCTCAATTTTTTTGATGAATATTTCGCATCAATTTCATACCAACGTTTATTTATTTATTTAGGGTTCCGTACCTCGAAAGGAAAAGACGGAAACCTTATAGGATCACTTTATTGTCCGTCCGTCTGCCTGTCAAGACCATTTTCTCAGAAACGCGTGGAGGTATCAAGCTAGAATTTATATATAACTTCTAAGCCAAAGCAATCAAAAGATACAGCCGTTTATGCTGCAAATTTCTGCAAATTTTAAAAGAGTTAATGAATTTCTTGTGAAGCAACACTCTCTTATGAATGAAAAGCCCACGAGCAGAAAGCGTTTTCTCCTGAGTAGGCATAGGTTCTTTTCAGTTCCTACCATAATTTCGTCATTTCTCATCTTATTATCTGATACTGAACGATGAGACATAATTAAGATGAAATATTCACTAGGTCAGATATTTGTGTTTGAGTATAAATTTCACACTTTTGTGCTCTAACCTATGTAGATAATTCTCTCAAATGATAACAACAAACTTTGGATAATTTGTTATTTTCTTAAACTTTATATCTGAGTGACGACGAATACTTTGTATTCGGAAACGAAATAAATCAAGTCAGGCTTTTCATACAGGAAAATCATGTATACTATGATTGAAATTCGAAAATTTTAAAGAAATGAATTCGTTTTTCTACAAAAAATTTTCAGGGTTCCGTACCTCGAAAGGAAAAAACGGAACCCTTATAAGATCACTCTTTTTCTTAGGAACGCGTAGAGGTATCAAGCTGGAATTATCAAATACTCAGCTCTCCTGTCCCTTGGATCTGTGAAAAAAATCAAACTTCTAAGCCAACACAATCAAAAGATACAGCCGTTTATGCCGCAAATTTTCGACACTCGCAAGGGAATCACAACCTCCAGGGTACTTCCCAAGAATTCAGAATCTTGAAATTTGGTACGAAGCAACGTCTTATAGCACAGATAAAAGAAAAATTACGAAAACCGTAAATTTTTGTTACATCATATAATAAAATTTTTTTTCAACATAACCCTCGGTGCGCGGGTCCGTCTCGCACTAGGCCGGTTTTATTTCACAATCTTTCTGTTCTTCATACTGTAAAGTGCAACAAATAGAAACATGAGAAATCTGATATTTCTATCTTATTAGATACCATTAGTGTTGTGCACTCGAGAAGTAGTAATTTGTCAAATCTCTTGTTGCTCCTTACATATATGGATAAGATCAATAATAAATCATAAATCATTCATAAATACTGCAATCATTGAACAAATGCGGTAAATATTATACACCTCGAGGATTTGAAATGGAACAAACCTTGGTGCAGTCAAACGTATATGTCTGGATTAACTTTCTGAAAAAGACTTCTTGGGATAATTTGTATTCACAGTTTGTCAAAGACTTTGGTAGACAAGTGTTTTTGAATGCTCGCAGCATGTTTTTAGAAGCATTTTGAACTACCAGCCTCAGCGAAAAACTTTTTGTTCTGAAAAACCATGAAAATCTATAATTTCTGGGATGCCAATCTAATGACAAAAGAGCCCTCCAGAAGGTGTATATTTCTATGCCTTACAATATTGTCCCTTTTGGATGAAATGCATGATTGCAACAATGCATGTAACCTCAAGTTGAAAAAAACTACTATTATGGCTACTTCTCATTAAAAAAAAGGATATTTTTTAATCACTTAGTATTAGAGTGCCTAGTTTTCAGAAAATTCAAGGCATAGGTAAACATTCTTAAAGTACCTGTGCCAACGAAAACCTGTCGATCATCAAAAATGAAAAAGTCTGTCTTACATACTTTTTCAGGATATATCAAACAATTTAAACTCAACCTTTTCCAAGATTCAGAACTGCGTTTTGAGTGTGATTGAACATTGTGGGTAGTGTCTTTATTAATACATTCATTTTGAGTTAGTTAATTTCATTATTTTTGATGAGTTTTTTATTCCTCATTAGAAATAAAAAACTCACCTCAAATATAAAAAGAATGTTATTTATTTGGGTGTAGGTAAATAGTTAATATCTTGTGTGTAGTGTCTTTATTACCAAGTATAATTTTAGATAATCAATTATATTATTTGTGATGATTTCTCATATGAAATACTGCATATTCATAATCCTCTTTCATTTGGATAATGTATATTATTTGAAGATCGCACTCTCTGAAAAGAGTTAAACGTATAATGAAATATTGTAAGCATTATTCATATAAGTCAATTATTCTCCGATGCAACCCATTCACATAATTGCAATAATAACATCGAAATTGTTTTGATATTATTTTGATACAATTCACCTGCCAGGTCTAACATAAGTGATGTTTATCATCTAAAAAAAATGGAGAACGAGTATTTTGCAACAGAAGTTAGAATTAACCAGATGTTATTTTGTTCGTTAGTATCTATTTAATGTCTTTTAGTATTCTATTTCCCGAAATGAAAGTGTTTAAGAGATACATATAAATTTTTCAAGTAATTTTTTTTTTTAAAGAATAACTTGAAAATTTATATGTATCTCTTAATATCTCTTAATATTATTTATCAAGGAAAATAGAATACTAATAAACATTGAATATACTAACGAACAGAGTAACATTATTGTTAATTCTAACTTCTGTTGCAAATACTCGTTCTCCATTTTTTTTAGATGATAAACATCACTTATGTTAGACCTGGCAGGTGAATTGACGATTTATACTCAAGTATATTCAATGAAGAAATAAATATTGCATACAATTAAGTCGCAAATTCTTCGTCTATTAAAAATTCAATAAATTTCAAATAAATTATAGGAAAGGAGAAAAACTATTAAGTTATAGAGATTCTTGATTGGTTTGTGAGGCGGTACGTTCCCCACTCAATGGAATAATGGTATTGTTTCAACATAATTTGTATTATTCATATCCCATAATGACTGATCCTTTGGTAACGTAATTACTTAAAAATAGACGAAGGTGAGCTCAATTATTTTGATTCATTAGACGCGCAAATTTCACTGTGGGATCTCGATGCAAGTCACTTTAACTCGACGAAAATTCAAAAGCGCGTTGTAGGTGTGATCAATGAAGAAGGATCAAGAAAATCTTCTGTATTAGCGAACACTCTTCAGTTCTGAGAGTGCTCAGTTTGAAATAATAATAATAATAATAATAATATTTATTCAGTTTTCAAAATTAATTCTACATCACAACATGACTCACAATGCAAAACTGAAATGAAAACAAGTCAAAATAGGAAAAACTCAATAGTAACAAAGAAATAAACAATACTACTATTTACTTTCACAATAATGAAACTTTAAAAGCTGTTTGTTTGCTACTTTTAAAACTGACTTGTACATCTATTTTATTATCTGGTTCTCGTTCATTTTCTGAAAAAAATTTCTGCTAAAATTAAACACACGTAAAAGAACTCCCTCTGGCCAAAATGCTGGATTGAAAACTTCAGTAAAGCCTTCTTCAGGGAGGCCAACACTGAAAGCTGAGTTTTGACCCTTTGTGGTCAATTTCTTCACTATTACTTCGGGTTTTTTACTCAAAGATCCAATATAATTCTTGACATCAGTTTCTGAAACATCATTTCCTGATATTTTACCCACATACAACCAACGTCGTTTGGAAGCACCCTTAATTTTGGAATTCTGGGATGCAATATTTGCACCATTACAAATGATTTCCTTGTTTGTGCGTTTCTTACGAGAGACCACTTGCCAATTTTTATGTTGTATCTCTGTATCCTTGCTGGAGTTATTTATCTCATTGTTCATTGGTCCTTCATATGATGAAATATTGTTTTGCGCCTTCAACGTCGCATCTTTCACTTCATCCACAGAAAGTTGCATACTCTGTCGTGATTGAACGATAGATTCTGCATTCGCATTGTTATGCAGCACCGGAGACCTCTTAATATTAAGATCATCAGTTACAGCATCCTTATCCGACTTTACCGTTCTCTGGGAAGTTACCTTCATTTCCTTATCAGAATTCACAATTATATTGACGTTATCTCTCACTGGCTGCAGATTTTCTTGGGAATGTTTACCTTTTCTTTCATTAAGTTTTTGTTCTAAATTTTGGATTTTTTCCAGCAATAATGATTTGTTGTCCATTAGAATGGAATTTTTACTCTTTACTTCGCTTAGAAGATTCTTCAGAAGGCTCACTTCTATTCTTAAATATCTGACTTCATTTATATCAACTTTTATATCTTCATTTTCTTCGTTTTCATCATGATTCAAATCAGATTCACTGTAATGTGTTGGCAGAGACTGGTTTTCTTGGAATTTGCTTTCAATAAGCATGAGGGGTGAAAAAATTCACTGCATTTTTGACACTGTTGAGAGTCCACAACTCTTTTATTACAGTGTGAACAATTCATTGAAATTTTGGGATTTTTAACACTCGAAATCGCGGATTTTTGAAGAGCACTTGTACGCACGTTATCATCGCCCGACGACATGCTGCTGAATGACGAGAAATGAATACATTTATCGTTTTCTATATACAAAAAATGTAAAAATTTCCAAAACAACAAAGAAACTTCAACTCTCAGCTTTCTTGATAAAAGTCTTTTTTGATTAGGGGCGTCTATTAATTACATGAGATAATTTTGGCGATTTTTCGATCCCTCCTCCCCCCTTGGTGAGATGTCGTGAGATTTTGATCGACCCCCCCCCTCCTCGAATCTCACGTAAGATATCTTAAAATGCGTACCTATTTATTATATAAATGATTTCATCTGTGCTCGATTCCATTAGATTCATTTGAAGAAACCAATTTCTTATAAATTTTTCTATTCAAGACTAGTAGGGTAGACCGGGTACAAAAGTAACATTTTGTACTTTCGCCTTGGTTTCTCGTTAGGTGTTATTATTTCGGTAAAATTGATATAGATATACATAAATTCCGTTTATGTTCTATACATTAACATCTTAAATTACCTCATTATTGTGTTTTTTGCATGAATCACAGAAACTTTAAAAAAATTTGTCATTTGTTACTTTCGACCACGTTGGCGGGCCGAAAGTAACACGTTGTGGGTCGAAAGTAACAAGGCAAAGGGGTTTGTAATGAATATGATATGACATATTTAATCAAACAAATATTTATTGAAAAATTCAGTGTCAGTCTTCTCTATTCAGACTCGCAATTATGGCACACATAATTCAGTGACGCATTCAGTACCTATGAGACCACATTTTGCATTAGAAACAATGTAAACTTTGCTCATTCAGTCGACTATTCCTAAAATTTTCTAAACAAACTAGGTAGAAACAATCTTCGTCGTCAAATTTATTTTCCTTGTCTACAACTGCGCTAGAATTTCTAGCTTAAATTTTTTTATAAATCTATGCAATGTAACATGGCAGACATTCAATTTTTTTTGCTATGGCTCTAATTTTTTCACCATGATTAAAATGCTCTCCAGCCGCTTTTCGGTAGACTTCCATGTTAGTTGTTATTCGTGCGGTGGTTATTATGCGTTGTCGCGGCATTTTGTTGAAATAAACACACATACATAAAAAGTTTACTTAGAGTAAATCGATACGGGGACAAAAGTAACATGTTACTTATGTACCCATAGGGCTGCGTTACTTTTGTACCATACAGCATTTTTGTTAGAACATGAAAGATAACCTTGAAACGGAACATGCTAGACAAAAACGAATTTAAGCACTGTAAAATCAATCTAATCGAGTATCAATATGCAAATATTCAGCTTAATATCATCCCTTTAATACTATATAAACATTAAATAAGTAAACGTCAAAAAATTCACTCTTGATATGTGAAATCATGTAGCGTCCTCTCACACGATCTAACAGTGAGTGGCGAGAGCGGCGATTGAATGCAACTGAAGATGGCGCTACTGGCTATCACCTGATAGCAGCTAAGTGGTGTTTTGACAATTCTTTAAACCTACAGAGCATTTGTTACTTTTGACCCACGATTACTTTTGTACCCGGTCTCCCCTATTTAATATTTTTAATGACGTAGCATAGAATCTCATGAGATTTAACAATAAAATACCTAAATAGGAACTACTTAAATTCGTGAAAAAATATTCACTTTAGTTCAATCAACGAAGACTCATGTATGATCTCAAGTGTGAATACTTATTTAACACTTTTCATTCCGCCATAACTTCAATAAAAAATTCTATTACTTCAAGTAAATTAGTAATATTTTATTGAAATGAGTAGAAAATAAAATTAATAATAAAACAATTGTTGTAATAAGCCATACAGAATTTTTTTTGCTGTTGAAATTATTAGTGCATCGTATATTTATTATAAAAGGTTATGGCATTACTTTTTATGAATAATCTTCCTATCGTACGGTATATGAAAAAGAAATATTCTATTCAAAAAAAAAATTATTTACTGTTAATAAATATTTATCAATACTTAACGAATAATGTTTAAAAAATACCTTTTCATATTTATTTAGTGATTTATCATAACCTTTACGGACCCAAGTGAATTTATTTTCTAAATTTTAATAATATACGTATATTTCAGTTGAAATTGAAACAACTAACAACAGAAAATTAACTAAAAAAATCCTGTGTCTTTGGGTTTGGTATCATATTTGATACCTTGACAATACAAATTCGAAAAATGTTAGTAATCCAATTCATCAAACTTGTTTAGCATAATGTAAATTCTAATCAAGAATTTGCTACTTCGAAACAATTTCTGCTCGAGTTAAAGCCATAGAATGCTTCGCAAGTAATACATTTTATTTAAGTCAACTTGTCACAACCTGGAAGTCTGCATTTGGACCTAATTTTTTGAGAACGGGTGGTGTCTTCGGGCGAATGTTTGGCTTCATGCTTTCTTAGCTCTTGTAGCGGAACAGGTAACACTTCTTAATTTAGCTGCAGGTCCATCTTAATCCCTTTCACAACTGCTTTCGTCACTTGCTACATGTTTGGAATTGAATACCTACTAGGGATTCAGCCAATTTTGTTTTGGATGCCAAATAATCTAGAATATGCTTCTTTCGGAAGCCTAGACAATTTTCATGCTGACGATATTCCAACCATGTATTCTGGTCTATATATTTCGAGAATTACTCTAGTAGCTGTTTTATAGACTGTATGAGACCTTGACCAGAGGAATACTAATATTTGAATTCTTTCTGGTAAATTGTTCACTTATAAGTTACTATGTCATTTGTCACGAGGCAACTAAAACCAACTCATGGTCCGTAGAGTCGAAATTATCTTGTAAAGCTATTTCGTTTCTTTCTGGCAAAGTCTCCTCAGGAAGATTAATAGCTCAAAATTGTCTTCATCTTCTGAAGATTCAAAGTTTGAGTTGTCCGAATCAATTTTTGAAAAATCTGACAAATCTGACATCTCTGACATCTCATCGATTTTAGCGATTTCTCCCTCCAGTTCAGCTTGAGTAAGTGCTGTGAAAAATTAAACTAAACCCGGTGAACGTGTATAACCTATTTTAGTAATTCAAGAAATATTGTAGTCTCGAAAACCCAAGGTATCAGCAGTGATACAACGGTCCAAATGTCCGATGTTATAATTGAAAACTAAATTTGTTATTTTCTCCTAACTCCAATCATAAAAAATTATAAGCAAACGGCTTTTTCAATATCAAAGTTATTTTACTTACGTTTAAAATAATAATTCTTTCGTCTATGAACTTGCGACGCCATGTTATTTGTTCTGTTGTTTCCACAGAACTTATTGGAAGGCGGTAAAATGTGAATTTCTAAGGCGCGAGAAGCATATCAGATACGATACCAACAGGATACACCCGAAAATTGAATTTAAGCAGTCTAAACATGCTATGAAGTAGCAACGGCGAACTGCAATGAAAAAATGAAATAGAAATCGGTATTTTCCAAAAATTTTTAAAATCCTCCAGTACTGATCAATACGCCAAGATTTTCCGATATGAAATCTCTTACTGACATTCAAATGTAATCGAAAACAACATTGAAATTGAACAGCAAACTAATAAAATTTGCAGTACCCTACTTCCATAATACATACTCCATCTATTGACAAAATGATGAGCAAACGGTTTCTTTACTTCAATTCCTAACAGTGAATTCTTGCATTGATTGTGATCATGATTGCACATTTATACTACGCTGTAATAATTCATGATTTTCAGAAAACTACTATCGGTAGGTATTTCAATTTAAATTTCCTACTTACGGAGTTACGTCTTCACCAATAAATTCGCCATAGGATAACGGTCTAAACGTTTACCTTCGTATAAGGAACTTTTAAATCGTGCTCAGCTATTTGTATTACTCATTGTATATCCACATATTCCCACATTGCCCTTTTGCCTTAGTGAGATAACTATAATCTACAAAAAGGAGAACGCTAATAAGTAAGTCGGTTTACATCTCACTTACAATATAGCAGATTAAATAACATAACCATTGATCTTTTGATCTTACATACAAATTAAGACAACTGGACAATTTATTAAATGAACTAAAACGGAGTTATTCTCTTTGCAGTGATATGTAGAGGCTTTATAGCTACGTGCTTTGTCATGTTTCAAGGAATTTAATGAAATAATTCAAGCTAACGTGAATGCACTTCTATTCATGATTCCGTAAGAACGTAAATGCATATTGTCGTCGTTTACAAAATCATCAATATCGAAGGTGAAGGTGATACATCATTAGATGCTTCATATAATACAAGAAATTATTTGAAATTACTTTTTCCTAAGCAGAAGAGTGCGTTAGAGGCTTCGGTAGCCCAGCGGTAGGGTGTCTCGCTGTAAACCGAGGATTTTGGGTTGGAGTGCCACTTTGCTCTTGGGTGTTGTGTATATTCAACGAAATTCTAAATAAGATTAACTGTTGGGTAATGGTTTTTCGGAACCGGCCTAAAATTCTAGGTCACTTGAGTTAACCCTTTCGGTCCGAACGGTACACATATGTACCACAGATACTTCAAAAACCCTAGAAGCTATATTTTCCATTTTTATCGAGCGGAAACTGTACCAATCCGGTATTTGAGAATTCCGCAATCGGACAGGCGACTATTTATTGCAAAATTTGATGTTATACCGCCCCTAGTCGATGTAAACAGACATATTTGCACTACGCAGTACATGTTTTGTGTGATATAAAGGGTTTTTTGAGCTAGTTTTGTGGTTATTTTGAGAAATATTCTTTACGAAAAGGTGTGGGTACCGAGGTAAGTTATAATTGTTATCAAAATTTGTTTACAGCTTTATTCTAGGAGTGGTACATATATGTACCACCCGATAATTTACACAGTCCATTAGTGGTACAAATAGGTACCAGTAGGTTTATAACTTATCTTTTTTCTTAATTTTAGAAAAAGATGACTCCCATTAACTGAAAAACAGTTAGCAGATATTGCTGAAAACCTCTCGGATTTGGAGCCATATTCCTCGGGTTCTAGTGATAATTATGAACCCAGTGAAGACGACGTATCTGATGATAGTGATCATTTTATGGAAAAACATGAAAACTACGGAAAAAACTACAGCGAAATCTAAATCAACAAGTTCGGAATCTGAAGATCCCGATGCCGATTTATCTGAGGATTCCGAGCCACCGCAGACCGCAGAGTTGGAAACGATGTTGAAATTGATCGGAACCGTCCTCTCGATTAGACTATTCCCGATTATATATACCAACCTTCTAAGATCCTTTCCAGTGAAAGAAGTAGTATGCTCAGGGCTGATATTACCAGGCAGTCGACGCCAATACAAATTTTTCAAAAAGTTTTTCCACATTCATTATACCTACATATTGTGGACTGCACCAATCAACACCTGGAAATTTTGAATAAAACTAAAAAAAAAAGAGTGAAAAGAAAACAGACAAAGGAGAATTACATGTCGTATAATAAACTGCCTGCGCTAAGACATTACAAGAGTCAAAGTGAGTCGATGGGAAACCGAACCATTCACCCCTCTGCATCTTCCTGTGGAGGGGCAGACCAGAAGGAGATGCGCCAGATGTGCTCAAGAAAAGAAGCAGAGAAGAACCAAAAGCATATGTAAAGAATGTACCCTTATGCAAATATTGTTTTATCTTATATCTTACCTAAGGATAAATTAGTAATTACTCTTTCAATATTTTTATCATTATTTTTGACAAATAAACGTACATTATTTTTGAAGTAACGTTAATTCTGGAACCTGTTGGTACATATTTTTACCACGCAAAATTCCTGATGGTACATATATGTACCGGGAGTTAAATCCTCACTTTTTACAAAAAAAAACAAAAAACTGAAAAAAACTTTCATTTACCCTAACACAAGCTCAAATAAGTTTTAATTTCGATTAAAAGTGAACTATCTGTATTCAGGGCCGAAAGGGTTAAAAAAGAAAAAAAAGAGTGCGTTATATGAAAAAAATCCCAAATATGTGCCTGTTACTGTTTATAATAAATTGACATCATTTCTTACTATCATAAATAGTATTATTTAGTTCAGAAAAGAGCTGAAGCGCTTTCTACTAAGTCGTGCATTTTATTCATTCGATGTATTCGTAAATTTTAGTTATTTCGGAACCTTTGCCAAGTCGTTTTTACAAGATACATTGAATATGAATCAAAATCTTATATTCAGTGGTAGTTATAAACATCTTTACACTAATTTACAACCAGCAGTTGTTTTAATACTTCATTCTTTTGAATTTACAATAGGTTATCCGTTGAATCCTTGAACTGTTTTGAAATCTATACTATATGAGAATTAGTTGTCAACTTATGACAATCCTTCGAACATCGGCTGTAATCAATCAACCGGTTTGTTATAATTGACATTACGAAGAATATTCCATTATCATAATGTTATTGCAGTTACTATATTTTGAAATTGTATATTATTTTCGAGTTATTCTCAGAAACATTTCTTACTTCTCTTTGTAACAGTATCATTTCAAGGACACTCAATTAGTGTGTCTTATGGCTTGAGCAAATGTGTAAATGGTGAGTATTGAAAAGAGATATGAATGTATTATAAACAGACAGTCATTCTTGAAGTCTTGTGCATGAATGTTAATATTCATCCGCTTTAAATATGTAGATACATAAGGAAGACGCTGATGCGAATAATGTTTGATTGAAGGAATATCAAAAGCTATTTCAAGTACCTACGAAATAAATGTTTTTATTCATTATTCGTATTCCCTTCTTAGCTGTTTTGTCTTTGTGTAAATCAAAATGCTCTTCTTATAAATGACAAATTCATGGCCGAATTCCAAGCCTCTGGGTTGTGCCTGATGAAATCCACAGTATTTTTCAGAAAAGTACCAATAAAATTAGGTTTTCGGACCCTAGGACCGACCCAATTGACATGCCGATCAAGCAACACCAACTATCCAGTTTTTTCCAGTAAGTTTGATCATGATGGTGCCACTTTAGCTGGGCATAATTCACAGTTGAATTTAAGGAACATACGAGGGACTTATATGGTCAAGGTAGTATCTTTGGTTTGTGTTCTGACAAAATGCACAGCATTCTTCAGAATGTTTCTGAAAAGTACCCATAGTAATAGATTTATGGACCCTAGGATCGACCCAAGTGACATGTTGACCCAGCGCATCAATTTACTTCCATCTACACCAATTATAAATGGTTCGTTTGATCATGTTAAGGCCAATTAAGGTAGGCATTGTATGGCAATATATGAGGAAACAATATGGCCGAATTGCATGTCTCTAGATTGTGCCTGACAAAATTCGAAGCATTTTTCTGAAAAGTGCCCATAGAATTAGGTGTTTTGACCCTATGATCGACCCAATTGACCTGTCGGCCAAGGAACCAATTTCCGGCCATCTATACCAAACAATCAACGGACCTTATAATCATGATGGCGCCTCTTTAGGTGGTCGTAATCAACAGCAGAATTTTAGGGCAACATATGAGGACCTATATGGTCAAGGTAGTGTCTTTGGTTTGTGACCTGACAAAATGCACAGAATTCTTCAGAATATTCCTGAAAAGTGCCCATAAGTGGATCTTAGGAGCGATCCAAGTAACCTGCTGGCCAAAAGTACCAATACCTGTCTAAATAGAGACCATGACGGATCTAACGATACCAAAGCCTCCATTATAAAGTGTCAATATCCTGGTTCATCGTGTGACTCTAAAAAATGGACGTGTGGTGGGAACTCCTGCCCCAGAGGAGGATCACAAATTGTGGTATATCATTAGGTTTTACCAAGACCTATCGAACGGTGTGAAAACCATTAACACTGGCAGCTCCTAGAAGCCACACGAGACAGATAAGTGACTTTTGTGGTTTTTTTTTAAACAAAGAAGCTATCGCTGAAGCTGGAGGTACGAAATTTCATAGTTTTCTGTATGAATTATCTGATGCAAATCAAATATATTGAAATGTTTTTATTTTCCGCATTTAAACGTATACCAATAGAGTGTGCTGTCATTAAATGTATCTTAACAGATGAGGTCATAAATAACTACTGTTTTGAACTTCAACTGAAACCTTTCATATTTGAAAGGAACATTATGTTGAAAACAATTCGAGAGTGAAGACTGGTACTTTTTATTTTATTAAAGATTACATAAATATATTACAACATACCAATTTAGTTGGTTGCAGTAAAGTTGTAATTTTCAGATAATTTATAGTTGAAATGAATAAAACTCCGGAAGTTTTGAAGAATA
Organism: Cynegetis impunctata; assembly: GCA_030704885.1. NCBI lineage: Eukaryota > Metazoa > Arthropoda > Insecta > Coleoptera > Coccinellidae > Cynegetis > Cynegetis impunctata. The sequence continues at coordinate 308,308 of JARQZK010000728.1, forward strand.
GTTTGAAACAGAATTATTAAAATGCGTAACGAGTCAATGGATGTAGGAAATGCTGTACAGATATCGATATTAAACTCCATACATTAAACGATAAACACTATACAAGAAAGGACTCAATATCTCGATGACGTAACAAATGAATTTGTAGAGGAAGCCTTTTTTCAGCACAAAGGCGAGCTGTGGAACATATTACACTATTTATCCCCTAACAAATGTATTTGTAGCCGTGATCAGCACGAGGTGAGGTACATATACGATCTGGCGAGGTCGAAGTTTGCTCTTATCGCACCGTGGCCAGTGAATATCCCTGCAATCCCATTAATTACTATTTTAATTAGTATAAATCAGCAATCCTTAGAACTTTCCGACTACGCTTGCCAGGGTGTCTCAAGTTGAGTAAGTAATGAATAATAGACCCTCTTGTTCTTAGTCGAGACTTCGCAGTGTATTTATATCGAGATATATTCATAACAGTAACACTCTACCAAGGTCGAATAGACTTGTTATCAGAGCGTTATGAACCACCAAAGAAAAGTTGCCAACTTTTGTGTTGTCAACACATTTTGATGACCAAAGTTTACCTTAATAATTTTGGATACCGGATTTCCGTTTTAGGCTATATATATATATATATATATATATATATATATATATATATATATATATATATATATATATATATATATATATATATATATATATATATATATATATATAAATATATATATATAAATATATATATATATATATATATATATATATATATATATATATATATATATATAATACTAGACTTTATTTTAGGAATCCTACTATACAATAAATAGTTATTAATATATAAATGATTTACATAAACCTAAATAATTTCACAGTACGTCATGCATTACAACTCGATATATTCTAATAATAACCTTCCAAATAGTTGTGGTACACCTATATCGTTTATAATTTGATCTGACATATCACAAATTTTAGTCTTTTGGCTTCTTTGGTCAAGATAACTACCTAACCAGCTTAAAGCTTTTCCATTTACTCCATAATACCTACTACAGTTTATATATATATATATATATTTATATATATATATATATATATTTATATATATATATATATATATGTACATATATAAATATATGAATATATATATATATATATATATATATATATATATATTATATAATATATATATATATATAATATATATATATATATATGAATATCCGCGGAAAAAGATGTGAATTCATACAAAATAAGTCCGACACAGTCTGTCTATAGTTTCTGCCGTTTGTTGTAGCTGTATATATATATATATATATATATATATATATATATATATATATATATATATATATATATATATATATATATATATATATATACATATTATTCATAGGAAGGAAAATAAACCACTTTATATTGAATACAATAAAATTACCAAATTCGTCACTTTCAGGAAGAAACACATATTAAAAATTCAAATTTAGTGCTCTATATTTTGGTTTTATCAATAGAAAAATTCTCCGAGTACTATAGATTTTATTACTTAACGTATATAATTCTATCAGCAAATTGATATCTCATATGTAAAGATAATATTTATTATGTGAGCTTCTGATAATAAATAATGTTGCTATTAAATTCGCATAAAGAAAGTCGTAAAATGCATCAACATCACGAGTATGTGATGAATGGCAATGATTTTTTACAATTCCATTGAAAGAGCTTTTCACTACAGTGACAATTTTATATGTTTATTTATTATTCATTAATTTCCACTTTAATGAAAAACAGATACAGAGAAAGCACAAATTGCTTTTTTCAGAATGTAGAATACATTTTGTTATTATATTTTACTCTATGGCGTGGCGTTTCACAACACGGTGGCTTCTTCGGATAGAATCAAATACTGAAATCTTGGTATCATAGTTTTACATATAATTTTTAGTATCTAGGGATAAAACGATTAAAGAAGAAATTAAATCATATAAAAATTTTTCATAAACCGTCCCATACGGATACTACGATACAGAATACTTCAGTTCATGGTTTCCAACATAAAATAGCAGCTTATAATAATATGGTCCGATGTCAAAGGCAAACTTCGATAATGAATTAAACATAATTCAACAGATTGTTACCAATAATGCATAAAATTCAAAATGAATTGACAATATTATAAATAAAAAAAATTTCAATTTAGCAATAAAACAAGATTTTCCGCTATGAAAAGATGTTGAAAATAAATTCAATATTTTAACTTGTATAGATAATCCTAGTGAAAAACTAACAATTGTTTCACATTATCATTTCAATGTCGCTTACCGTACGAACAATTCTTTTTGCCAATTTATAAACAACAATAAATCAAAAACGGATAAACTCCCAAAACCGGGTGTCTATAAATTATCATGTGATGATTGTAATAAAATGTATATAAGAAGAACACATAGAAATTTCGTAAAAAGAATTGAAGAACATGAGCACTGCTTCATAAACAATAAAAAGGATTCTAATTATTCCAATCATTTGCTAGATGAGGATCATTCATTTAATAAAGATTTCCATATTTTACATAAAAAGAATAGAGGATTGAAATTAAACTTTTGGGAAGCCCTAGAAATCAGCAGGTATAAGAATTCTGATCTATTAATGAACAAATTGACTTAAATCATTCTCCACTCCTAAATCTGTTTAATACCTGATGTATTTTAAGCAAGTTTTCTGGAAGGATTACCTACCCTCCACCCTAATTTAATTTCTTGTTGTAATTGTTTTTTCCTAGGTACTGAAAATTTTATGTAAAACTAAGATACCATGATTTCATTATTATTTCATTCTATTAGAAGAAGCCACATGTTATTTTCTAATAATATTGTTATGGGTTTTAACCAAATAACGGCCATATCAATTCAAAATCAGAAATTCAATTTTTTTTTGAGAAATTTTCATCTAGATTGTTTAAAGAATACCTAGAAAAAAATGTTGTATTCAGTTTCAACTAATTTTTAATGAGAACTGTTTTTTTTTGCATAATTATTGTATTAGTATTTCGAAACGCATCAATGGCTCTCTGTAGTACAAATTGTTTGAAATCATTAACTGTGTAATCGTCTTAATCAGTTGAATAATTCTTCTCAATTATTGTTATTGACGCAACAAAGAATTTATGAATATAAAAATGTCGGTGAATTATGAAATGATTAATTAATAAGAAATAATTGAAATTAAAATCAATTTCCATATTGTTTTTAATCAAAGTATATTATAAATTTGAATTTATTATAATACGAAATATTTATTTTCAAAAATTTTAGAATATACAGTAAAATGAAACATTCTATAAATGAATTTCTTCATTAATCCATACGACGTAGAATTTAAATTTTAAATAGGAGTGAACGAATCTTAAAATTATATATATTTTTTTTTCAAATAACCGTGTTAACACTTTGGATTATAAGCGGTGGAGTTGATACATAATATTTATAATTTCCTACTAAAATTATATTATATGAAGGATAATTCATTTTAATTCAAAATTCGGGTTAAAAATCAAAGGGTCGAAGTTGAAAATATTTGGCTACAGAAAAAATTCATCGAAATATTGGAATGCAAGATTTCTCTCCAGGATCTTCATCCGTACTCTATAATGCAGTAAACTGCATACCTTCCAAATATATTCGATTTCATATGGTCTAAAGACTCGTATATTGAATTCGGCATCTGAATTATTTCGAAAAATATATGTTTGTGGCTGTAGCTTTTCTCCATTTCATAAATAATTACTAATATAAAACTACAAATAATTTGTCCAGCCGTTTGAAATATTTTTGCGAGAAATACTTTATCGATACCAATAATTCTTTATTTTCATTTTTAATACTTAATTTTAGAAGTTATCAGTTACACAATCTTTATGAATAATCTGTTCTTGATTAATGTTGGAGTATTATTGATTTAAGTTTGATACGAATGTAAAGAATACTTAAGTATTAAAGATAACATTAGAAATTATTCAGTTGTACAAAATGATATATAATACAAAATTTTTTGAAGAAAATATATGGTATATATTTAGTCCTGAATTATTCTTCCAAATCTTAGACATATCAGAATACAAATGATCAATTGTGCTCATTTTTGGGTGGAAGAAAACAATACTAAAAGTTGAAACTTATCAATATCGTATTGAAAATATTCAATACAATATTTGAGGAAAGGAAGATATATACAGTAAGTTTCAAAAAGTTTGCACCATATGGGAAACTTTTTTATTATCGATAAAATTTCTGAACAGTGTTCAAAAATTTGGATCAACTAGAAAGTCATTTAAACCTTAAGTGCCTCCCTTATATGATTATAATCAATTTAATTAATTATTTCTTGTCATTAAACCATACTCATACTTACTATCAACATACATATAAAGTGAAATATCAAATTTTCACCAAAAAATTAGTAAAACTTTAAACCATTTTTAACAAACAACGATATACTAGTTCGAATAATAATTTGGACTGAATTTTACATTGAAATATTACTATAGTAATATGAGGGAGGCGCCTAAGGTGTATATGTGATACTAGTACTTTTTATGGGGCTTGAACAATAAAAAAATGGACTGTTTTGTTGCGTAGGTGGCTGCGATTTTCACAGCCATCTGCCCAAAAAAAAAATACATTTTTTTATTGTTCCAAATTACTATTTTTTGTTCGCTGTACACTGTTCAAAAATTTAGAATTTTGACATCTCAATTCATAGTTTTTTGCAATGCACCAATTTTTTACTGAATAAAAGAAAAGAGCTTAAGACTTTGTACAATAGAAATATAAAAATACCAAATAAAAATGTATATATTCAATTTCCTTCTGGAAATAGACCAAAGACTTCAGTTTTGATTTTAATTTCGTCGTATTAGGTACCTATATAAATATAACCTACAAAATTAAAATATCAAATAAGTTTTCATTCGTCTTCTGAAAACGAAAAAAACACAAATAAGTACACTCGACATTATTAGCAGAATTTTCTTCAGAGTTATGTACAAGGAAATGCTCTCATTTTTCCATCGAAAAAACAAAATTTTTTATAATTTGGCAAAAAGTATCCTCGAATTGACAGTACTTACTTTATAATCGGATAAAAATCAAAACACAACAATCAAACACTGAGAAACACGATTTTAGTGCTCATTATTTTTTGTGTTTCTCTCTATAGAAAAAATTGTGTGTAATGATGAATGAAAAAAAAGTATAAAAATATATGAGTACTCAAAAAAACTCATTTAAGCCTATTGAATCAATATTAACTAGATTCATTGCTACATTCTAAGTAACATTTTTATAATTGTGAAAAAATTCCATTCCATTTTTATTTGAGAAAACAAATATCTAGGCGGAAACATTCCAAATATCCTCAAATTTTAACTTATCTATTTTGGCGAGCGAGTTTGTTTCATTATCGAAACAATCAATTAAAATACCTAAAGTTCAGTACTAGATTCTCCATTATTCTAAATTAATATTCAAACATTAAAATCCTGTGAAACTGCTATGATCAATTTAAGATTCATTTTTGCGTTTGAGTGCAGAGTTTCATAATTTAGAGTTCGTTTCTTACCGTCGCATCGATATCTCCAGTTTATGTTGAAAATTTCAGGCGTAAATGAATCTCAAATCGGAAGATGTTCATCTGTTCTATATAATAATATTACAGTTATGAACAATATAAATGTATTTCGTGAAAAATTTGTCTTTAAACGAAAATTTTTCGAAAAACTCAACTTAAGATATATTTTCAATAATATTGTTAATTATTTGAGGGTATTCTGAAAGTTGTATGATATCATTTGCAATTAATGTATCTACTTCAACAACAATCCCAATTATCATCGTATAATCACAAATAGATGTTTTCTAGCGAACCCAAAATGTAAATACATCGAAATTTTCAAAATAATTCCATTAATACCCGAAAAAAATACGATATCCTTTGGTTTCTACCAGAAAACCAAATCCAATTTGAATTTCCTTATTATCTGCGGATAAACAAGATTGGTACTAATATTTCTTGTCGAAATTCCCTTCTGTCAAAATCTTCAACATATAAAACAAGTGACAGTGTTGACAACCGTAAAAATAAAACAAAATTTACCTTGTAAACATAATGGAAGATTGTGGGTGGCTGCATAGAGCTACACATTCACAGATTGTACATAACACCTGAGATTACCAAATCGGCGCGGAAACAACAAAACATAAACACGTGCGATCGGTGAAGAGTTGAACGCAAGCACGTGGTTGAGAAGCAACAGTTCGATTCGGACTAACGTAAGTTTAAGCCAACGTCTTTTAACTTCGCAAGCCCCTTCTATGAACTGATGCTACAGTTGGCTATCTATTGCCTTATTACATGATGTGCGTCATGCCTTTTACCATATTATTTTCTGAAATTATCTACCACCTATTCTGGAACAGTTAACCCCGGGTCCGTGCAAGAACTGATGGCTTGTGATTGATTTAGGCCGTTTGGGCTTTCGGATCAAAAAGTATTTTATATTATTGGTATTTATTGAGATTTTTTTATTGGCGAATCAATTAAAAAATAGTAGGTGTTACGTGAAATAAATCCAACCCAACAAATTTTTTAATTCTCGACTGAATTTGATGATACGGAAATATTTGTAGTCTAGTTAGAAGATTTTATTTAAATTTTTTGAGTTTGCAGAGGCATTTCATTTTTTTGAATACACAAATGACAAATATATATATATATATATATATATATATATATATATATATATATATATATATATATATATATATATATATATATATATATATATATATATATATATATATATATAAATATGCGTAAAAAGTAACCCCGTACGTGATAAACCAAAACAATAATGATAAGAGGATTCAACGGGTTGAAACAACGGGCCAGTTCAAATGTACTTCATTTATTCATAGTCAACGTTTCGGCTTTACATTCGAGCCTTCATCATCATCAGGACACTAATAGGATTTGTTTAACATATTATCTAATAGATTTCTTCTTCCATATTAAACAACTAAGACTTACCGGATAACGAGATTGAGAACGAAAATTAACATCTCAGAAAAACAGAAAAACATCTACCATATCATCTAGTCTAACATTCACACTAAACATATTTAAACTCACATTTAACAATAAGATGAGGCCTTTTAAATGCCTCTCATCTCAGTTTAAATATGTTTAGTGTGAATGTTAGACTAGATGATGCGATATGGTAGATGTTTTTCTGTTTTTCTGAGATGTTAATTTTCGTTCTCAATCTCGTTATCCGGTAAGTCTTAGTTGTTTAATATGGAAGAAGAAATCTATTAGATAATATGTTAAACAAATCCTTTTAGTATCCTGATGAAGGCTCGAATGTGAAGCCGAAACGTTGACTATGAATAAATGAAGTACATTTGAACTGGCCCGTTGTTTCAACCCGTTGAATCCTCTTATCATTATTGTTTTGGTATATATATATATATATATATATATATATATATATATATATATATATATATATATATATATATATATATATATATATATATATATATATATATATATATATATATATATATATATATATATATATATATATATATATATATATATGTATTTATATATAATTTAATGGTTGATGGAATCCGTCGTTCCTACGTGATAATTTAACATGATGAACAAAAACAAAACTTGCATTTACTACGTTTATTATCACAAAAATACTTTGAAAAATATAACACTGCGATTGCAATTTCAGTCACTAGACTATCATCGGGCAGATTGAGTTAGGAACTGAATACATAATTATAGATTTGCGCTTACGGGTGGGAAAGAATTATTGCAGGTACCTAAATAGACAAGAGGAACACATTTCAAAATGGGCTAAAAGAAGTGGATTTCCCAAATTGGTACAATAAAATGTTCCTAGAAAAATCATTATTGTTTGAATACACTTAATATAGAAGAATATATCGAGTTAATCTAGTCGTCCAGCAAGATATCTTTTGCATTATGATTGAGTTTAAAAATTTTTAATGATTCTAAGTAAGTAAGTTTGGTTCCTTTCGGTAATTTGTGCATAATTTGAAAACGTTGAATCCGTTTTATTTCTCAAAAAAGATTGTTGATGTTCTTTAAATCTTGTCTCTAAAGATCGACTATATACACTCCTTTACATACCTAAAATCAACCTATAAACTCCTGAACTTACAAATTTTGAAGTGATATCTTCGGCATTGAATAAAAATCCTGAGAGTTTTGTCTTAGGTTAGAAAGCAATTTTAATATTACATTTAGGTACGACATTAGCAACTTTTTCTGTTAGAGGACCAAAATATGTTGAAGATGTGAATTTTTCCGATTTTTTCAATTTCAATTGAGGATATTGTTATACGCTAGTTGACTACGTTTCTTGTTCATCATTTTATCTATCAAACTTGTATGAAAACCATTATTTGATGATGGTCTGGTGACCAAAATTGCAATCGCAGTGTTATATTTCTCAAAGTATTTTTGTGATAATAAACGTAGTAATTTTAAGTTTTGTTTTTGTCCATATTTTACTATATATACAGGGAAATGATCTAAAAAACAGAAATCTACGCTTGATGAAGTTATGATCGGCTATATCGAATCCTTTTCATGATACTTTCAACAGCAAAATATTAAAAATATAAATATAGCCACCGCATTGATTGAAAAGCAGTAGACAGGCGACAGGCTGTTTTGGTCCTATTAGACAGTGGTCAGTATCACATATCAAGCGATTTCAATGACTCCCTTAATATATCCAACGCTGAACAATAGAAAATGGTCGGAGACTACCTAGCGTATTGAGAAAAAACTACGGCGGAGCCGCCTGAAATGCTAAGTTACCACACGTCCTTTCAGAGATTAAAATTATATAACATGTCATATATATATATATATATATATATATATATATATATATATATATATATATATATATACATATATATATATATATATATATATATATATATATATATATATATATATATATATATATATATATATATATATATATATATATATATATATATATATATATATATATATAGAATGCATAAGACAATTCCGTCTTCAGATGGACAATACTGAAAAGGCCCCAGTAAGGCCGAAACAGCCGTCTATTATTTCTATAGGAATGATGGTAATTTTATTTGACTCGAGACTAATGCAGCTAGGTCCTGTGGAGGATTTGTTTCGTTACTTTCATATTATTTTATTTTCAGAGTGTGGGTGGGTGTCATTTTATGAAAAATTTTGGATTTAAAAATATGCTCAAAAATTGTTGAAAAAAAGGACAATAATTGAATTAGTTGAGAAATTATGACTCTTGCATCACAAAACGTCAACCAGAATAACAAATTTTAAACAGCAACCAGCGATATCTATATAAGTCAAACAACGAGGCTGTGGTTTTCATATTCTATTTTTGCATCAGCGGGATAAAATTTAATATATTCTAAGTATAAACATACATATTAAATTTTCTTGATAATCCGATGACATCATATCTCTGAAAATCAGCAATTATTAGAAATCATTCATATTTAAATTGTTATGCAGTTGATCTCTTCGACGTCTGAAAAAGTGACAAATGAGTTGAATAAAAGAAGGTTCGTGAGTATTTATTCGTGTGAAGGACAAGCTTTAATACTAATGAAACCAAATAGTATCAGTAAAGGTCAGACTTTTTTCAAAATTGCAGTCAATCGCCTTTAGTTTTTTCTACGCAAACAATATTTATTTCCTCCCCGGGGGTCAACCCCCCAACCAATTCATATCAAAATCAATCGCATCCAAGATATCATACGAAACTACGTTTTTACATTATTGCTACAAAATTGCTCTCTTTATCGTGTAAACAAGATTTATTTCTTCCCCCGGGGGGTCAACCCTCAACCAATTCGAACCAAAAACCAATCCCATTCAAGATATCATATAAAACTACGTAGATACAAACTTTCAACCCTATCGCTACAAAATTGTGCCCTTTATCGTGTAAACAACGCTAAAATACTCAAGCTTATACATACATATGAACATACATATATATATATATATATATATATATATATATATATATATATATATATATATATATATATATAATCTCTTGATAATTATTAGCAATAACAGGCTTGTTGAATCTCAAAAAACTCGATTTTATTAAAAAGTTGACGTTTCGCCACGACATTCGTGGCTTTATCAAAACTTTTGATAAAACGTGGCGAAACGTCAACTTTTTAATAAAATCGAGTTTTTTGAGATTCAACATATATATATATATATATATATATATATATATATATATATATATATATATATATATATATGAAATTCAGTTTTTGGTGCCAAGCATCATAGAAAGTCATGAAACGAAAAACTATCTTGGTCCTAGGTCCAACTTTGCTAATCTCACTTATTTTAATAAGCAGGTTTTCAAAGTGAAAACCTGCTAAAATATTATATAAATCATAAATCAACAAAACTCTGAAATTTACCTTTTTCTATTATTAAATGAAGTATGTACAGCTAGCTCGTATCATAATTATTCCAATTAAATTCACATACGTCTTTGTATACCATTAAATAAAACTATTATAAATAAATCAGAATATGTCACTCGGCTTTGAAATAAATTTCAAACTCATCTCGAAATCCCCAAAGAGGCAGTAGTGAATGTTTTTGCTATTCAAATGAATAGGTACGTTGAGGTCGCATATACGTATCTCTCCTATGATCAAGCTAATTATATTTTCAGTTTCAATGAGTCTGTATTGGACTGGGCTCATTATTTCTGTTGGATAGTTTGACAGCACCGGTTTCGTATACAAGAATGTCCATAATGATCTCGTTCTATTTTTAAGAAATCATTATTCGTATTCGAAAATTATTGGTGTCCGTGAGCAACTCGCCGTTACTTTCATAACTTCCTCAACTTATATCAATTCTGAAATCAATTTTTAAATGTAGAAAGATCCTGCATGTATCTGAAATAATGATTGTCTATCACAGTGATTCCCAACCTCGGGACGATTGCCCCCAAGTGGGCGATTTGAGTTATCAGGGGGACAATGATGAAAGGGGTCGATTAGGGGGCAATGAATATTCCAAGGAGGAAAAATGAAAATAGTACTGTACAGAAGAAATTAGATAAATAGATAGATATTTTTATTTCTGTTGAATATATACTACATTATAGAGAGGGTCAGTGAAAAGAAAAATGTATCAAAAAGGCCCAGCATGTGTTTCTCAAACATCAGAGAACACAGCAGGCTTACAAACTAGAGCAAACTTGATTCTATATGTTAACATATATATTATAACAACGAAAACATCAGAAAAGCATTACTTAAACAAAAACTCATTTAAACTATGATGAAATCCATCGAATAGAAGTTGCCAGGGTGGCATGAGTCACTAGCTAATTTTTTTCTATTTTATGTAAGAGCGACCGTTTGAAACTTTTTCTGTGGTTTTCATATACGGTAAAAAAAGGTTTGAAATAGGAAAACTGCTTTATAATCTACACAAATTCAAACTGAAATTAGGCATACAATAAAAATGAAAAGGGACATGAGTATTAGTCAACATCCAGAAAGGGGATATAGGCGAAAGAAGGTTAGGAACCATTGGAACATGTCAGGTAGTTTGAAATAATCTTCTTTCACAAACAGGAAAACTTGTATATTGGAAGTAAGGAAAACCCAAAACCCTCAAAAGACGATTTTAGATATTTGAAAGTATCTTTTTATTGGAAATATATATATATATATATATATATATATATATATATATATATATATATATATATATATATATATATATATATATATATATATTAGGCGAAAATTTCAAGGATTTCAAGGTCAACCGCCTTATAATTTAAAGAAAATCAAAGTAAAACAAGCACCCTAAGCTATTAATTTGTTTTCACTTTCGTCTACCTTGAGACCTACAAAATAGTTTTTTAAAATAAACTTCTGCACGAAATTCTGAAATTTTTTCCAAAAGAAACTTGAGCCGATTTCGTGAGTAAATTACATCTGAAAACTTGTGCTGTAAGATTTGAAAAACTATTTCTGTTTGTTCAAAAATTAATTTAAAGATGTTTAAAAAATATATAAATTCCTTATCTTGTAAGTAAGATATTAATCCGCGTGCTGTATCTAAAGTTACTTTATCGGTGAAAAATTCCTCTCTTTCAACTAGGTATAGAATTAAATCCTCAAATCCTAAGCGGCCCCAAACAGAGACATTTTCACTAGTAAAAAGTAAACACTGCCAACGAAATAATTTATTTTTTACCTGTGATCCGGTTAGGCAAGGATGTCTCTCATAATTCCTTGTATTAAAACCGCGGTTTTGTTGTGTGTTACGCTGCACCAAATTGTTTAATTCAGGGGTAGGTCGCAATGTTTTTATCAAAACTTTATCCTCATAACTTAGTGCACTAAAGTTATGGGATAACAAATATTCCACTAAGTCACCATTGAAATTTTTGAAATTAAATTCAGTAACCAAACTCATTTTAAAACAATACGCGAGCAATATAAGTAAACACGCTGCTGTTTTCGGCCATTAGTAACTACGATCACACTACGATTCAATTGATGCTTTCCAACGAATTCACTCGATGTCACGCGAAATTCTATAGTTGTGATTGGTCGACATTGTATGAGACTGGGTTCCTATCCGTGTTGCCATTTACATGTGTTTTGCTTTTCTATTGCAATGAAATATTCATTCGGAGTATTTGCACCGTTGTTTGCTTTTTTGTGGCAGGCATAATGAACATTGAGAATATACCTTTCCATGCCTCCGCAGCATTGCCACAAATCTTGAAATGAATGAAATGCAGTAAATGTAAATACCTTCCATCGTAATTAATAAATTATATTATATAATGTAGGTTGAAAGGAAGGTAGGTGCATAAAATAATATGATTTTGATTAATATGAATATGCTGAATGCTGACTATTCAATATAATATATTAGTGATACACGGAATTTTATTGAGGAGGCTTAGCCTCCTTTGACTAGCCGCCCCTGATATATATATATATATATATATATATATATATATATATATATATATATATATATATATATATATATTATATATATATATATATATATAATATATATAATATATAATATATATAATATATATATATATATATATATATATATATATATATATATCTTTTTATTCACCAAGTAAAATGAGCTAAAATTTGGCATATAGGATTGTTTTCGTTGCAGAACGAAAGTATCAAAATTTGGTGAAATTTTTTCAATCGCTACCATTTTACGTAGATATTTTTTCTTTTTTCGTGTTTTTTGAAAAATTATCGAACTTACAGCTTCTGAAGATTGAGTTAGAGTCTTGAATTCTGGAACTTACATTGAGTTTATGTTGACTTAAGATCCTTTGTTGGTTTCAAGTCTTTTTCTCAACCGCGCTGCATTTCGCGGTGACTATTCCATTCTATTAGCGAATTTATTTTTACAATAGTGTTGAAATTTGGTATGTAGATTGGGTTTATGTTAAGGTGCGTTCCTTAGTTAGATTCAACTTTTGTCCTCAACCACGATACACTTCGCGGTTTTTTTTTATAGTGAAATAAATTCGTTGGAATCGACGCGATGCATTTCGCTCGAAAAATACGACCTAAGTGATGGAGTTCTGCTACTCACGAATTTTTTTCGGTTTCTCACCTCAGGCCTTCAGTTCAAAACAATCTATTACATTTTATTTAATAGTCAACCTGTATATTGCTTTCCGTTCCGAATTTGATTAAATTTCGTTTAAGAACACGTGTATGAAAATGCGGAATCCAAACAAGCTACCAAATCAATACATCATTAAAAAATGTTTGATGCTGAAATGTTGCAAAAAATGAATCAACGATAAGGTAATATTATTCATATTGAGTGGAAATGTTATGCTACCTACTTCAGTAGTCAATCAGATTCTCAAGTGGAACCCAAGTGTGTGTCCTTATTTATATACTGGTTGGGTGAGATGAATTGTTTTCTATAGGAAAATTTATTTTTCTTATTTATAATAGGTTTGTATTGAGAGTTTGAATACTAATATTGCTTCAAGAAGTTTCAATACCATATTAATATCAGACTTCGAAACAAAAAAATTATATAAAATATATTTGTTTCTTCATTTATATGACCAATTATTCTTTGACGAATAATAATCAAAAGATACAATTAATTATTGACATTTAGATATATATATATACACATATAACTGTATTCAAGAAAATTTGGCAATGGATACACATTCGTATTCCAAAAAGAAACAAAGTAACTGGTCTTAGATAACATAGTTTTACCAAATAAAAATAACATGAATACTAATATCAACTCAAAAAAACCATGTTCTGTGGTGAGCATACATAAAAAAATATTTGCATTGGATAACTAATTTAAAATCAAGATAAAATAAAATAGACAATCTACAATTACCTTAAACTCGACATGTTAGCAAATTTTTGGCTTTATTAGTTTATGTATATAAAACCTACATCTTGTAATTATCGATTTTTTTGTTTTATATTTAAATTTTTTAATGTTATTTGTATGTTTCAAGTCGAAAATTATACGTGCTTGGGCCAACGTACAAGTGTTGCTGAATCTAGATACACATAGTGAATATATATATATATATATATATATATATATATATATATATATATATATATATATATATATATATATATATATATATATAAAAGGGTTACACCCAGACTGAAACTAATGTTGACTGATGTTAATTAAGGTGGATTGTATGCTAGAAAATTTGAGCATGAGAATGCCACAATGTCTGAAACCTCTTTTGAAGGGGTGGTGCTTGGGCGTGCAGACCTGTTATAAATCATTGAGAATTTTAATTCTTTTTTCTTATAATCACAATATATTGAACAACCCAGTTTTAAAGCACCTTACATTTTTCTCTATATTGAGGAAGCACTTTCACGAAATTAACAAGAAGAAAGCAAAATGATGTCAAAATTCTTTATTTCTGAACGGTATACAGGGAAGAACAAAAACTATGAATTTTGATCAAGAGTGAATCACAATTTTCGATATTATTGAAAAAGTTTATTTGAAAAATGTGTTTAAATTTTAAAAAAAATATTCAGATTTTAAATCACAGCTACCTACACAACAACCAAAATCCCCCTTTAAGGTAATATTATGATTGAAGTGATCGTAAATTTACAGATTTAATTGTTTAGCATAAATTAACTTAATCAATTATTTCATTTCATTAAATCATACTCATAGTTATTATTGACATACATACAGAGAGAAATATCAAATTTGCTTCAAAAAACTAGTCAAAATATAATTTCAGATGCTCACTGTACAAATTTCACTATTGAAAATAAGTGAAGTCTAAAATATGGACACAAATTGATTATCTTCATGAGAAAATTTAATAAGTAATAGTTACAGTTGAAACTTGAGATAATTAAAAAATGGAATCAACTCCTTTTTCTTGCTCGGGCTACGCATCTTCTAGCCACTCTAGAACAAAAATTTATTATTACCTTTCACCTCTAGAATCATGGTACGCACCGTATTATGTTGCTTATATTTCAAATATTTAAACGTCAGCTCTATAATAATCGACAAATCAAAGCTTAGAATTTATTTTAAAATACGGTTTCTATAAATGCAACACTTATAAATGATGCAATTTTTTTTAATGAATAACAACTATGATATATCTTCGCAAATAAATTGGCTGAATGAGTTTCTTCGTTCGCATATCCTATTTTCATGTGATGAATATAAGTAAAGGGTATTTATTTGAGCGCTCTAGTTCTAGATTAATATAAAGATGTTTCGAACTCTTTAGATAGTATCAGTGAAATTGATTCGAGATGGAGTAGGTCGGTTTCGGATGAAGTTCAAGAAGAAACAGAAATCCAACCAAAAATATTAATTACATTTCTCAAATGTAGGTATTTTTTTACAATCTCAATAGATTGCAATATTGTTACATTATTTAACTGAAAGGTTAGGTGTAAGTCGCCAAATCTATTGTTATTCGCTTCTACGTAAGGTTATTTGATGGTTTTCAGTTTTCGATGGAATTATCTTGTTCAAATGTAGTCAAAGATACGTTTCACATACTTTCGATCGAAGTTCCTTATCAAAAGTTAAACTCCATACAGGGGGGACACCCTGTGTAAATACAATAAATTTATCTACAGAATTACTAAAATCCTTTGTAATTATATACATATATGACAATTTGAAAACGAATAGCACTGATGCTATGAAAATTGTGAAGTATTATTAGAAATATATCTACTTCTGTTTTTTTTCCATTTAATTATTTCCTTATGCTTGTTATTTGATGAGCATTATACAGGGTGGCCCACGACAGCACTCGTCTTTTTTTAAAGATAAATTTTTTGCTTAGTGAACTTAATTCTAGCAATAAACTGTTGCCAAATAGGGAAAAAACAAGATTATTACTTTTTCATACCCAGCATTAAAGGCACAATACGCCAGATACCATAACCTCAATGGGTAACAAAATTTCGTTGGACAATTCTACTAAATTTTTGAGTCTGCATATAGAGGAACTTTTATCTTGGAAAAAACATAAAATAGAATTAAGTGAAAATTTTAATAAAATATGGTCTTAGAGTTACATCAAAATATTTTAATTTCAGTGTTTTAAAGCCAGTTTACCATGCTACATTTGAAGCTAAATTTCGGTATGGATTAATATTTAATGCAGCATCCAATTTAAATTCAATCTTCATAATACAAAAAACAGTTCTGAGAATCATGCTGAAACTGTCATACTTCGAAACTAGTAGAGATCATTTAAAAAAAACAACCGGCCAAGCGCGGTCAGACTCACGCACCGAGGGTTTCGTACAAAATTTTTTTTATTATATGATGTAACTGAAAATTTACGGTTTTCGCAATTTTTCCTTTATCTGTGCTATAAGACGTTGCTTCGTACCAAATTTCTGAGATTCTTAGTTTACGGGAATTACCCTGTAGGTTTTGATTCCCTTGCGAGTGTCAGAAATTTGGGGAAATTTGCGGTGTAAACGACTGTATCTTTTGATTACGTTGGCTTAGAAGTTTGATTTATTTACAGCTTCAAGGGACAGTAGACCTGAGTATTTGATATATATTCCAGCTTGATACCTCCACGCGTTCCTGAGAAAAAAAGTCTTGACAGACAGACGGACCACAAGGTGATCCCATAAGGGTTCCGTTTTTTCCTTACAAGGTACGGAAACCTAAAAAAAAATTTCAACTGGTTATGCTTTTATACCCAGGAATATTTATTGCACTTTTTTAGAAATAGAGAAAGACTGCAAATATAAAAAACAGTTCTATCACACCAGATCACTGAATTATATATATATATATATATATATATATATATATATATATATATATATATATATATATATATATATATATATATATATATATATAATCTCTTGATAATTATTAGCAATAACAGGCTTGTTGAATCTTAAAAAACTCGATTTTATTAAAAAGTTGACGTTTCGCCACGACATTCGTAGCTTTATCAAAACTTTTGAAAAAATTGAAATTTCTTTGACATTTATTGATTTGAAAAATTTGAATAGAAACAGTCTACTATCGCTAAAATTTTTCGGCTGTGGCCGTTCTTTGTTATTTATTACGTGCTATTCAGTCTAATATTAACATTCAAATCTGTTATTATTAGATGGTAAGGGAAACCACAAAAACATTTACCCACGTAATGTTCGAAATAGGTTCAAATTATTTTGATTTTGAAGAGTCAAAGAATAGGGTACTATTTATCTTTTTTTCAAAAATTTCTCATTGCGGCTGTGGCTGTCTTCAGTTATTAATTACGTGCTATTTAGTCCAATATCAACAGACAGGTCTGTTGATATTAGATGGGAAGGGAACCACAGAAACCTTCACCCACGTAATGTACAAAAAAGGTTTAAAATATTTGATTGTTGTCTTTAAAAAGACATTACTTGTAATTTTTAAAGACAACAATCAAATATTTTAAACCTTTTTTGTACATTACGTAGGTGAAGGTTTCTGTGGTTCCCTTCCCATCTAATATCAACAGACCTGTCTGTTGATATTGAACTAAATAGCACGTAATTAATAACTGAAGACGGCCACAGCCGCAATGAGAAATTTTTGAAAAAAAGATAAATAGTATCCTATTCTTTGACTCTTCGAAATCAAAATAATTTGAACCTATTTCGAACATTACGTGGGTAAAGGTTTCTGTGGTTTCCCTTACCATCTAATAATAACAGATTTGAATGTTAATATTGGACTGAGTAGCACGTAATAAATAACAAAGAACGGCCACAGCCGAAAAATTTTAGCGAAACATAGTAGACTGTTTCTATTCAAATTTTTACAAATCAATAAATGTCAAAGAAATTTCAATTTTTTCAAAAGTTTTGATAAAGCTACGAATGTCGTGGCGAAACGTCAACTTTTTAATAAAATCGAGTTTTTTAAGATTCAACAAGCCTGTTATTGCTAATAATTATCAAGAGATTAGAAATAGTTCACAGGCAACAACAATTCGAATAAATAATTATATATATATATATATATATATATATATATATATATATATATATATATATATATATATATGTGTATAAATGTTACCGTTGTATTGGGATGACTTTGAAATAAAGAACTAATATTATTATTATTATATAACATTATTTTGTGAACAAAATCATCTGTCAAATTTTCATAACTGTCATGTATACTTATTGACC
Source organism: Cynegetis impunctata (assembly GCA_030704885.1). Classification (NCBI taxonomy): domain Eukaryota; kingdom Metazoa; phylum Arthropoda; class Insecta; order Coleoptera; family Coccinellidae; genus Cynegetis; species Cynegetis impunctata. The sequence continues at coordinate 327,201 of JARQZK010000728.1, forward strand.
TGTACCGCGAACCCGCACATCTTTCATATATCTGTGACATCTGGGCAAAATATCGGTACGAAGTCATTAATTACAGAAGGGCTGAAGGAGATCAGATAGTATAGATGCTCGCTCCTCGGAATTTCATGAAGAAAGAAAGTTTCCCACAGTGAAGTTGTATCGGAGTATCTCGGCGTGCTCTAGTTAGGACTTTTTCCTTGGTGGAATGAGAGCGCATTCCATACCGCACCAAGGCAACTTGGATAGATACGGTACGGGCCGGAGTACTCCGGTGCCGTCTAGGGCGGGGAGATGAGCGTAATATCTCGTCCGGTTGTGGCGCGGATAGCTTAGCAGCATTTCAGCGTGGTCCGGCCAACCATCCACCCGCACTAGACAAAACCTGTTATTACCGACAGCTTGCTTGGTCATTGTCCGCACGCCAGTGGCGCAACATACTATCTGTCGACCTTGCGTGGGTTTTAACAACTTCCTATGACGTCGAATAAAAAAAGCTTATATTTTATTGGAACGAAGTTCCCTACGGCAGGCTTGGAGGACAGGGATTTCGCTGCGGGAACAAACTGAAAAATATGCGACACTAAAAGTGTGACGGAAGTAGACTGACGAAAGTCACGCTTTTAGTTAACACATGCGAATATTGTATATCTTTCTCTTTCTCCCTCTTTCTTTCCGTTCTCTCATCCCTTCTCTTTCTGATCCCACTCCGCCACGTCAATCGCCAATGCATTATATGTACTCATGAATTCATGTACAAGTAACTCGAAAACGTCAGATGTGAAACATCGAAATAATTTTGTATAAGTTATATGCATAAAAGAACAGATTATGATAGGAATCAGATATGGCATAATGAAAATGAAAAGATAAAGCTTTACAAATTTGTTCCATAAAATAATGACTACGTATTGTAGGTTTATATTCAATTACATAGCGTGGCGATACGTTATCCTCTCGTTATATACAATCTTGCGTCTATTCTTTACATTGCGTTGACGACGGAGTGGTCTAAGTATGGTACCCTGGTGTGCCGTATTTCTGGGTACGAATCCCAGATTTACCCCTGGCTTTTTAAATTTTTTTATTTACAATCTAGTAAGAGCCCTTAGCCCCACATTTCAATATTAATTATTTCAACTTGGATTAGTATAAGTTATCACTTCTGTCGTGCGCCCCGACACGCACATGTTTCGTTTTCGCAAATTGTGGTCCTTCTATATTATCCGAAGTCCTACCTGATGTCCCATGACACCGTTTTCTTGTTCATTCATTTATTGATATAGGAGAAACACAAACGGGACTTACCCAAAACAGTAATCACAAAAAGGTTATTTCTCAAAAATGGTGAATCTATATAATTCTAAAAAGATTTCATAACTTTACAAAGTAATAAAAATGAACTTTTCACAGTTTGAAATGAAATCTATTGAGTAAACGCGTTTCGTCATAACATTGACTTCATCTCGTACTTAAACTATGGTATGGAAAGGAAAAGGATACACACGTGTTTCATTCCTCCCTGAAGTATGTGTCAGGGAGGCGGGCAGCTTGAGTTTGAGATTAACTCCTTCAGCCAGATCAGAGGATACACTTGTATGTACAAGTGCATTAAGGATAGGTGAGACGGGATATTTATGGAACATAAGAAGTGTGGGTAGGGTTCAGAGGATTAATACTGGCCCAGCATTCGCTTTATAAGTTTGCATGCAGTGACTTACATTACCATGAGGAAACCACTGAGAAAAACTCATGGCAGACCAGTCGGCCCCGGGGTTTGAACCCGAGACCTCCAAAATACTAGCCAGCGTACCTAACGTACTCAATTAACTAGCTTGGTCAAACTATGGTATTACAAAACAATCTATTTATACGAAAAATTTAACATAACAGAGGGGTTCCTAGAGAAACTAAATAACAATAAGCAATTCATTCAGAGTTATTGGTAGGTAAATTGAACAGATTAATGAGAGGAGAAGGGTTTACTTCAATCTGGTCGTTAAGTAGGTTTCCGTAATTTTGGTTTCATGGAGATTATTTTCTAGTTATAATATATTATAATTGTGATTAAAGGTATGGTTTTCTTGAATAAGATGGCACGCATAATTAGAGTCAGTTTTCTGCTTAACAGTGGCGTATGCGGAATACATAACCAGCTCCCTTGGAAAGTTGTTCGATAATTTTTTTGAATTATTGAAGAATTTCACTTTATATAGTACATTAAATTGAACCAAGGTACTAATATTCCAAGGTATATATCTCTATCAATTTAATCGTTAGAAACGAGGAGTCTTGACGACTTAATAGCTCAGCAGGTATAAGTTGAAAACAAGTATTCACAACCAATAAAATGCTGATAGAACGTATATTATATTTTGACTTGATGAGACCGTTACTTGGTTAAGATCCATAATATTATTAGAAAAACACATGTTTGAATTTAACGATCACTACAATTCACAACACGATGGCTTTAACAGAAAGAACGAAATACAAAATTATTGATATCCCAGTTCATATAATTTTATTAAAACAATGCTTTATAAAAACAATTTTTACATTTATTAAATGAAATAACGCATGACGCACGTTTCGGTGAAACTTCACCTTATTCAGATGCTAAATGCATTCTAGATATATTTCTCCAAAAAAATTAAATAGATGACAAAGTGTGTAGAAAGGATAAATATAAAGACGGTTACAAATAATTAATAAAATATGATAAACTGCGAGTCAGGTAGCTGAAAAGATTCAGGAGGGGGGCTTGTAGTATGATCAATTTGGCTATTCAATAGGAGACCTGAATGTTGGTAATTATTTTCTGTAATTTTTCTAGAAAATTAAGTTTAATTCCCTTTCTTTCAGCATTTAATATTTCTGAGTCAAAATTGAATGAGTGATTTTCTTGGATTAAATAGTTTGCATAATGTGAATATGACTTTTGATTAACAAAGAAAATCAAACATTCAATTTTGGTCTTTTTATGACCAATTTTATTTTTAATTTTGTATTGATACCTTTCCCTCGCCTGATTGAACCTTTCCGCCGGTTAGTTTTCTGGCTGTTTTTCGCTTTTCCGGTTCGGGAATCAATTTATAAGTACAATATATTCTTATTATCATAATATTATTTATTTATCTCATATTTTATTAATAATTAACTATTATAATATGGTGAACAATTTATCCAATCAATATTGACGATATATATATTCTGTCCAGCGAGACTTGGCGTTCACGTCATCAATTGTATATGACGTCGATCTGGAACAGCGTTGCCAGACGTAATAAATTATCTTAAATCTAATTAGCTAACAAACTTTTCAAAAAAATTAGACATAGAGGTTATTTCGGCGACTGTCTAACGTGCAAGTAGTTCAGGCGGGTTCGACGACATTGCAAAATTTGATACAGAATAACAACTTCACATTTAGTTCAACATATTTTCATTACTGGGAATGTTAATTTTTCTTGAGGGGTTCATACGATTTGATATATTATGGACAGAATAATTGTCGAAATTAATGATCTGGTCACTATCACCATATAACTTATCTTTCAGAAAATTACTTGCGACAAATATGAATTTTGACAACTCCGAATTTTATTTATCAGCATTGAGTCGTTATTTGCGCAGGTCTGTGACGTGAACGCCAAGTCTCGCTGGACAAACTATATTATGTAGTTTAGTTTCGTCAAAATTTGTTCTCATTTTTAGTTAATATTCCTGATGGGCGATAGCTACGCTACTGAGCATGGTACTTTATTTGCTCCGCGCTGTGCCCTGCTTGCTCGTATCGTATTGTCCATGTGACCTAAATGGAGCACGCCCAAACTAAATCCGATAAAGCTTTTCACTCCTAAATTGTTACATTTCTTTTAGATTAAGATTCCATAACAGATATCGGTGATTTCTAATTCACATATAATACGAAGAGTATCAGTAATAAAATTCATCCGCCCACTAACGGTTAATTTCGGAGAAACGTCGAGGGCTAATATTATATTATAAACTTTTTCGCAGCTGGTGAAGAGATGAAAATGTTGAACCCAACCTCTTGGCTAATAAGCATTCGAACTCTCGAATTGACTGGTTGATAAGCCAGGGTCAAAAAACTAAATTTAAAAAAAAAGAACTCGAAATATTTGTTTACCAAATCTTACGAAATTCACGTATAAAACCTACTGAATAGATAAATGTCATTAAAATATCCCTAATTTTTATCGCAATAACTTTGTATTCTTATTATGTGACCAAAAAATTGAATAATACTATGCGATAGACGAATTTTCGTGGTAATGAATGTGATCACAATTTTTAACTCGTGTGCCAGTTGATATTAAATTTTAATCAGCAAAATAAGTAACTTTATATTTATACGAGTGTGTACTAGAAAGTCACTGTCGTATATATAGAAACAACTTGTTTTCGAAATCTAATTTCCAGTAAGAGGTTAATACATTTTCCATATCGTTGCTCTTATTCATATAAATCTTGTTTTTTTATCTTCAACATCAATATCCATCAAATAACTCTTCATAGAGCCAAATTTTGAGGTTAGGCATCAATTAATTAATTGTCATTCTAACTCCCACGGTATTTGACAAAAAGTTCGACATTGAATTCGTTATTCCAAAGGGGGCATCGATTAATTAAGTGAGTTATTTTGGGGGGAGAGGGGTTCAAGCGGAATCTCACTCAATCTCACGTGAGGGAAGGGGTGGTCTTGTCAAATATCACGCATTTTTTTTCCGCAAGAAACAGTATAAAATTGTTGGAAAACTGGGTTGAATTATGTAAAAAATTCATTTGTTGGGAAACAATTTATTCATTTTTTATAGTATTTTTCTAACATTATTCATTAATTATTTAATAAATATTTATTAACAGTATCTACTGTTAATATATTTATACTGAAAAAGAATTATTTATGTGTTAGATATGGTCCTCTTAATCACTTCATCGCTTGAACGTTAAATTGATTAAATAGATTTGGAAGTACCTACTCATTCACTGTTTTGACTGTTCTCCACTTTCAGGGTTGAACTAATATACCTGAGTGTAGTCTATACTCCCGACACGATGCAAAAATTCATCAGGATTCTGCTTGCAAAGAATAAAATTCTCACGTGGAACAATATTCCAACTTGACTTTTTCCCAAGCTTTCATTGATTTTTTTACTTTTTTTCAGGAGTTTCCACCTACATGGGAGGCCAGAGCGTCTTATTTGGCATCTTCATCAAAAGATTGTCATACCAATACTGACCAAGGTAATGACTTGAATTTTCACACATAAAAATTG
>JARQZK010000728.1:335000-490000 GCA_030704885.1 Cynegetis impunctata
TATATATATATATATATATATATGAGGGGTATAGTTTCAAAGTGTACAATCTCCATGTTTCATGAAAAATGAGATAGATGTCGTATTACATAGAGTTTGTAGCCCTGCATCGAAATAATTCATAATTTGTTTTGAAAACACGCAACATCCAACGGATTTTGAAGGCAGAAAATTAGACTTGGATTCAAAACGTACAATCTCCATTGATATTTAAGCTTCGAACCGTACAATCTCCAATGTAATTTTGAAAATCAAAGTGTACAATCTCCAATGGGGTTCTTTGTTGTTAGAATCGAATTATTTCAAAGCGTGCAAAATCCTGTACAGACTTGTCGATAATAGTTCGCGCCAAAACCATTCTTATCGCACGTCTTCTTGTCAGTCGCGTGCGATTCGTGAAGCAGTAAAGTTTGTTCGTTAGTTTTATTCTGTTTTTCACGAGTTTTTTTAAGTTGTAATGGAGGTGAACGTTACTCCGGTAACCAGTAATAAAGCAACATGTCTGCAATTGACAGAAAATAAAAACTTGCCCTGATAAGAATATGAAAGCCAAATTAATAGTTCAGAGAAGGGTACATACATTGAGATCTAAAGCATTTTTTAGCCTATTAAGAGAACGGGAGGAAGGAGTGGAAATTTTTTTGATTGTCAGAAAAATCAAGTATTACCTAAGATACCGGATCAACAGACCTATTATTCGAGGCAAATTTATATTTACAATTTTACCGTTGTAAAGGGCACTTCTAAGTGTAACTTAAATCCATGTTTTGTCAGTTGTTTCTGTTGGACCAAAAACGAGTACAAGAAGGGTTCGAACGAGATTGCCTCCTGCATTTAACACATTCTTCAGTTGGCTGATTTTGGAGGCGAGACTCATACTATTCGGCTCATGTGTGATGGATGCGCAGGCCAGAACAAAAATACCACTCTCATATCTATGTGTTGTTACTGGCTTTCAAGACAAGATAAAATTTGAAAAAATGAAGTGGTAATTCCAGTTAGAGGATACTCCTTTATGCCGCCAGACATAGTTTTTGGGCATATTGAGAAGGAGATTTGAAAAAAAGAAATAATTTTGGTACCAAGGGAATATCTGGACATATTTTCGAAGCATGCTACTGTTCTCAGAGTTGCAGAAGAAGTTGAAATATACGACTGGAGAAATGAAACTAGCAAGTACATTAAGCCTCCAGCCAAATGGCATTTTGCTTTTTTTTTCAAAAATGAAGAGAATGATTTTAACAAAAAGCTCTAAAGGAGCTGTGCTAGTGCGCGGCGAAACTGCCTATAATTCGGATTATGGTGTGGGAAAACCGGTAACAAAAAAGACTAAGAGTACTGGAAATATGGAACCTCCAAAAATTCCGAAACAAAATGTGATCAAGAACAACAAAAAGGTCGATGTGAATAAGTTATTAGTGTGTCATTTCGGAGATGAGTGGAAAACTGATCCACATCTAAGTTTTTACAAATTCGTCATAGAACAGGACACAGTTCCAGAAAACGAAACGGCCGATGATGAAACTTCGTTGTTGTGTGAGAATGTCGAAGAGGACGTGGATCTTTCTATTTAATTAACTGTTTTTAATTTTTTGTCAGCTACCCCCTGTATGTTCATTGTAGTTTTTCTGACTGAATTTTATCTTATTTTATTTTTATATAATGAATAAAAATAAAAATAATTAATCAAAAATGATCTTACGGTATTTCCGAATTGAAAAAACTCCAATTGTTGATTTCAAAGTGGACAAAGTCCAATTGTTATTTTCATAACGTACAATCTCCGAATTTTTTTTCAAAATAACTTTGATGTTTTTGAAAATTTTAAGCGAAAAATTGGTACAGTAACTCTTAGATATGACATAAATACAGTACAAAAGAAAAAGTACCTTAAATTGTATGTGTTAATGAATTCATCGTTTTTTTCTCCTCCTGAGAATTTAGAAAAAATGGAGAATGTACACTTTGAAACTATACCCCTCATATGTCAATGAAATACTAAAACATTTATTGGAACGAATGCTCTCGCTAAAGAAAATTTCATCATGTTCTCATGAAGGTCTGCCATCTATAGTGTAGTAGCCGCATGAGTAATTCGTTTTTAAACATTTCTATATGAGTGTGAACAACAGTCGGTAGATGGACTATTGTTGCCGGAGTCCAAGAGGTCTAAAATGGATATAAAAACCACTCCGGCAATTCGCTGTTGGACTTTCGATACAGTGCAGAAGCTTATCATTTTCGGAGAAAATATGACTACTAAGAACCTGGCACTTCCTAAACTCTGAATACTTATTGCACAAATAGGTTTAGTCAATATAATAAGATTGATCCTATAAGTAATTGCTTCATTAAATTATTTTGGCTAAGATATAACTATATACCCTGTGTTACCAGGGCCGGATTAACCCTGTCCCGGCCCCTAGGCAACAACCCTGTCCGGGCGGGCCCCAGGTCTTTTCAAGTTGATAAAGGGATGTAAGTAACTTCCAGATTATCGACTCCAGGTGTCCTGTTACTTCAAAGTCTTATGTGATATTGCAACAACATGGTTACTTTGACTTCATCTTACCTGACTTGTTAACTTTATTGAAATGGTCTTAATGAATAGGTTATAGATAAGTGATGAATGATGATCCAGGTTGCATGATGGGTTAGGAAAGAGAAATGAGACGGGGTGCGGCTATTTTAAATTTAATCTTGTTAAACGCAATAAAATACAATAAACGAAAGAAAACAGTTTTGTGAAGTACAAATTGGAAAAAGTCAACTTCCAAGATGTTTATTGTTTTTGTACAGTTCTAACTTCTTTAGAAACAAAATCGTTCAAAACATCTTGGCAGTTGACCCTTCCTAATACATCATTTTCAATTGCTAGTTCAACTACTCTATACTACATATACTGTAGATGGTTCTGTATGTATGAAGTATTTCATGAATTGAAAACATGCGTCGAAAGAAATTTAATATTGTTGAGGCATTTCATAGAAATTTTCAAATAAAATTTTCATTCGATGAAATTTTTCTTTCTTGGTGCGTGCACGGGCCCCTAGCAACAACACCGAGAATATAAGGACTGGAGGCTGCCGAGTGACGTCACAACAGGCAGGCAGACCCGAAGTCACATCGTTGTGCGTTGGATAACGCGAACCGCAAAAGTATTAGGTTTTTTGAAATTTTTGAAGGGCTTCCGGCTTAAAGAGAGTAGCAGTCGTCAACTGAGCCCTTCTCTTTACCCCATTCGATTTTATTATGGAAAAACGAAATTTCAAAGCAAATACCATTACTACCAAAACTTATTGAATAAAAGTCTTCAATTTGCGAATTTTGCATGACGCTAATCGGTCGTTTGATTTTCCACAGTAATTTTTAACGAAAAAGTATTCGTACGATAACGTCTTTGGAATAAAGTGTTATTCGAATACCGATATCTCGCCTTGTTCGATGTACGTAATTTGAGTTGCTCAGATAAAAAAGCTAAAGCTCCAGCTAAAGATGAATTATTTTGGAAACTGTCCTCATCATCTAGGTAACATATTCAACGCCAATTAATCTAATAAACTGGAAATATGTTTTGAAACTTTTTCAATTTCATCGCTTTCTCAGGAACAAGTTTTTCAGCGTTTTTGTCGATATTATGCAACAAATCTTTGATTTCACTTATATTATGGGAAGTAAAGGGAGTCTTCGAATCAGGTTTAAGGTCGTTTCGCAGTATTTGTATTTCGCATTCATATAAAAATGTTTCGACTTTTAAATCGGAGCTTATTATTACAGAGTACGTCATTACAGGCCCAGGAGAATATTTTATTCTGAATAATGTGACTTTATTAGTATCATTTATTTTGAACCAACCTTTGAAATGAGTTTAAAACATTAAGAAAATGTTCAAAATCATAATATGAAGATCTTTTTTCACAAGCTTCAAATTCGATTTCACTATTTCTAATTGCATTCGCAAAACTTTTATTTTCTAATTCGCGGAGTTTTTCATCACGACTCAGGCGAAATTTAATTGTTTTTGATAAATAAGAAGGACAAGTTGGGAGTTTGGTGGGCACAGCATCGTGTTTTAGTTTAGGAATTTTTAAACGAACAGTTATATAAGTACTCGCCGGTTTTGGAATCCGTTGCAGTAGAACAAGTGATTATATTTTCCTTGGCAAAATGTAATTCACAGACCCTAGAGAACTTCGATGGAGAAAAATTTTGTTAATAGCTGCCACCCATTTAGCAGACATCACTTCATCCGTTGGAAAACGGAAAAGGTGTACTTTTAGTCCATTTTTATAGTTACCGCGGCATCCCGGTACACAGCAGCTATATGGCATTTTAAATATTTCGTTTCGGTGACACACCACTACCACTACACAAAAATTGCACACTAATTAATCCTGTTACAACAAATCACAAAAAAACAAGGGAAAAAACCCAAGTCGCTCCTGTACGGAAGTAAACAAACACTAAAAAAGTAGGGTTAACCGGTGGAAGCTGAATTCGCATGTACCTCGCTATGCCTACGTCACGAGGCTCTGACGTCAGAGTCCCTGGTCCTTAATTCTCGGTGTTGTTGCCCCTAGTCGATGATGGGCCCCTAGGCAGTTGCCTACTCTGCCTTATGGTTAATCCTGCCCTGTGTGTTACTACTATTTGGTACTGTATGCAATGGAGAGTACCGTCGAGCCATAAATTAGATATTTGGTCGAAGGAACTCTCTGTTGCGTACGATACCAACAATTTTTTTTTCGGCGTCGAAATTTGATCTTCTATGTGTCGTTGGTGAAAAATTTTCAAATTTCTCAACTTCTACCTCGGTTATATTGTATCTATAACACAAAAAGTTTTATAAATAAAAAAAGATGTGGTGTCATGGGACACCAGGTAGGAACGAAGTTCCTTCGGTTTCGACATTATGATATAATTACAGAAAGAGAAAGATAAATAAAGAATGACGCATGCGTGTCGCACTTCCGTTATATGTTTTTCTTACGGTTTTAGTCTCACATTTTCTTCAGTTTGGTCGCTCAGAAAAATCCCTATCACCTCCAAGCCTGCTGTGAGAAACCTCGTTCCAAAACTATGTTTTGGAATATCTTCAACAAGCGTTAAAAGATTCAAGGAAACAAGGATCTTTCAATGATTTAATGAATACAAAAATTGTGGATGCGATTTCGAAAATTTCTGAACGATTGTATTTGTAACTATAATTTCCTAGGTATTTGAAAAACAATCATTCCTTGTTCTGAGAAAATAGTCCCAGCAAGAGCATTATATGTGTTTATTCCTATAAATGGGGTGTATGTTATGCATGAAAAGTTGTACAACAAAATTTCTCCTCAGTCTTTGTTTTCTGTAAAAATATAAACAATTTCTTCGTTCGTTCATATGTTGCATATATTCACCATAATACTTCATACAAACTTTTCGAATGTCATAAGTAGTAGAAGGCATGATTTTTACAACGTTTTTGTTTTTCAGATTATGTCCAGCAAATATTATTCAATGTCCAAACGGAATGTCTTCTTGAAAAACTATGTGACTACGCTTATCAACAAAAAAGAGTTCCAGTTTCATTGTAGCAACCGAAAATTACCTTTTTATTCTTATTTAAATGAAAATCTGCAATAAAATACTCATTCCGTCGTGTTGGGAATTTTTTTTGTGAATAAGAGGTAAGGAAGAGTACGTATTTATGTATGACTATTCTATGCATCTTATCCAAAAAAAGGTTCTCAATTCATCACTATAATTTGGAACAACATATATAACCTCAGAGGTTTTTTTTATCTCGAGGGACCTACAGTTTAACGCCGGTTCCGAACTGCCAATGGGCTTGTAAACAATGTACATTACCCAACAATTAATCTCATAATTAAAACCACTAAATTCACGACATACACAACACCCAAGAGCAAGGTGGGACTCGAACCCACATCCTCGGCTTACAAGCGGTGCACCTTACCGCTGGTCTACCGAGGCCTCGAAACCTCAGAGTTATTTTCAAGAGAATCGCAATTTCAAATGTCAGAATTTTCAGTTAAATAATTAGTCGAACATATTGAGGAAGTGGGATTGTTTAATGAATAAAATGCTAATGATAGAGTAGCTATATAGATCTATCGTTCGCTTATTATTTTGAAAATGGTTCTCAGCTCATCAACATATATAATCACGAAATAATTTTCAGCAGAATCCCATCTTAAAATATTTAAATTTTCGGTAAATACTTAGTCCAATGTATTGAATAAGTGCTAATTGTTTATTGAATAAACTCAACAACATAATATAATGAAAAAATAATTTTCAGAAGAATCTTTATGTCAAAATTATCTGAAATACTATGTCCAAATTCTTGACAAAGTTGAGTAAGAACAATGAATAGAAGCTATATAAATCTATAATTGGCTTATTATTTTGAGTGAATTAAATGGTTTTTAGGTCTAACAACATAATATAGAATCATGTTTTTTTTTCCGCAGAATCCCCTTTTCAAGTTTCAAAAGTGAATTATTTGCCTCTTGCTTTGTTTGTTTTTTTTTCCAGATTTTCAATGACATACTCAGTCCAATACATTGTGTTGGGTAGGTGAGGACTCTTTTTGGATGAAAAGTTGGTGAGAGTGACTTTATGAGACTGTTAACAGCTTTTTATTCCAAAAATGGTTCTCAGGTCATCACTACGAGGTGCATCAACATATATGATCAAAAAATTATTTTCAAATGTCAACAATTTTAATAAAATACTTAGTCCAACGTATTGAGGAAATGGGCATCATTTATCGAATAAAAATCTGATGAGAGGAATATAAGTAGGTATATATATATATATATATATATATATATATATATATATATATATATATATATATATATATATATATATATATATATATATATAATTATTTATTCGAATTGTTGTTGCCTGTGATCTATTTTTAATCTCTTGATAATTATTAGCAATAACAGGCTGGTTGAATCTTAAAAAACTCGATTTTATTAAAGAGTTGACGTTTTACTTCGATATTCTTAATTGAAATTTCTTTGACATTTATTGATGTGAAAAAATTGAAAGAATAAGGCTGCTTTGTCTTGCTAGTTATTTATTATATACTATTCAGTATAATATTAACATACAAAAATGTTATGATTAGATGGTAAGGGAAACCAAAGAAAACCTTTACCTACGTAATGTTTGAAAATAAAAATAATAGGGTATTATTTATCTAACAACAAAGAAATGAGTCATGGGAAAACATTAAAGATGTGGAGTAAAATTAACGGTATAGTACGTTTATATGGAAGCAGCCGTTGACACGTGTTTCGGACTCTTTGGTCCTCATCAGAACGGCGTAGCAAAGCATTGGATTGAAAATTTGAAGATGAAAATAGTACAACAAACAAAATTCTCTGATACGGAAGACAATCACCCTCATTGTGGTTTATTGTTTGAACTCTCCGGTATGGGAGATGTGTTCAAACTTTGCCACGGAGGCGATTAATACTATCCGCGAGAACTAAGAACGAGTAAATAAACAATAACAAAGAAATAAGTCGCGGGAAAATATTGAATAGGTAGAGCAAAATTATCGGTATAGTTCGTTTATATGGAAGTAGCCGTTTTTAATGAAATTTTTTATTTATTTAGAATTTCAAATCTTTTAAAAAAATTTACTTACAGTTTATAAAAACCTTGAAACTCTCAGCTTAAGTTTGGGGTCATTGCCATATTTTCAGCTTGCAATATTTAATTATTTATTCGAATTGTTGTTGCCTGTGATCTATTTTTAATCTCTTGATAATTATTAGCAATAACAGGCTTGTTGAATCTTAAAAAACTCGATTTTATTAAAGAGTTGACGTTTTACTTCGATATTCTTAATTGAAATTTCTTTGACATTTATTGATGTGAAAAAATTGAAAGAATAATGGCTACTTCCATATAAACGAACTATACCGATAATTTTGCTCTACCTATTTAATATTTTCCCGCGACTAATTTCTTTGTTATTGTTTATTTACTCGTTCTTAGTTCTCGCGGATAGTATTAATCGCCTCCGTGGCAAAGTTTGACCAAATCTCCCATACCGGAGAGTTCAAACAATAACCCACAATGAGGGTGATTGTCTTCCGTATCAGAGAATTTTGTTTGTTGTACTATTTTCATCTTCAAATTTTCAATCCAATGCTTTGCTACGCCGTTCTGATGAGGACCAAAGAGTCCGAAACACGTGTCAACGGCTGCTTCCATATAAACGTACTATACCGATAATTTTACTCCACATCTTTAATGTTTTCCCATGACTCATTTCTTTGTTGTTAGATAAATAATACCCTATTATTTTTATTTTCAAACATTACGTAGGTAAAGGTTTTCTTTGGTTTCCCTTACCATCTAATCATAACATTTTTGTATGTTAATATTAGACTGAATAGTATATAATAAATAACTAGCAAGACAAAGCAGCCTTATTCTTTCAATTTTTTCACATCAATAAATGTCAAAGAAATTTCAATTAAGAATATCGAAGTAAAACGTCAACTCTTTAATAAAATCGAGTTTTTTAAGATTCAACCAGCCTGTTATTGCTAATAATTATCAAGAGATTATATATATATATATATATATATATATATATATATATATATATATATATATATATATATATATATATATATATATATATATATATATATATATATATATATATATATATATATATATATATATATAATATATATAAATATATATAAATATATATATATATATATATATATATATATATATATATATATATATATATATATATATATATATATATGACATTAGCTTACTATTTCAAAATTGGTATTCAGGTCAAGACATATATAATCATGAAATTATTTAAAGAAGAATCCCATTTCAAATTGTAAACATTTTCAGAAACATGCTTTCCGTTTTCATTTTCATAATTGATTAATTTTTCTTTTACTATGACATTTTTTTTTCAGATTCTCAACGACAACTCAGACGTGTTGAGTGAGTGAGAATTATTTATGAGTAAGAAGTTATTGAGAGAGATATATAAGACTGTCAATAGCTCTTTATCTCAAAAATGATTTTCAGTTTGTCTCTATGGGGCGCATCAACATATATAATGACGAAATTATCTTCAGAAAAAATCTCATTTTCAAATTTCCAAATGCACAAAATTACTTTTTTCCAGATTTACGAATTCAATATCAATGCTTTCGTTGATTACAGAAGTTGACAGGAATTGTAGACCCTTTCCTCCTCACATGGTCCAACAAAACATGTCAGGCATATGGTACTAATGAGAGTAGCTAGCTATACAAATCGATGCTTTACTTGCCATTTCAAATATGTTTCTTAGGTCAACAAACTGTATAATTAAGCAATTATTTTAAAAAGAATGAAGACTCAAATGTAAACATTTTCTGTGATATACTTAGCCGAACATATTGAGGAAATGAAAACGAAAACAAAAAACATTAGTGTATAAAATATTTTATAGTAAATACTGAACTGTTGAGTACGAATTTATGAAGAATAAAAACTAGTTTAAACTGTTTAAAGTACTACATGAAGCAATTCTTTTCTCTTTATGAAAATCAGTATGTTTCCAGATCAAATGGCATCACTGAAAACAACTGAAACCTTAAAGATTTTATACCAATTTGAACTTCCTATGATTTTTTTTGCCGAGTTGAGGCAGTTCACTACCTACGTAATGTGATAGACGTCTTAAATTTTATGAGATCAATCCTAGCTTCTCACAAGAAACCTTTCAGGAGTTCAGGCTGAATTCAACAGCACTCCAACCACCCCCATCAGCATAACTGCTCCACCTTTCCGGTTGGGAACATTCATTTTACCACACTCTCTTGAAAATAATCAACGGAGAAACAGCGTTCAGGAAATTTTACTAATTAAGAATTAAGTATGAATTGTTCAATACGAGCAACAAAATGTGGTAAATTTTTCAATTCAATAACTTTGCTCATAGGTCATGATTCCAACGCAATAAAAGGCTTGAACACCTGAATATAATTCTCAATAATTATGAAGGTATTATAAGTTATTTTCACTCTTATAAGTTTTCATTATCAGAAAAAGCTAATAGTATCTCAGATATTTTTAGAATTTTATATTTTCATCTTCTTCATTTTCATACTCGTGTGGATTCAAATTATTATACACAAAAACAACTAATATGTGTCAATACTTTTCATACAAAATCGATATTTATAGAAAACATAATATAGAGTATGCATGTTCCATATGATTCTGCGGAGTTCGATTTATAGATTCATTTCAGGAAGAATGAAGAAGAAGCAGTTATATGAGCCAAGTGTCCATGAAGTCAATTCGTGTTTTACATGAATAAATGTACTTCGTCGAATTTTTTGGTGTAAGCAGATATAATAGTAAATTATTATGTCAGTTCCCACCATTCATTTCGATGAAGTTTTTCCACATCTTCAGAAACTTTGGATTATACACTTAGTATGAAAAGAAAGAAAAGCAAGAGTAATATGGACTCAAGGATCATCCTTATTTGTTAGTCGTAATACAACTTGGTTCTGTATTGAATAGCCAGTACGATCGATCCATGTTTTTGATCTATGGACGAACGAGCTCGCTATTTCGTACGGTACCACCTCCATGAGAATGTCTTGCTGAGCAGTACTATGGTAACTTGGTTCTGTATTGATTAACGAATACTGTCGATCCATGTTTTAGTTTTATGGACGAACGTGCTCGCTATTTCGTACGGTACTCCTTCCATGAGAATTTCTAGCTGTGCTGTACTGTGGTAACTTGGCCCTGTATTGATTGACGAGTACTGTCGATCCATGTTTTTGTTTTATGGGCGTAACTTGGTCCTGTATTGATTGACGAGTACTGTTGATCCATGTTTTTGTTCTATGGACGAACGTGCCTGCTATTTTGTACGGTATCACCTCCATGAGAATTCATAGCTATGCAGTACTGTGGTAACTTGATGCTGTATTGATTGACGAGTACTGTCGATCCATGTTTTTGTTCTATGGACGAACGTGCCCGCTATTTCGTACGGTACCACCTCCATGAGAATTCATAGCTGTGCAATACTGTGGTAACTTGGTGCTGTATTGATTAGCGAGTATTGTCGATCCATGTTTTTGATGTATGGACGAATGTGCTAGCTAATTCGTACGGTACCATGAGGATTTCATGAATAAATGTACTTTTTCGAATTTGATGGTGTATTCCGGTATGATACTAAATTATGATGCCAGTTTGTACCATTTATTTCGATGAAGTTTTTCCACATGTTCAGAAAGTTTGGATTATACACTTAGTTAGTATGAAAAGGAAGATAAGCTAGAAGAATACGAATTAAGAAGAAGCAGTTAGATGAGTGTTCATGTAGTAAATTCGTGTTTTATATGAATGATTGAACTTTTTTGAATTTAATGGTGTATTCTGATATAATAGTATATTATTATTCCAGTTTTTACCATTAATTTCGATCTAGTTTTTCCACATGTTGATAACCTTTGGATTAAACACTCAGTATTAAAAGGAAGCGAAGCAAGAAGAATATGGACTCAAGAATGATCGTTATTTGTAAGTCGCAATACGAATTTTCCACATTAATTCCATCATAATTGTCCACAAACAAAGTTGAGTATAAGTGATGGAAACGGAAAATACTAAGCTCTTCATCTATCACTTGGTAAATATCAGAATGTTTATAGTTATTATAAGCATCTATATCAAATCTCACGGATTTAGGGATTTGCGGGACTGTTTTAATATGTACTTTGTCACAGTTTGTCACATTCGTGTGATCCCATCTCTGATGTGTGACATTTATTGAAATTAAGCTTCCGCTTTTCCTGAGAGTTGTTCATAAAAAAATTTGATTCACTTTCTACTGTTTTCATTCCGTATTATTATTTTTCAGTCAATGCTTCAATAAACTGAAAGATATTTTGAAATTGGAGTAAATATTTCCATATTTGAGTTAACGCGCCTTGAGTATTTACATCTATTGTTATTACAACAATCTGAGCAAAGAAAAGCAGTAATTTGAGAAAATATTGAATTTATTTTTTCTGAATTTCCTTCAGATAACTCAAAGTGTAAAAATCTTTCAGTCTCGATGTATTCTACCTATCATTTGTTGTTCCAGAACTAGAAGGGGCAAGTTGGCTTACCAGTAAACCATGTGCAGCTGTAAGCTAGAAACAACTTTGCCCTTTTTCTTGGAGTAATTTGGTCCTGTATTGATTAGCAAGTACTGTCGATCCAAGTTTTTGTTTCATGGACGAACGTGCTCGCTATTCCGTATGGTACCACTTCCATGAGATATTTTTGCTGTGCAATACTATGGTAAATTATGAATTGTACATTGAGTGAAAGGTTGTATAGACCAAATACAAGTTGACTAATCTGAGTTCGATGTATTGACTCGTTCAAGGACGACTCAAGAGGAAGCTCTTAGATGAGAATAGTCAAGTGTCCATGAAGTAAATTCGTGTTATCCACGAATAAATGTACTTTCTTGAGTTTAATGGTATATTCTGGTATGATAATGAATTATTGTGGCAGTTTCTACCATTAATTTCGATTAAGTTTTTCCACTTGTTCAGGAACGTTGGATTAAATACTTAGTATAAGAAGGAAGGGAAGCCAGAAGTTTATGGGCATAAAGACCTTGATTATTATTTAGTCGTTTTGCCAAAAGTTTCATTGAAAAAAGGTGATGCACTTTCTAGTGATTGAGAACATATTCTTGCGTTTTCATTTCTTCTGGATTCTGATAGATAATTCAAAGTAGAAAAAATGATTCAGTCTCGAAGTATTTTACATTTGTGGTTTCAGAACCAGAATGGACAAGATGGCTTACCAGTAAATGCATTTGGAAGCTCGAAACTTTTGTGAATTTTCTATATCTCAATAGCAACTTTGTCGTTTTTCTCATATGGTCCTGTATTGAATAGCTAGTACTGTTGATCCATTTTTTTGATCTATGGACGAACGTGCTCGCTATTCCGTACGGTACTTCTTCCATGAGAATTACTTGCTTTGCAATACTATGGTGAATTGTGAATTATACATTGAGTGACATGCTGTATTGACCAAATTCAATTATGTATAGCATTTCACAGATATAATCACGGCAGGTGTTCTAGATGCATTTTCTCCATTATCGTTACATAAGGTATGCACACAATACCCATCTATTTGTTGGTCACATTTCGAAAGCTAGAATATCGGTCAGAGTTGCGTTCCTTACCCGAATTGCAAACCTATGGAAAGCTCTACCCTCAGAAGTGAGAAAGGTATAAAATTATTTTCACTCTTATATGTCTTCATTATCTGAAAACGAATGTAGAAACTAACAGTGCCTCACATATTTTTACAATCCTCTTTTTTTATTCTCTTCATTTTCATACTCACGTGGTTTCAGATTATTAATCTCAAAACCAACTAATATGTATCAATACTTTCCATACAAAATCAGGACGACTGAAGAGCAAGCAGTTAGATGAGAAGAGTTAGGTGTCCATGGAATAAATTCGTATTTTACATGAATAAATGTTCTTTTTCGAATTGTTTGGTGTATTAAGGTATAATCTTATATTATTATGCCTGGTTTCACCATTCATTTCGATGAAGTTTTTCCACACGTCAGAAACTTCGGATTATACTCTTAGTTTGAATAAGAAGAGGAGCAAGAATATGGACGCAAGGATAATATCTGTTAGTCGTAATACAAATTGTCAATTATTTCCACATTAATTTGAGATTTTACAGGGTTACGCTGTTAGTCTTAAGCCCAACCCTACTCCTTTATCTGGGCTTGGGACCGGCAGTGGCACCTGTTCACCCATCAGGGTATCCCAGGCGGAGGAATCTTCAGGATGAGAACAAACGCAGAACTTGCGCAACTCTATCAAAGCCTGGACATCATTAAAGCGAGAAGACTACGATGGGAAGGGCATGTACAAAGAAGGCAGAATACAAGGCTGATAAAATCGGTATGGGAAGGAGCACCCCGAGGAAGAAGGTCACTAGGTAGACCAAAACTAAGATGGCGAGATAACATCCAAAAAGACCTCCCAATCCTGGGAGTGGACCTTGACACGTGGCAGGAGACAGCGGAAGACTGGACGAGATGGAGGCAGCTAGTGGAGGCAGCCAAAACCCACCCCGGGTTGTAGTGCCACAGAGAGAAAGAGAGAGAGAGAGAGAATGTTGAATATAAGTGACGAAAATGAACAAATTAAGATCTTCGTCTATTACTAGGTAAATATAAGGGTATTGGTTATTATATGGGTTCGTCTATAAATTGCAGCACACGAATTTAATGATTGTTGGAACCAATTCAACCAGTACTTTGTCAATGGTGGTCACAATTGTGTGATCCCATCCCTGATGTGACGTCACATAATATGCTATGATTTGTAACGATAGAAATCCAGATAAAAATGACATTTATTGAAATTACGAAAGCCTACATATATTTTTTCAATGATTATGAAGGTATGAAATTATTTCACTCTTCTTCGTTTTCATTGTGTGAAAAAGCTAACAGTATCTCTGATATTTGTAAAATTTTATTTTCTTCATTTTCATACCCATGTGATTCCAAATAATTTTGCACGAAACCAACACATATGTGTCAAAAATTTGCATACAAAGTCGATGATTATAGAAAAAATAATATGGAATATACATTTTCAATTTATTAATTCGTTTCAGGACGAATGAAGAAGAAGCACAAAGAAGAGAATAGTCAATTGTCCATCTAGTAAATTTATGTTTTACATGAATAACTGTACTTTTTTGAAATTAATGGCGGATTCTGCTATGGTAGTGAATTATTATGGCAGTTTTTACCATTACTTTCGATGGAGTTTTTTCACATATGCAGAAGCGTTGGATTAAACATTCCTGTAAGAAGGAAGAGAAGCAAGAAGAAAATGGACACAAGGATCTTGATTGTTTGTTAGTCGTAATACAAATTGTCCACATTAATTCCACAAAAAACATTTAATTTTTCAATTCAATGCCTTTACTTATAGGTTCCAACACAATAAAAATCTTCAGGACCTGAATATAATTTTTAATAATTGTGAAGGTATGAAGTTATTTTCACTCTTATACGTTCCTATCATCAGAAAACAAACGTGAGAAGCTAATAGTATCACACATATTTAAGAATTTTATATTATTATCTTCTTCATCTTCATACTCATGTGTATTCAAATATAAATAATGCACGAAACCAAATTATATATGTCAATACGTTACATACAAACTTGATAATTATAGAAAGTATAATATGAAGTATACATGTTTGATATGGTTCTGCGGATCCTGATTTATTGATTCGTTTCAGGACCACTGAAGAGGAAGCTGTTATATTGGAATTATCGATTGTCCATGAAGTTGATTCGTGTCTTACATGAATAAATGTACTTTTACGAATTTTTTGGTGTATTCTGGTATGATAGTAAATTATTACGTCAGTTTTCACCATTAATTTCGATGAAGTTTTTCCACATGTTCAGAAACTTTGGATTATACAATTAGTATAAAAAAAAGAGAAACAAGAAGAATATGGACACAAGTATCTTAATTATTTGTTAGCCATAACACAAATTGTCAATTATTTGCACATTAATTCGGTCATAGTTGTCCATTACTAGTGCTGAATATAAGTGATGGAAATGGTTTAAGCTCTTCATCTATTACTTGGTAAATATCATGTTATTCGTTGTTAAAAAGCTCATTCATAAACTACAGCACACGAATCTAATGATTTTTGGAACCGTTTTAATATATCATTTGTCACATGTGTGTGATCCCATCCATGATGAGATAACCAAGCTAGTTAGTCGAATACTTAGGTACGCTGACTAGTATTTGGGAGGTCTCGGGTTCCAACCTCGGGGCCGACCGGTCTGCCATGAGTTTTTGCAAAGGTTTCCTGAGAGTTGTTCATAAAAAATTTTGATTCACTTTCTACTGTTTTCATTCCGTATTATTATTTTTCAGTCAATGCTTCAATAAACTGAAAGATATTTTGAAATTGTAGTAAATATTTCCATATTTGAGTTAACGCGCATTGAGTATTTACATCTATTGTTATTACAACAATCTGAGCAAAGAAAAGCAGTAATTTGAGAAAATATTGAATTTATTTTTTCTGAATTTCCTTCAGATAACTCAAAGTGTAAAAATCTTTCAGTCTCGATGTATTCTACCTATCATTTGTTGTTCCAGAACTAGAAGGGACAAGTTGGCTTACCAGTAAACCATGTGCAGCTGTAAGCTAGAAATTTCTGTTAAGTTTCTATTCTAACTGAGTGACAACTTTGCCCTTTTACTTAGAGTAATTTGGTCCTGTATTGATTAGCAAGTACTAGTCGATCCATGTTTTTGTTTCATTATCCAACTTTGGATTATACAATTAGTATAAAAAAAAGAGAAACAAGAAGAATATGGACACAAGTATCTTAATTATTTGTTAGCCATAACACAAATTGTCAATTATTTGCACATTAATTCGGTCATAGTTGTCCATTACTAGTGCTGAATATAAGTGATGGAAATGGTTTAAGCTCTTCATCTATTACTTGGTAAATATCATGTTATTCGTTGTTAAAAAGCTCATCCATAAACTACAGCACACGAATCTAATGATTTTTGGAACCGTTTTAATATATCATTTGTCACATGTGTGTGATCCCATCCATGATGAGATAACCAAGCTAGTTAGTCGAATACTTAGGTACGCTGACTAGTATTTGGGAGGTCTCGGGTTCCAACCTCGGGGCCGACTGGTCTGCCATGAGTTTTTGCAAAGGTTTCATGGTAATCTAAGTCACTGCTTGCATGCTTACAAGGCGAATGCTGGGCCAGTATTAACCCTCTGAACCCTACCCACACTTCCTATGTTCCATAAATATCCCATCTCATCTATCCTTAAAGCACTTGTACATACAAGTGTATCCTCTGATCTGGCTGAAGGAGTTTATCCCAAACTCAAGCTGCACGCCTCCCTGACCTCAGAAAGGAATGAAACACGTGTGTTTCCTTCTCCTACAGATTGTACCATACAATGGTAGACCTGAGGACTTCCTGATAGCGACTCCAAAGTTGATAGATGACATAAATAGTCTAGATGTACGTCTGTAACCTTCTAAAGTGTGTTTTATACTATTGTATTTCCTGTATTGTATTGTATTCTGTATTCTAGTAATGTTCTGTAATCTTTTGTGTTTTTGAAATTATTTTTTTAATGTGATAAATAGCCATACGATAAATAAATAAATAATGATTCTACTGAGCCAGATTTATTGATTCGCTTCAGATCGACTGAAGAAGAAGCAGCTGGATGAGAAGAGTCAGATGTCCATGAAGAAAATTCGTGTTTTACATGAATAACCGTACTTTTTTGAATTTAATGGTGTATTCTGGTATAATAGTAAATTATTATTGCAGTTTCTACCATTATTTTCGATGAAGTTTTTCCACATATTCGTAGACTTTGGATTATACACTCAGTATGAAAAGGACGTGAAGCAAGAATAATATGGACACAAGGATCTTTTTATTTGCTAGTATTAATACAAATTGTCAATATTTTTCACATTAATTGAATCATATTTGTCCATTGCTAATGATGCTCTTCATCTATAACTTGATAAATATTGGTTTTCGTTATTATAAAGAGAGTGAATTTTTTTTTCTTGCTTTTTATCAGATTTTTAATGAGATTTTCAGTCTATGCTAGGTGTGGAGTAAGTGAGAATTATTTTTGAATAAAAAGTTGCTGAGAGTGGATATTTGAGACTGTTAGTAGCTTTTTATTCCTAAAATGGTTCTCAGGTCATCACTACGAGGTGCATGAATATATATAATCACAAAATTATTTTCAAATGTCAAAATTTTCAATAAAATACTTACGTATTGAAGAAGTGGATATTATTTATTTTCAGGAGATTTACGTTTTCAAGTGTCAAAATTTAATTATATTTCTTCGGCTTTGTTTGTTTTTTTTTTCAGTAGATAAAAATTGTACTTTTTCGAGTTTAATGATGGATTCCGGTATAACAGTAAATTTTTATGCCTGTTTTCACCATTCATTTCGATGAAGTTTTTCAACATGAAAAGGAAGAGGAGCGAGGATTATATGGATACAAGGATCATGCTCATTTGTTAGTCGTAATAGAAATTGTCAATTATATCTACATTAATTGCAACATAATTATCCAGTGCCAATATTGAATACAAGTTGTGGAAATAGATAATATTAAACTCTTCATCTAGGACTTGGTGAATATCAGAATGTTTATAGTTATTATAAGGAGAGGTCCATAAATTATATCTCAAGGTTTTAATGTATGTATTATATACATATATATATATATATATATATATATATATATATATATATATATATATATATATATATATATATATATATATATATATATATATATATATATGTATATTTTTTTTCTTTCTTGTTCTCACCGAAGAATTTCAGCTTGACATAGATTTCCAATACCGTGTTTTCTGAATAATTATCGGGAAACGCGATATTGAAAATCAATGTCATTTGGTCAATAATTCATCTTCGAAATTCAAAAAACATAAAGCATCTTCTCGAACAAAACCATTTTCTTTGAATTTCTGCAAAGCACGGTTCATTATTTTGTTTTTTTTTAATATCTACACCAGGAAGGTGTATTTTTTCTTGAATTTATATTCGAAAAGCTTTTTCTCTTAAAATGATAAAGACAATTATTTGAGTTCCAATTTTTGTTAGTACTTCTAGCGGCATCTGGCGGTGGATAGAAAATTCATCAATGCAACTAATATCAGGAGTAGTTTGCTGTATCCACAACTTCTTCACAGAGTTTTCTGTAAATTCACTGAGATAAAATCCGCCAATGAAAAACTAGTAACTGTAAGAAATAATAGGTTACTGTTAATACAGGAAACATATTATGTATCCATAAATTGAGTTGATAATTCCCTTCTAAGTCAATTATTTCAATACAGCTCAAATATAAGAGAATACAAGAAGCACATATGAAGTAATGATCAAATTATTGAAATGACATTCTATCATTTCAAAGAAATAAACGGACATATTCAAGTACTAGAAAAAAATAAATGGGATATATACAGTGAATTGTGAGCGAACTGAGCGTTACTGACTAACTGACTTCATCACAAATAAAGAAGTTCATCTAGAATCTCTTGAAAAATGTAATACAGACCGTCCAAGAGTATTCATATAAAAGAAAACTTCCTTGACGACTTGAACTAGAAGACGCAATATGTTGTAAAATATAAAAAAAAATGTTCATTAACTGCATGCATGAAAATCACGTGGAAGCAAAGGCGGCCTTCGTTAAAAATTTCAAATTGAAGAGATCGAGCTCTCGTGAAACGGAACTACTTAATTCTGCATAGCTTAACATCGCATTAGTTTACATAAACTTGGTATAATTTTCGAATAAGCGAGGCATACTGAAATGAACATGAATACGAGGACGAGACTCAGGTCGACGCCAAAGAGAATAGAGTCGGCTGCTTTGACTTCCTTCAGGCTCCGAGAGGTTTTCGAGAGTACTCCACGAGCTTTGCCGGCACCGCCGATCTAATTGGACGCCACCCTGTACTATGCGAAACAATCGGCCCGATATCACATCCCTATTCCTCCTTCTTCCTACCCCTCTTACAGGCATGGACTCCAAATAATTGAGAGAGACAAACATGTCCATAAGATTTAGCCTGCGAGAGAATGTATTTTTTTTAAAATTATATTTATTTCTGACCTCGAATCACTTGCCTGGTACTGGGGCATATATATATATATATATATATATATATATATATATATATATATATATATATATATATATATATTATATATATATATATATATATATATATATATATATATATATACAGGGTGACCTAGAGCTACGTAATCGGTTCATAATTTTTTTGTAATTGGAGATGTCGATATGAAATTTTCAGGGCAAATATGATCTGACTATCATGAAAGTCTATTTTTCAAAATTATTTTGAAGAATATTGCATTTCCGGTTTTGCCGGAAGTGATATCAACTTTGTTATACCCTGTATTTCTTTTGATTTCCGAATTTCTTATGTAACTTATAATAAAATTGTCATACCACTCTTCATACCTAAAACGAACAGTTTTCGAGTTATTAATTTTTTCGTAAAAGACAGTTGCGTCTTCAACAAAAATAGGCTATTAGGTACTTCTTTGTTAGTAGGTCTATTGGTATGCGGTTTGGATTTTTGTAACCTTGAAACATTGTTTTATTTATTCCTTGTCAAAATGTTCCATATCTCTAACTGATTACTTGATAAAATCTAGGGTGAATTTGGCAAATTTTAAACGTTTATAACTTTCTTATTTATAATGGAATGCTTTGTTTATTTTTGCATTATTAAATTTGCTATTAAATTACTTTTCGATTTGTATAACCATTTACTATACCTAAAGTTAATAATAACAAAGATATTTCACAATTTTGTAATAATTTATATATCAATACACCTGAGAAATCGAATAGCGAGTTATTTTGACTTATCCATGGATACCAATGACAAAAATTGTTTAAAATTTAATTGTGTCACCTTTTCTGTCCATTAGGTTTGTAGCGCCTATCCGAAATATATTGAAAAAATAGTAATTCTAAGACGTTAATATTCCATAATTATTGTTGTTGATAAAGAACATATGTTTGTAGTAGAGTGATGTCAATTTGCAATGTCGAGTTTGACATTATCATTTTGGTCAAGAGGAGTACATTCACATAATTCAACAGTTACTCCAAATAATACATTTCAACGTTATACAGAAAGAAATCAATGCTTCTTAATAACAGAATCACAAAACGTAGTGGAATCAGAATAAGAATATTTTTGATGATAAATTCTACTAGCTAGCAGAACATTTCGATCCGCATCTCCAATACAGTAAACCATATTTATCATTTCTTGTCGCGTAAAATCCATTTTATTAACTGAACAAATACTAGAAAAGGTGACACAATTAGATTTTGAATAATTTTTGTTATTGGTATCCATGGATACGTCAAAATAACTCGCCAGACGATTTCTCATTAGTCTCATATTGAGACTTGTATTGGTGAAATTAGACCAGATTTATTGCAAAGAGTCAATGAAAATTGTCACTGATCAAGCTGTAAGGTATAATGAAATAATGTTTCTATCATACATATTTTTTGTTTTATTATATTTTAAAATAATATTATCCTTGAAAACCCCTGTATAAGCTTCGGTAATGAATGTTGTCTTTCCAATGATTACTCAATGCTGAACCGGGCCTGTTTGGGAATAGGAATTATCGGCATTAGCATATCCGCTTTCCGGTCTGGCCGGAAACACAGAGGAGATAACGACGCCGTGCTGGCGTCGGTAACCTAGGAAGGATCAAAGTTCCGGTTCCCAAGTGTTATCCTCTCGATCCTCTCACAAAAGAATTCGGACTTTTTCGAGAGATGTCAAAACTCTTTTCATACCGCTGAATGAAGGATTCACAGGATTATTAGGACTTTTGATTTGCCGGACGAGAATTAATGAGAAATTTCGCAGTTTGGCGAATTTCCTGCTTTTCATTTGATTTTAATAGTAGTTTACATCACGCTCGATGTTTTGTGCATAATTTCTATCGAGACTTAGGTTCACGTTTTATGTTTTTCAAATCTTTTTTTCTACAAGCAGTAACTCCACTGAATATTATTCAAATATATAGATTGTATATATATATATAATATAAATGAGAATTTTTCGTGTTATCGAGACACGTCCGTGAATATAAAGTTAAGAAAAAAGGACATTTATTCGAAATTAATCAAACAAACCTCCTAGCAGAGCTGGTTTTACGATAAATCTGCACTCCATATCTTACAGGACTTTGGAAGAACAGGGCCTGTCGGAAGAATTATCCTTTGCCCTTTTGAAGTCGGCTGGGCTTAGATCGGAAATGGAGGGATTTGTTATGGCTTGTCAAGATGAAGTGATAAATACAAGATGGCATAAAAAAACATAATGAAAGTGCACACCCCAACAACGTGCATCAGAGCATGCCATAGTCAGCAGGAAACTCTTATGCACATACTGTCTGCTTGCAGAGTCCATGTTCTATCAGGGTATACAGAAAGACATAATGGGGCGCTCCAAATTCTCTACTTCCATCTGGGAGAATTTTATGGTATAGACAAAGAATCAGTGCTACCATATGTTCCACTAGTAATTGAAGCGGTTGTTGAGAACGATAGAGCTTGCATATACTGGAACTATTCTTTTCCAACAACTCGGCAGATCCACGCATAAAGCCAGATGTAGTCCTACTGGACAAAGAGCACAGAGAATTGTTTGTTGTCGAGTTTTCGTCCCCTACCGAAAATAATGTGGTGATGAAAGAAGGACAGAAGAGGAAAAAATACAGAGATTTTATGTTCGAGCTGAGGACACTATACCCAGGGCATACAGTTAGGATGGTCGTACTAATCATAGGTTGTCTAGGTGGAATGAGGCTAACTTTGTGACAGAATTGAAGATTATTCCGGCATGCAGATCTCTGGCCGATATATTGACGCGCAGAATGCAGAAAGCAGTGTTGTTCGGGTCACTTCGAGTCATCAGGTCCCATGAACTATAGAGGCCGCTTGCAGCTCATGCCTTTTGTTAAGGGACGCTGTAAGGGCAGGATGAAGAACTACTCCAAGGAATGTGTGATTGGTTTTCTAGTGAGTAAACAGCAACATCCGGAGTCTCACAAATCCCTGAGAATGCGTGCGGGATACTCTCAGGGTAGTCTATAAAAGATTATTCCTCTCACAAGGACGTAAAAAAAAATAATGATATTTATTCATTCAGAAAGACAATTTACACTGTATTAGACAAGTCAATATTCATTTAACAATAATCACAATAATAATTCAACAGTAATAAAATGCATACCTACAAAGCATAACAACAACAATAAATATGCATACTTACAAATAATAATGGATTGGAAAAATTCCAAAACTTACAACTCAATAAAAATAAAAACAAAAATTCAAATACTAATTCAACAATAATTAAAAAGTCTCAATTCTAGTGTTCAAATATATACAAGTGGGAAAGAGGAGAAATTTTTTTTAAAGCTCTTTATTTTTAAATTTTTGTTGTTTTAGCGTGTTGAGCACATACTGGCTTCATTCCATATCACATCATTTTGAAAAACAACTCAGGTTCGGACTCACTATTTTGATTTTGATTTCAAATCAATAAATAACTCAAATTAATATTAATTCCTTGTGACAAATATAACGATATAAATACGTTAAGACAAAAACTTTTCTGTTACTGACAAATTAACCTTTTTTTGTTGTTCACTTTCCAAGATGACTATGTATAACATCACTATGTGAAATATATTCATCAAAAGTAGAAACATCTGTTATAATCTATAATATAGCTTATACACGTTTGAAAGAAGACAAATTTTTTATTTATTTAGAAACATCTGGAGCTCCTGATTAGATGGAATATGCTGTAAATTACACACGATGAAAATGTTAGCGTTTCATTTTTTCCCTGACACCTCTTCCTTCAGCTTTGTGCTATTTTCATCACTTAGAAACCACTTATAGTAACGGAAATAAAATAAATCCAAAGTGGTTGGAACTATGACATAATGAAAAATGTGCTAAACGAACTGTGAAGAATAACATCTTCCTCCCATTTCGATATTAAATTTCCAGGTAATTAAACCAGATTATTCCAGCTTTTCCAGCTTGATACTGCGAAATTATGAATACAAATTTTTCCAATAACGCACCCCTCTCAGATGTACAAGTACCGACGAAATGATTGCCGGCGAACTTTGCATCGTATAACGCAATATTTAAACCTATTTAACCCATCGAGAGTCAGTTATTTCAATTCCATACCTGCTGGCGGCGGGGCAGAGATTCGCTCCGCTTTAAATTTGATTCTCTACAAAAGCCAGTTCTCCGAGCAAAGACATGGAAATAAATTGCTAAATCCAATTTCCGAAGGAAATTTCGAAAGACATAATGAAAGCATTTTAAGAAATTGGAAATGATTTACCGAAAATGGTGGTTACATGGATATATGATGTATTTTATTGGGTCGCCCTCGAATAATTCATGCACATTTAATGAAACGAGAAACTAAACGTAGATGTTCAATTTGTAGCGATGATGTAATGGTAAAGCACTTAGGGGGTATCTATTAATTACGCGAGGTGTTTAGGAGGAGAGGGGGTCGAGGAAAATCTCACGTAATTTTTTTTCGCAAGAAACAGTATAAAACTGCGAAAAACTGGATTAACTTAAGTAAAACATGTTTCTTGAATGAAATATAGCTAAATCATTCATAAAAATTGTCATAAGGAAAATGACAATCAATCCAATGGACAAGCTGAGCAATAAATCCTCCCAAATAGCAGCATATGCAGATGACATCAACATAAAAGAGATATATGTAGACCTGGAAAACAAAGCCAGCGAGGTAGGACTAACAATAAACGTGGATAAAACAAAAGTCCTAACGCAAACACTGAGTTCTGCAAAACGTGACTGTAGGGGATGACAACCTTGAGAAAGTAACAAATTTTACCTACCTGGGAGTAAACATACCCAAAGATGGAAGTGAGTAACCAGAGATCCGAAGAAGAGTAGCCCAGGCAAACAGAGCGTACTTTGCGCTCCTATACATATTCAGATCCCGTGATGTATACCCAAAAAACAAGATCAGAATCTATAAGAGCATCATCAGACCCATAATAGTATATGGATGCGAAACATGGGTCCTAACACAGGCAAACTATATCAACGCTTTTGAAAGAAAAATTCTGAGACGCATTTTTGGACCAACACAAGAAGATGGAGAGTGGAGATCAAGATACAACCACGAGTTATATGAAAAATATAAAGAGATCTCCATATCTAGATCTAGATTCGCCAGAATACAAAGATTACGATGGGCTGGTCATGTAGTTAGAACGGAGGAGCAGAGGATGCCTAGGAGTGTTCTTGAAGCGAGAATGGAGGGGCGCAGACCGGTAGGAAGACCCCGGAAAAGGTGGCAGGAAGAAGTCGCAGAGGACGCAAAAATCATCTTAAACGTCCGCAACTAGAAGAGAGCTGCCATGGACCGAGATGGATGGGGAAGAAAACTAAGGGAGGCCAAGGGCTGTAGTGTCATTAGAGAGAGAGAGAGAGAGAGAGAGATTCATAAAAATATTCATCGCGGTTTAATTATGCCCTCTGATGGAAAAATTTATTAACTATGAATAAATTCATTCGGTTAGACACAATTTATTCATTTATTAAATATGAAAAATTATTTTTCTAACATTATTCGTTAACTATTGATGAATACTTATTAACAGTAAATACTTTTTTTGGAGTAAATATTTCTTCTTCATATACGGTACGATATGAATGTTATTCATAATAAAATAATGCCATAACCTTTTTTAATAAAGATAAGATGCACTAATAATTTCCACTGAAAAAAACTGTGACTTATTACAACCATTGTTTCATTATTAACCTGATTTTTTCCACATTTTTATGAAATATTACTGATTCACTTGATCTATTAGCACAGATTAACTCTGAGATTGAATTTTCGCACATCACTTGGTGAAACATCATAAAGAATAATTCACTATTCCATTATCGGAAACAAATTTTCAAACTGAAGTTAATACAATTAAATTATTAGCCACTAATAACGGTTACAATGACACTCTTATCAACAAGCTCATTGGAAAAAACGAATGAAGTATTTGTTGCATTCAATATACTCCACGCAAACTATTAATGAAGAACAAAAATACTTCCCAATAAATTATGTGCCTAATTTGAGTAGCAAAATTTGTAACAGACTATCGAAAAATAACGTTAAAACAATTT
This sequence comes from Cynegetis impunctata, assembly GCA_030704885.1. Taxonomy (NCBI): domain Eukaryota; kingdom Metazoa; phylum Arthropoda; class Insecta; order Coleoptera; family Coccinellidae; genus Cynegetis; species Cynegetis impunctata. The sequence goes on from JARQZK010000728.1 coordinate 361,010, forward strand.
GTACAAATAAAATAAACTTGAAGTCATTCTTGGTCAATAATAAAGAAAAATCTAACATCGGAGAAAACAGTGGTGTTTATAAAATATTTTGCGACGAATGTCCTGCTTTCTATATTGGACAGACAGGAAGGAATATAAATATTCGTGTTGAAGAACATAAAAAGTCAATTTTACAAAACAAAAATACCACTGGCTTCTCCGAGCATTGTATAAAATTTAATCATTTCCTGGATTTCAACAAAACCCAATTGTTACATTCAGGTAACAAAGGAAAGCGCCTTGACCTTCTTGAAATTCTCGAAATAAGTTCCGCCATAATAGTCAATTACCCCTTGTAAACGAACAAATTGATTTTCAGGTATTACCTTTGCTTTTGTCTGTTTTATAAAATACGATGCAATACTCTCCTGTAGTCAGTCTTGATAATGAGTTCATAACTCGAAACATGTCGACTATTCGTTACTGCTAAATACAGTATCTAAATATTTGTTATATTGTGAAACATAAGCCAAGTGTTTTTTATTTTAAAGTTTTTACTTTATACAGATTAACTCATTCATATAACAAATATGCATTTCAAAAAATATCACGTGAGATTCGGGGAGGGGAGAGGGGGTCGAGCAAGAACTCACGACATCTCACCAAGGGATGAGGGGCAGTCAAAAATCGCCAAAATTATCTCACGTAATCAATGGATGTCCCCTTACTAATTTACTGTTTTAATTTCAATGGTGAATGACAAACTTGTAGAATATCTGGATTCCTATAGAATTTTCGCAATATCAAAATTAATAAAAATTTAAACGAACTTCAGAGCCTTCTAGGGATTCTTGGAGGGTGCATGGAGCTAAATTGATGTTTATGAAGGATAACCGTTCCAAATTCAGTAAGGGTTTTAATTTTATTTAAATGCCGTTATTCTTATGTAGAGATTGTTTCGTTATTGAGGTTCTGAGCTTCTGCAGATTACTTAGAGGGCGGAGTTGATGTTACATTAGTATCCTTTGGGTGTTTCAGGTCTTTTTCTTAACATTTTAATGTTCAAATTTCCTGTTTTTTCGTGATTTTGACGATTTTTCTCCGAGCTCACATAAATACACGAAATACCTAGGGCTCAAAGAAATTATTATTCCGTCGAAAAGTTTTTTCTGGCAGTTGGACAAGATCTAAAATACAAGTCACATTGCATCTCAAAAAAAAATTTTAAAAAACCTCTTGTCTTATGTGACCTTCTAATTTAAGACTAGATTCTTCAAATAAGCTCTGGTTCTGAATCTTATGATACTTTTTCAGCAAAACCTCTTGTTTTTGACATTCATTATTCAAAATGACTTCATTTTCGCTTCGCAGTTGTTATAATTTTTTATCTGAAATTTCTTCTTAATTTTCTTTATTCAATATCAGAAGCATTTTATTCAATCACAGATTTCAAAACACCATCAAATACTTTATTCAATATCGATCCTTTATTTTTCAGTTTCCATAGCAACAATTATTCCTCTGAAAGTTATAATAAACAAAGTTTTTTTTTTACTTTTCAGTTTGTTAATGCCAAAGTAATTTTGCACTCGAGGACCGCACGAATAGCGTGTCAAAACCTTAATTATTCAATATTAAATTTTATTAATCACCTTTCAACGCCTGCTATCGCTAATAAAAGAAATGAAGTATGGACTTAAATAAAATTGAAAAGACAAGTTGAAATGTCGATTTCTTCATAGTAATAGACGTTATCCTTATTAATTATAAAAAAAATCAGTAATGCTTTCTTCAACTAAAACTCGAATCGATGTTATTTTAAACATTTGAGCTGTGATACTTGAGTGGATTAGTTTGTACTAGGGTTCCAACGATGTTTTATTTTCATTCTCGTGTTAATCAAAGCAAGAGCATTCAGTTACCAGTGGCGTACATGAAGCTATTTTGAATCACAATCAATCGTCGATTTTCATTAGTTTAGATAGAGGATAGAAAACATAGCATTGTCAGCCAATGTCAAGAAGAATACTTTGAAATTTAAACTACCAAATTCCTGGTAGTATAGCAAAATCATTTCCTCGAAGAACGAAGAAATGAAGCAAATATATAGTACCTACCTACATCGATAAATTGCACAACCTTTTCAGGAAATTGGTTGATAGTAGCTTTTTTTATCCGTGCTCAACAAACGGATTTTCTTAGTAATTAAAAAATTACATGCCATTCCAGGGCAGGATTTACCAATAGGCTGGAGAGAGCTGCTGCCTATAGGCCCCCACCACTGAAGGGCCCCCCACCAAACAATTTTTGTTTGTATTGAGAAGTGTTAGTATTGGGTAGTGTTAGTATTTAGTAGTGTTAGTATTGAGCATTTTACTATTAAATATATTCTACTAGAAACTACAGGGCGCTCTATTATGCAAGCCTGAGCTCTGGAGGAATAGACCAATATATTGAAAATCCTAATCAATAGAGTGAAGTTCCGCATATATAAATTAACAAATAAAAAATTTTTTAAAGAAAATTCATTAATTCAGTTTACGGTAATGAAATTTTACAAATGCATATACTTCTCTATAACACTTCAATGTGAACACGTACATCTGATGCACTTCGATACTTCAATATCTCGAAATTCAATTTTTTTCGCTATACTATATAAATTTAATAATCCACGACAAACAATTCATACTAAAGTATAAAAATCACATGGCAGCGAACCGTGAAATTTGGGGATTTTCCTTAACGAGTCCCTCACCACTTCTCAGCCTATAGGCCCCAAAAACTTCAATCCAGCACTGTGCCATTCACAGAAGAGAAGATTATTGGAACGAAGCTCCTAATCGCACAGTACCAGAAACTTGGTTGATGAAAGCTCGGTAAAACAATGTGTCCGTCACGACACAGTGCTAGGCTTACGCTTCCGCTGTATGCTTAAACACTCCTTTACATTTTAATTTTTTTCATAAAAAAGGGTACAATCAAAATTCCCTCAGCACAAAAGTCAAGTTAATATTGTTGAATTATTTTATTGTCTGTCATTTAACATGAATTACCCCCTTTCCACGACAATTCTCGTCGTTTTTCCTCTCAATAGTTTCACCAGGAAATTTGGAACAAATAAGTAATGGGGTGTCATTTTTCGTAGAAAGGATATTAAGACTTGAACTGTGGAGAAAATAAAAAGTGCGTACGTACAAAGTAAACATGTTGAAAGTGAAACTTCTGTGGCAAACTAATTTTTAAATCTCGTTTATATTTATACTGATTTAAAGCTTTAGATTTCCGAAACATAGAGGAAGGGACAGGAAGAATTTACATTCTGTTCTGTTCTATTTTATTTGTGTTGATTACATAAAATGCTTATGTTTAGAAAAGAGAATTTATGAATTATTTTTATTTTATATTTTGTGTCTTAAAATGCCACAAGTTATTTGTAAATATTAAAATTACCTAACCTTCAAACGTCAACAATAGTGTGTATTTACTCTCGATCTTCCTTTCTCTCTCGCTCTCTTCCTCCTCTCGCCCCATGGCTTTGTACTTCATGCTACGTTCGCCCTTTCTCACTCTCTCTCAATCGGTCTCAATCGCTTTCTCTCTCTTCTTGGACAAAAACGTGACGCGTTTCATCCGTAAGAATTTTACCCTCACGAGCGCAAAGTTTCACTTCAAAAATTATTGTTGTTCATTTAGTTTACTGATCAGAAAAATTGCTAGTTGATGAATAAGCAGACTTTTTATTAATTTAGGGTAGATATGTTTCCTTCGAATCGAAATAACACTGTTTAATGTATGTATCGTACCGCCACTGGCCCTCCCCTTTAAACAGCGTTGGGTAATCAAGTCCGTGATCCGCAATTGATAAGATCACACCTCTTCTGGTAGCTCTTCAGTTGGGGGTTGCGTGACGTAAAGTCACAAACTTTGATTAAACGCGAAATGAAAGGATACCATAGCAGGCTGATATGGCACACGGACCCTGATGCGAAGAGGGAATCTAGAAATCATTTCTTGAATAGCTTGAAACGACGATTTGCACGCATTCTATTTATTTTGCCACCCTCCAGGCACAGCTAAACAAAGCGAATTGGAAATAGCTTTTTCCAGAAAAATAGTAACTAGTCTATTGACTTCTTATGAAAATATTATTTGATACAAGAGACTATAATTAATGAATTAATTATCAATTTTTATTATAAGATGTAACAGTTTTTCCTTCATCTGTGCTATAAGATGTTTCTTCGTGCCAAATTGCAAGATTCTGAGTTCACGGAAAGTACCCTGTAGGTTTTGATTCTCTTGCGAGTGTCGAAAATTTGCGGCATAAACGGCTGTATCTTTTGATTCCTTTGGCTTAGAAGTTTTCACAGCTTCAAGGGACAGTAGACTTGAGTATTGGATATAAGTTTCAGCTTGATACCTCCACGCGTTCCTGAGAAAAATGGTTCCGTTTTTTCCTTTCGAGGTAAAAATGTCAATTAGTTTTGAAATGCCACTTTAACCCATCATTACTTTCAATATTTTTAACTGCATGGACCTTCTACATGATAATATTTTCGAAAAATGTTTGTCCAAAAATGAACTTATATATATATAATTATTCATTCGAATTGTTGTTGCCTGTGAACTATTTCTAATCTTTTGATAATTATTAGCAATAACAGGCTTGTTGAATCTCAAAAAACTCGATTTTATTAAAAAGTTGACGTTTCGCCACGACATTCGTGGCTTTATCAAAACTTTTGAAAAACTTGAAATTTCTTTGACATTTATTGATTTGAAAAAATTTGAATAAAAAAAGTTCTTTGTTATTTATTACGTGCTATTCAGTCCAATATTAACATTCAAATCTGTTATTATTAGATGGTAAGGGGAACCACAGAAACCTTTACCCACGTAATGTTCGAAATAGGTTCAAATTATTTTGATTTTGAAAAGTCAAAGAATAGGGTACTATTTATCTTGTTTTCAAAAATTTCTCATTGCGGCTGTGGCCATCTTTAGTTATTAATTACGTGCTATTTAGTCCAATATCAACAGACAGGTCTTTTTGAAGACAACAATCAAATATTTTAAACCTATTTTGTACATTACGTGGGTGAAGGTTTCTGTGGTTCCCTTCCCATCTAATATCAACGGACTTGTCTATTGATATTGGACTAAATAGCACGTAATTAATAACTAATGACGGCCACAGCCGCAATGAGAAATTTTTGAAAACAAGATAAATAGTACCCTATTCTTTGACTTTTCAAAATCAAAATAATTTGAACCTATCAATTACCCACAATACGTGGGTAAAGTTTTCTGTGGTTTCCCTGACCATCTAATAATAACAGATTTGAATGTTAATATTGGACTGAATAGCACGTAATAAATAACAAAGAACGGCCACAGCCGAAAGAAATTTTAGTGAGACATAGTAGTCTTTTTCTATTCAAATTTTTTCAAATCAATAAATGTCAAAGAAATTTCAATTTTTTCAAAAGTTTTGATAAAGCCACGAATGTCGTGGCGAAACGTCAACTTTTTAATAAAATCGAGTTTTTTGAGATTCAACAAGCCTGTTATCGCTAATAATTATCAAAAGATTATATATAGATATATATATATATATATATATATATATATATATATATATATATATATATATATATATATATATATATATATATATAGGTATAGATATAGATATAGATATAGATATAGATATAGATATAGATATAGATATAGATATAGATATAGATATAGATATAGATATAGATATAGATATAGATATAGATATATATATATCTATATTGTAAATGTAGTCATTTGAATTCGAAAACTAACTTTATTGAAGAGTTAAATTTGTGACTTTCTAAAACGTTTTGAAAGAAGTCAATCTCTTTCAAAAGTTTTGAGAAAGTCATGAGCTTCGTGATGAAACGTCTACTGTTTAAAAAAGTCCCTCTTCAAACTCTATATATCCTAAGCCTGTTATTGCTTAAACAAGACAAGTAAATAACAATAAACTACACAGGCGAGAATTATTTTAAATATATATGCAGATATATATATATATATATATATATATATATATATATATTATACATGAATTTTCTATTTTTTTTTAATATTTCAGCAAAAACTAAAATAAATACATCACAATTTCGTTTCTTAACTTTTTCTTAAATTCTGATTCTAGGAAACGTTCATAAAAATATACAACAAACGGAAATAGAGCAAATTCAGTATAACATATTTTACTTAGAAAACGTTACATAGTTGTTTGTTTGTTAGAAATATTTGTTTTCATGTTAAATCTGTATGAATACCTAGCTAAACTGTATGATATCTATCGTTCGCATTATATGAATTTTATAATTCTATAGTTTCTCTGATATTGTTTCATTTCTGAAATTTCAGTAATGTCATACTCAAATAATGGTTTTCAATATTTTTATATTTCTTTAACTGTGTGTTGAGTATTTGTTGTATTCATTGTTCTTCAAAATTATTACTTACGTAGATTATAAAAACAACTTATGGTATTTTAGTGTTCAACAAATTTTTTGCCATTTATTGAGATATATATTATATATTGTTAGATTAGGCTGTAGTCTAACAGAATAAATTGAATTGTTACTTTATTTTTCTATTTATCACATTTTTGAGATAATTCAATAGGGCTAAGATAGTCAATAAATTCTCTTTAAGTACTATTGTTTGAATAATAATTCAGAAATTTCAAGTAATTTGTTTATTCAACAAATTGCTACTCGGAAAAAATATCAAGTGTTATATTGATACCTATATATATATATATATATATATATATATATATATATATATATATATATATAAATATAAATATATATATATATTTATAAATATAATTATATAAATATATATATATATATATATATATATATATATATATATATATATATATATATATAAAATCTCTTGATAATTATTAGCAATAACAGGCAGGTTGAATCTTAAAAAACTCAATTTTATTAAAAAGTTGACTTTTCACTACGACATTCGTAGTTTTTCAAAGCTTTTGAAAAAATTGAAATTTCTATGACATTTATTGATTTGAAAAAATTTCAATAGACAAAGAATACTTTATCTTGCTAAAATTTTTTTTGAATGTGGTTATTTATTACGTGCTATTCAGTCTAATATCAACATTCAAAATTGTTATCATTAGATGGCAAGGGAAACGACAGAAACTTTTACCTATGTAATGTTCGAAAATAAAAATAATAGGGTACTATTTATCTAACAACAAAGAAATTAGTCGCAGGAAAATATTAAAAAAGTAGAGCAGAATTATCGGTATAGAACGTTTATATGGAAGCAGCCGTTGACACGTGTTTCGGACTCTGTGGTCCTCATCAGAACGGCGTAGCAAAGCATTGGATTGAAAACTTGGAGATGAAAATAGCACAACAAACGAAATCCCCTGCTACGGAAGACAATCACACATTTGTGGCTTATTGTTTGAACTCTCCGGTTTGGGAGATTTGGTCAAACTCTCCCAAACCAACAAAAAAAAATTTGTTGTACTATTTTCATCTCCAAATTCTCAATCCAATGCTTTGCTACGCCGTTCTGATGAGGACCACAGAGTCCGAAACACGTGTCAACGGCTGCTTCCATATAAACGTTCTATACCGATAATTCTGCTCTACTTTTTTAATATTTTCCTGCGACTAATTTCTTTGTTGTTAGATAAATAGTACCCTATTATTTTTATTTTCGAACATTACATAGGTAAAAGTTTCTGTGGTTTCCCTTGCCATCTAATGATAAAAATTTTGAATGTTGATATTAGACTGAATAGCAGGAATAAATAACCACATTCGAAAAAAATTTTAGCAAGATAGAGTAGTCTTTGTCTATTCAAATTTTTTCAAATCAATAAACGTCATAGAAATTTCAATTTTTTCAAAAGCTTTGAAAAACTACGAATGTCGTAGTGAAAGGTCAATTTTTTAATAAAATTGAGTTTTTTAAGATTCAACCTGCCTGTTATTGCTAATAATGATCAAGAGATTAAAAATAGATCACAGGCAACAACAATTCGAATAAATAATATATATATATATATATATATATATATATATATAATTATATAATATATATATATATATATAAATATTCACTCCATTGAAGCATTGAAGTGCTCTTATTAGCAAAACTGGTACATAAAAAAAATGGACACAAATAATAATTCATGTACTCTTCATAGACCTATCAAGATTTGAGCAAATTCTCGGAGTAGGATTTTTTACCTCATTTCTAAAAGCATGAAACTAAGCAAACATTTTGGCGAATGCGCCTGCACTGAGGACCTGAAAGTAATCCTATTCTATTACATTAAAAAAATTTAATAATAAGTTTTGTATACACGAAGCAAATATACTATCTTAGAAGATTTCTGTTCATAAAGTAAATTCATATGTTGCTTTTTTTAAATTTACTTCTTTCAATTATACTCGTGTAAGGCATAACAACAACGCCCCAGATTTAAATTATTAAACACTATTGATAGTTCCTCTTGAAACGAATATTGAATTATCGATAACTTGATAAGCAGACAAAAGGATTTCACCTTATAAAGCAACAATATTATATTTTATTCTCAGTTAAATTGAGATGTTGTTAGAAGGAAGTATTACCTTGGTGACATTTTCAAATCGAACGTCTCAAACATCATTTTTCGAACCTTTATGTTTGTTGCTTATTTTCCGGTATGAAAAATATAATATTGATATATTACATATTTTATCCCTGTCAATTATTTCAGGGATGTTTTTTAGTAGTTTCAAAATTAGAGAAGCTTTTCAACGACTATGCCAAAACAGGAGCTGTAAAATTCGACACTAAAGAGTGAATATAATTGCATTTGGAGACAGGTAGACAAAACACCCGAGGAGATGGCGCAGCATTAGCAGAAAATGGCCAAAGGAAAGTTAGCTTGGTGTATGGCCGTCATCGGCAGGTGCTCAAGTGGCCGTAGAGGGGCATCAAACATCTGAGCAAGCGCTGGGTCCATCGACGACAGAAATGGTGGAGCTTGTGAGTTTAAAGGGATGAATAATATTTTCATACGACACCCTCACTGTTAGAGTTTACTTAATACTTTAGCTAACTGAATTCTTTTCATCAGAATAGGGAGTTAGTTAGAATTCTTATACAATTTGAAACATTCAGAGTACATATAATTTCATTTTAGAAGAAGTTGACGAAACAGAGATATTGTTCATATGATCGTTTTCTAATTGAATAAAATACATTATTAATAAGAAGGGTTTCTCTATTACATAATGGATAGTAGAAGAGCACATAATAATGTTGAATTTAATTGATAAGAAGGTTCCTCTTAACACTTTAGTCAAATTTCACGTTTCTAAATTATATCTATACTACTTGTGATTTTATTACTACTTACAATGAGAGGATAACTTAAAATATCTGAAGAAGTAGGACTTTGATACCGAAACTTCAAAAAGGTTATTTTCGTTATATTGTCAGTAGAGATGTTTTGTTCAATATTGTGTCAATTTTTCTCAATAGAAGGAAAGAGTCCGAATATGTATACTGAAATATATAATACGATTCTACTTATCTTGCTTCAGAATTGTTCTTCTCATAATTAAATAATTATTTGAATTTTTTCCAGGATACTACATACTGATATAATAATATATATTTATTATATCATATTTAGAACGAAGTTCCATTACGTGGCTTCTGGCAGGAGTTGACTGATAGAAATCATCACGTAACGATTGACAATTTATATGGGGCTTCCTTGGAATACAGCAACAATTGGTTGTCGGCACGTTGTGAAAGATAACATTGAAATAGGACGTGATTTGTGGCGTTTTCCACAGAAAATGTGAAATAGTCACAACACACAAAGCTTGTTATCTCTTTTCAATTTACTGATTTCTATGACAGTTTTCAGATCACGAGTATGAAAGTTCAATATATTAGTAGGGACAATTTATATATTTCATTCTTCTTCAAATCATACGTGAGATAGATTGTCTCATCATTGCAATTTTACAATGAAGATTCCAGAAACGAAATCTGTAGCAAGTATGTGTAATACATACTCACGAAAGTGAGTTTATGAAGTTTTAAAATTTGATACAAGTATTTACTATTTAAATACGTTTAATCTGATTCGAGTTAACAATTTACATAGACTATAGAGAAAAAAAAGTGAAATCATATGCTCTACTACAGAATATAGTAAAATTACTATAGTCAATAGGTCTTCAGCTGTTTTCATTTAATGTGTACTTCTTGTCAGTGAATAAAATGATGAAAATTAAAAAGTTTTTTCATCGACTCCTCCAATATTTTTTGATTCACTCAAAGACTCAATAAATCTGAAGAAATTCTATCAGTAACTACAGTATATAATGAAATGACTTCGAGATGAAAATAATAATGTTACTATTAAAAAAATGGTTGATAATAACAATATACACATTTATTAAATGAAATAACGCATGACGCACGTTTCGGTGAAACTGCATCTTCTTCAGATACTCAAGGCAAACTAACTACGTTTCTCCGTTATATCGAAAACAAGAAATAAAGAGATGACAAATTGTGTAGAAAGGGTAAATAGAAGAATGGTTACAAATAATTATTAGAATAGGAAAAACCAATTCTGAACTGGCTAGTCAGGTAGTTCGGTTATTTTGAAAATATTGAGAAGGGGGCTTGAAGTATGATCGATTTGGCTATTCAAAGGTAGACCAAAATGCTTGTATTTATTTATTAGTAATGATTCTGAAAAATTGAGTTTACTCCCTTACTTTCAACATATAATATTTTTTAAATCAAAATTAAATGTGTGATTTTCTTGGATTGAATGATTTGCATAATGTGAATCCGACTTTTGATTAACAAAACTACGTTTGTGTTATGAAATTCTATAAACAATTAATTTTATAAACTCCTGATTTATTATCAGATAAGAGAGATTCGAGTTTTCTACTTGAATTTCCGATGAAAGTGAGGCTGTTATATTTGATATTATTTTTAGTAAGGGAGTACACCTGGCTAATCGCATTGTTTTAATATGTTTATTAATTTACACCATGTATCGGTCCAACCAATCCAAAATAATGTTAATGAGCTTATTAACCTTTGGCAACCGATGTTAATATTTCGAAATCAATTTAGACAGAGAGATAGTAAAACCATTTATTCAATTTTTGATATATATATATATATATATATATATATATATATATATTCACTTTATTTTTGTACATAATTAACAATAGATAATAGATTATACTTATATATTTCAGAAACTCATGTTCAAAGTATTGAAAACACCTAATGTTTATTCGTGCATTAATTTGAAACATGTAGAATACAGAACCTATCTTTTTGTATAAAACATTCAAATTGAAAACATATCACATTTTACACAAAATTGTAATAATTCAAACTATTCTGTATATCAGCAAGTTCCACTTAATATCATTTCCAAATATGATAACTGAACACTTGAAAATCTACTACCCGTCAGCCCTTATAAGGGCTGCGCATCCCTTAATCCAACCTTGGTGAATATGTTACGTTTGCACATCGCAGCTGTCACTATTTCGCTTCCCCAGGGGGGTCCTTCTGCCGCCGTGGCTTCGCTGGGCCCGCCCTTCATCTTTCATTGGCGCTGCTGACAATCCAAGGTCGTCATTGGTGCATCACACAGCCTCCTTTCCAAGTCCTCTGCCAAATTTAGTATAATTATGCAAATGCCATGCTTGGTTCACCTACTGTTGCCATCATCAGTCCTTGCTTGCGCTTTTGCCCATACTAGAGGGGGCAAACTTTACAATAGACACAAGCTACAGCCTCTGTTGGCCCTTTGAAGTTTTTACCTCGCCTCTTCCTTTGATACCAGTTCATATCCAGAAGGCTTTAAACTGACAACCCAAGATTCTCTCCACACCTTCGAGCTTCACAGAAATCAAGAAAAAAAGTTTCCTGTATATTAAGTTCAATCGTATTCAGTGACTGTTTAAGTGAACATTCTGTGAAAATATTTATGCAACACCTAAACAACTTTCAGAATTTTCTATTTGAATGAAGGACGCCGATTTTGCAATGAGAATAGTATTGATTTAAGAAACATCGACCGTTTATAAAAGGTAGGTGTGTTTTAATATTAAATTTTCTTTGATTTAATGGTCTGACCTATTGAAAAAATTTTTGTTTGGACAGTAGGTCTGCCAGAACTCAATTGCAGTAGTGTTATATTTTATTGAATGGGATTTGTAGGTGACTACAATGTAAAATAAATTTGTTACCTGTTTCTGTAAAATATGAAAAAAATAGAGTTTTAGCTGTGACAGCTTAATTTAATTTATTATTACAAATTTCAATCTATACTATTGTAGGTTTCGGTAGTAGGTCCACCTTCTTCAGCGTTCGATATATAAATATGACAAACAACCTAAAAACGTATTACAATGAGTAAAGCTGGATATATAAGAAATATAGGCCAACAAACCTTAAATATACATATTTACATAATCGATTGGTAAAACAATCTTGTCAAATACATATCCTATAAAATTAATTGACTATAATTAATATATTAAAAACTATGTCTGTTATATAATAATTTCACGTCATGCTTTAGTGATTGTTATACGTTTTCAGGTTATTTCATATTTATATATGGAATACTGAAGAAGGTGGATGTACCACAGAAACGTACTTTTTGTAATAATAAATCAAATTTACCTGTCACATTATAACAACTACTACTAAATTTGTATTTAGTCAATATTTTTTTTTCTTATATATACCGATTGATTTTTTCCTGTGTAATGTAAATTGCACTTTTGAGAATCTGTATTTCAATCTGCAGCGACATTTTATCTAAGAAGACACTTAATGCATTTATTGTCGCTTGGATAGCATATATAAAAATCTAATTTTGATCTTGTCTAATTTGGAGAGTTCGACAAGTTTATAATATTCAAATAAAATATACAAATCCATTGAGAATTTTTTCAAAATTATGGAAACGTGAAACTGTATTCAAAATATAGTATATTTATCACAATATGCTTTCGAGAAAAGTTCCAAAAATAATAGATTTTCGTTGTCTTCCCCTCGTGAAAATGGAAATAACGTATTCATCTGATACCAGTTGATAAATCTTGATAATTTGTCATGCTCCGCACCGGAAAACATTCATCTAATTTATGGAAATCATCATTTTATACCAGAGTTAGGGGTTGTACTGACCCGCATAATCACTTAGATGACACATTGTCATAATCAAATGATAATGAGGCTACATATATTAGCATGGCTTCGTTAATTGTTTGAATAAATCATCAACAACTATTGAACAACACCTTATTCATAGATTCAAAATAGTTGATTTTACAGAAATACTATAATTATAGACCAGATTCTATTTTGCACGCACCATTCGTATAATTGATGATGAAATATGGAAGATCAACATATTTTCGAGTTACCTATTCAGCAAATAAGATTGTATAATTGAAATCCCACTGAATTTCTCAAAATTAAAAGGATAATTTCTTCAAAGCATGTATCTCCTACATTATATAAAAATTCTATAACTAAACTTTGATCTTCACAAAATTTCAATTAGTAACAATTATATATATATATATATATATATATATATATATATATATATATATATATATATATATATATATATATATATATAATATATATATACGTATATATATATATATATATATATATATATATATATATATATATATATATATACAAGGGCGGGGGGACTGTTACGTCTTCAAACAGTCTCGAAAAAATTTTAACAAATGAATCTCATTCATTAAGTAGTCGAAAAGAAGATGTTTCAATTGAAAAAAATTTTTTCGTGTAGAAAACGATGAAAAACTATATTTTATATTGCCTAAAATTCATATCTTCAATATAACATCTTGTCCCCCCTGGCGATTGTCTGACACGATATTGTCTAATGAGATATTTTTATATTTCTATTGTCATTCAATAAATTTGAAGTATATTGCAAACCTGGAAAAACCAAAACTCAAACCAAATATATATATAAATATATAAATATATATATATATATATATATATATATATATATATATATATATATATATATATATATATATATATATATATATATATATATATATACAGTATGTCCACGGATGGGGTTTACAAGAGGACAAATAGACTAAAAATTGAAAGGTACGAAAAAAAGTAATTCTCAATAAACGTTTCTGCTTGTCTAGAAAATACGATTCATCATAAGAAATTTTAATTTTTTTATACAGGGTGGGTACAAACTGCAAAAATGTTATTGTGCTTAAGAGTAAACATAGATTTTTTGAGAATTAAGAAGAAAAGGCACTCTTAATGAACGTTTCTGCTTATCTAGGAAGTACGATTCATCATAAGAAACTTAAATTTTTTGATACAGGGTGGGTACAAACTGCAAAAATGTTATTTTGCTTAAGAGTAAACATACCTATTCTTGAAAGTTACGAAAAAAAATCACTCTTAATAAACGTTTTTGCTTGTCTAGAAAATACGATTCATCATAAGAAACTTCAATTTTTTTATACAGGATGGGTACAAACTACAAAAATGTTATTTTGAATCATGAACTCGTTATCGTATTTTTTTCATGTTAATAAAAATCTGCATATTATTATTATTATAATTAATTCATCAGGTAAAAACGTTTATTTAGAGTGACTCTTTTTCGTAACGTTCAAAATAAGGTATGTTCAGTCTTAAGGAAAATTACATTTTGCAGTTTGTACCCACCCTGTATAAAAAAAATTAAAGTTTCTTAGGATGAATCTTATTTTCTAGACAAATAAAATGTTTATTAAGAGGGACTTTTTTTCATAATTTTCAAAATAAGGTATGTTTACTCTCAAGCAAAATAACATCTTTTTAGTTTGTACCCAACAAATTTAAGTTTCTTATGATGAATCGTAATTTCTAGACAAGCAAAACCGTTTATTAAGAGTGATTTTTTTTCGTAACTTTCAAGAAAAGGTATGTTTACTCTTGAGCAAAATAACATTTTTACAGTTTGTACCCAGCCTGTATACAAAAATTGAAATTTCTTAAGATGAATCGTATTTTCTAGACAAGCAGAAACGTTTATTAAGAGTGACTTTTTTTCGTATCTTTCAATTTTTGGTCCATTTGTCCTCTTGTAAACCCCATCCGTGGACATACTGTATATATATATATATATATATATATATATATATATATATATATATATATATATATATAGTATCAAGTTCTCAAAATCACCGCAACGAAATCAACAGACTGTTCCGTATGTATATACACTTTCACTTAATGAAAACAAACATAGTACTTACACAGAACAATGGCTGATTGAAGTAGGCTCATGTACTCCATATAAATATTGATTGCTTCAAATAATGAGTGGTGTTTGGTATTTGTATGGGGGTTGGCTGGAGAATTTCAGCCTGGCCTTCTTTTGTTTTTATTCAACGAGTGCTCTCACCGCCCTGAAAAAAAATATTGCTCGAACATAACAAACGGTCTTGTTGTCAAACGAAAGTCAGTTTCTTCAGGATAATATAACGATACATCAGAAATAAAGAAAACTTAATCGAGTAATTATTGTTTGCTGTATGCTCAGAATTTGATACATGAAAAAGTTTGTAATTTCAAGTGAGTTTACTCCTTTTGAAACATGATTAATTAATTTATAATTGATGAACTATGCAGTTTTTTATTTCGACATATATATATATATATATATATATATATATATATATATATATATATTATATATTAAATATATATATATATATATATATATATAATATATATATATATATATATATATATATATATATATATATATATATAATATATATATATTATATATATATATATATTTAAATATATATAAAGCATTGTTACCTGAAAATAGGGTTGACATTAAAAAAAACTTCATCTGACGATAGAACTTCTTCGTAACTTAAAGATAAGAACCTTCTTATTCTTGCAGGAAGAACTAAGTCTGCAGTTACAGAACTGCAGTATAGTAATTTCTTGAAAATTCTAACATCCTTAAGCTTCAACAATTATGTATATGTTTTGGCTTTTTGTTTACTAAAATGGTTTTAGCCTTGAATAAAGGTTATTTTTCATTTTTAGACATTTATTTATTGATTAGCCCGCACCGCTTATGTACCTTATCCTCAAAATCTTCACACCTTTTCGAAAAGACAAGTTTCGCATTTGAAAATTGTTAACCTCAACAATTTTTTGCTATTTATACACTGTTATATACGCGTTACATTTATGAAGTAAACGTGTATGTAACTCAGATAAGTATAAGATTTTATGAAACTATACGTTAGACGGCAGCAATTCCTATAGGAAAAACTGAAAACAAAATAAAGAAACAGAACCTAAAATGATACTTACAGGTACAAAGGGCTCAGGTTTTCAATCAAAATATCATATTGGCATAAATTCATCATAGATTTATGTGTCAAATGAATAATTATAATCAGAACTTTAGGTACGCGCCACAAATGTGTAGAATAAAGTACAAAAGGTATGTAACATGAGGTAGAAGGAAGTGAAGAATTGATGAAATATAAATGAAATAAACATTGATATCTGTCAATTCAACAATAAAAATCCGTGAAAATCAATTTTTTTAAATTCAACTCTTCAAGTTCTTGAAAACCGTTATTTCGAGTTCGAGTACATTAATAATTCGATGATAGTAAACCAAAAAAGGTAATCGATCATTATAAAAGTATCTAGGAATAATAAAGTATAAACTTTAAAATAAAAACACTTGGCTTATGTTTCACAATATAAAAAATATTTAGATACTGTATTTAGCAGTAACGAAAACTCGACATGTTTCGAGTTATGAACTCATTATCAAGACTGACTACAGGAGAGTATTGCATCCTAATTTATAAAACAGATAAAAGCAAAGGTGATACCTGAAAATCAATTTGTTCGTTTACAAGGGGTAATTGACTATTATGGGCGGAACTTATTTCGAAAATTTCAAGAAGGTCAAGGCGTTTTCCTTTGTTACCTGAATGTAACAATTTGGTTTTTTTGAAATCCAGGAAATGATTGAATTTTATACAATGTTCAGAGAAGCCAGTGGTATTTTCGTTTTGTAAAATTGACTTTTTATGTTCTTCAACACGAGTATTTATATTCCTTCCTGTCTGTCCAATATAGAAAGCAGGGCATTCGTCGCAAAATATTTTGTAAATATCACTGTTTTCTCCGATGTTAGATTTTTCTTTATTAATGACCAAGAATGACTTCAAGTTTCTTTTATTTGTACAAATTGTTTTAACGTTATTTTTCGATAGTCTGTTAGAAATTTTGCTACTCAAATTAGGCACATAATTTATTGGGAAGTATTTTTGTTTTTCATTAATAGTTTGCGTGGGGTATACTGAATGCAACAGATACTTTATTCGTTTTTTCCCAATGAGCTTGTCGATAAGACTTTCATTGTAAACGTTTTTGATGGCTAATAATTTAATTGTATTAACTTCAGTTTGAAAATTTGTTTCCGATAATGGAATCGTGAATAACCTATGTATGAACGAATGAAAAGCACTGAGTTTTATTTTAATGTGTTGGTTACTGTTGCTGTGAATTAAAGTACCTGTGAAGGTTGGTTTTCTATAAATGTTTTCTATAAAACGTCTGAGAAATTCAGATTGCTATGAATTTGAATTCTCTTACTTTCAACATTTATAGAAAACCAACCTTCACAGATACTTTAATTCACAGGAACAGTAACCAACACATTAAAATAAAACTCAGTGCTTTTCATTCGTTCATACATAGGTTGTTCACGATTCCATTATCGGAAACAAATTTTCAAACTGAAGTTAATACAATTGAATTATTAGCCATCAATAACAGTTACAATAAAAGTCTTATCGATAAGCTCATTGGGAAAAAACGAATAAAGTATCTGTTGCATTCAGTATACCCCACGCAAACTATTAATGAAAAACAAAAATACTTCCCAATAAATTATGTGCCTAATTTGAGTAGCAAAATTTGTAACAGACTATCGAAAAATAACGTTAAAACAATTTGTACAAATAAAAGAAACTTGAAGTCATTCTTGGTCAATAATAAAGAAAAATCTAACATCGGAGAAAACAGTGGTATTTACAAAATATTTTGCGACGAATGTCCTGCTTTCTATATTGGACAGACAGGAAGGAATATAAATATTCGTGTTGAAGAACATAAAAAGTCAATTTTACAAAACAAAAATACCACTGGCTTCTCTGAACATTGTATAAAATTCAATCATTTCCTGGATTTCAAAAAAACCAAATTGTTACATTCAGGTAACAAAGGAAAACGCCTTGACCTTCTTGAAATTCTCGAAATAAGTTCCGCCCATAATAGTAAATAACCCCTTGTAAACGAACAAATTGATTTTCAGGTATCACCTTTGCTTTTGTCTGTTTTATAAATTACGATGCAATACTCTCCTGTAGTCAGTCTTGATAATGAGTTCATAACTCGAAACATGTCGACTTTTCGTTACTGCTAAATACAGTATCTAAATATTTTTTATATTGTGAAACATAAGCCAAGTGTTTATTTTAAAGTTTAAACTTTATTCTTTATGATGTTTCACCAAGTGATGTGCGAGAATTCAATCTCAGGTATCTAGGAATATACAAATGTTAGGTACATTTACATGCTGTATTTCGTTAAGTGTTTGTGGAATTGTGCTTATTCTATCTGAAAACAGCATTTTTTCAGAAATATGCTGATTCGCCTTCCATATTTCGCCAATTCCTTCCCGAAAATAGATGATATTCAGCTCATTCTTATTTATTGGCTTGCTTTATGGTTGTAGGAAATGATGTTTATCGAATTTTTCTCTGCGCATTTCATTCTACTTAATTCCTTGTATATAAGTGTAGGCATTGAAAGTTTAGTCGAGTGGTTTATTCAAAATTTCGAGGTTATAAAATAGATAGGTATACAAGGACATTATTGCAGAATGATTGAATATCTGAACATAAACAAAATTTACTACGTTTATTATCATAGAAATACTTAGAAACATGTGAAAATGCGATTGCCATTTCGGTCACTAGACCAGCATCAGGCATATTGAGTTGAGAACTAAATACCTACATATTTATAGATTTGACTCTCACAGGAGGGAAAGAATTATTACAGCTACCTAAATAGACAAGAGCAACATATTTCAAAAATGGCTAATCGAAGTGGGTTTCCCAAACTGGTACAATAAAATGTTCTTAGAGATTCATTATTGTTTGAATTCATTAAATATAGGGGAATATATCGAGTCAATCTGGTCGTTCAGCAAGATCTCGTCTTTTGAATTACGGTTCAGTTTGAAAATTTCCAATTTCTTTCGGTAATTTGTGCATAATTTGGAAGTTATCTATTTGTGGAAACGGGTGGTGGTTTTCACGGCAATGATTTGAACCTTGTCTTGAACGATCTACTAGTCTAACATATATATACTCCTTTAAATACAGAACAAATCAACTTGTAAAGTCCTGCACTTTATCAAATTTTGAAGTGATATCTTTGGCATCGAATAAAATCCTGAGAATTTTGTCTTAGGTTTGAAAGTAATTTTAGTATTACATTTAGTTATAAATTGCAATCGCAGTTCTATATTTTTCAAATTATTTTTGTGAAAATATTAAACGTAGTAAATTCAAGCTTTGTTCATCATGTAAAATTATCACGTAGTATCGACGGATTCCATCAACAATTTCATTGAATATCTTCTTATCACGTCAATTTTGTGAAGGTTTTCGAGTATTATCATAAAATGAATTCTCAGAATATCTTTGTAATAATATTAGATTAAAGATTTTTTGTTTGTACGCAAATGAAATTTCAAACTGAAATTATATTACAATTTATTTGTTAGTTTCTGTTAACTTCGTTGTGATTTATATATATTTTATGTTAGTCAACTTAATATGTTTAATTTCAAATATTTTTATGATACTCAACTATAATAATTGTTTCTTATGTAATGAAAATTACTTTATCCTATTTATAATATTTCCCCAAAAATCATAGTCTACTGCAATGTATCGAAAAAAAACAGTGAAATGCAGAAGCGATTTTTATATTCCTACACCACAATTTTCGAAATATTTTTGAAGTCTGATATATATATATATATATATACATATATATACATATATATATATATATATATATATATATATATATATATATATTTATATATATATATATATATATATATATATATATATATATATATATATATATATAATATATATATATATATTTATATAAAATTATATATATATATATATATATATATATATATATTTCCCCGTACATATTGGTATCTGGGCTCTTTCTTGTTGCACAATAAAACTGTGCGTATATTTAGTCATATATTTAAATTTTGGCATTTTCTAATTCTGAAATTGGCAGAAGTTGCATAAACGTAAGTTTTTCAAACCGGTGGCAACAGATGTGTAAATTAATTCTCAACAACATATCTGAAATTCAGCCTGTTAGGACTCTTTGAAGCTGTAGATTTGAGTGTTTCTTCATTCCCAAACCTCCTCCAAATAAAATTAGAGGGTTGCAAATTTGTATGCAAATTGAGTTGATGGTAAAGAAATGCTTCTTGCTTTAAAAACTTTTTTTTTCATCGCCGGCAATTTGGTGTAGAGATTACTACAGGCCAGTTGACCTCGATGTTTTAACCCAGGACCTTCAAAATGCTAGTCAGTTTCCAAACACTCGGCTCACTAGCTGTTACAGTTTTCATTGAAGATTGAGTTTTGCCACGGAGCAGACTGTAACGACAGTTTGATTTTTTTGAGTTCTGACTCATCTGTCCAATTTAAGAATTTAAGTTTTATATATATATATATATATATATATATATATATATAGATATATATATATATATATATATATATATATATATATATGAAATAACACGCGGTGTATTCAGAGATACAAGTGTGTCAAACACATCTGACCGCGGAAATCTTTCTGAACATATATATATATATATATATATATATATATATATATATATATATATATATATATATATATATATATATATATATATATATGCGTTTGTATGTTCGGAATCATAAAGAGTTTTCTCACTTTGACTTTCAAATTTCAGAATTATTTAATAACCCAAATTCATCAATATTATTATGTGTAAAATTCAACAAAATCTCACTCATCCCTTAAGGTCTGACACCCACTTATTCAAACTCATCGAGGGCATTAAAACACATAATACCTGACGATAGTAACCCCTTACAATAACCCTTGCGTGCTTTCTCACTTTATTAGCTCAAACTGTGGGAAAACTCGAGTTCACTAATGACCAATTTATCCAACTAATTGTTTAAACAAGAATTTCCATGAACGATTAACTTTCACATATTACGAGGGTAGGGTAATCTACTGATCCCATATTTTGTGCAACACGGATATAATTTACACATTAAATGAAGCACCCCCCTGATAAACGGCATATGTGAATTATGCTATTTCTAACTTCCGGCCTTTCCTTCCGCTATGATGCGTGATGCAATATGCTTATGAAAATTGATAATCGAAGTCCTTAAAAAATCCCCAATTATCCCTCTTTTGAATAGATTTTATCTTTTGTAGAAACAGCACTTTAGAAAATATGTTGTACAATTGGAATGAACTTGATACTTGTTCACAACAAAAAAAGTTTGGGTTTGTTTTCAATGGAAGTGAAAAGATAATATAATCGATAATCGAAGAATCTTTAGTTACAGTTTACTCAAGAAAAAATGTTTTGTTGCTAAAAGCAGAAGTTAACAATATTATAACAAAGATAAATATATTTTATTTATTATAACGATTCATCATTCAGCGAGACATGTATCCTGACTAGTTTATAGACATTGACAGGATGATATATACACCGTGAGTTTGCCATGGTGTTTGTTATAAAAATTCTTATAATAGTTAGATTTACTTCGTATATTCAAAGTCAACAGAGAAAAACTCAACTCCTGTAATTTGGACTGTTCAGTATAATATAAAAATTGAATAGTCTTTACTTAATGTCTTCTAAGTCTCCTGAAGAAGATGAAAAAAGATTGTCGAAAGCTCAAGAACAAAAGAAGGAGAGTGTGAAAGATCATCGTGGCCAGATCACAGAATTGGTCACTTCATGATGTGGCCCATCATTTCATGAAATGGCCAACTAAACCTGGCCTTATCGTTAAAACCTCAACTCTTGATGATATTTTAATCCTCGTTTGGCCATATCATTAATGTAGGTTTTCCATAATATGAAATATTCGATAGATGTTCAAAATATAGACGGAACTTGTGTTTAGGATCGTCGGGGCCAAATCACAGAATTGGTCACTTCATGATGTCGCCGATCATTTCATGAAATGGCCAAATAAACCTGACCATATCGTTAAAACCTCAACGCTTGATGATATGTTAATCCTTGTTTTGGCCATATCATTAATGTAGAGTTTCCATAATATGAAATATTCAATAGAAATTCCAAATAAAGAAGGAACTTATATATTTTTTTTTGAGTACAAAAAATTGCTTATTACATTTGGCTAGCGGTTTGCACGGTTAGTATAAAACATTACACATATGGATCTACTCTTAATATAATGAATATCTTTAAAAAAGATATTTAAAATGTTTTATTTTATATAAATATAGTTACAAATATGATTTAAGTCTAACAATGGCACAAATAATCACACAATTTTCAGGCGGTTGGTAGCAAATATTTTACATTGATATAATGTTACCTAACAAATGAAAATTATAAAAAGATGAAAATAAATATATAATTTCAGGCATTCAGTCATTTGGTGAGACTTTAGTTTCTTTATGTTAGGCTCGTTTTTTGAGTGACTTTCTTAAAATTTACTTAGTTTTATGCCGAAGCGATATTTCACTTCACTTTCATCATTCTCCCTTCAAGGATGAATTGAATTTTAAATTTTTCGAATTTGAACTATGAAATGTCTAATAACTACTTATTCTGATGATTCAGTTAAATTTATTTCATGTAACAAAATAATTTAATCGCCATATGTCTGTTTGTATACATTATAGCAATTAAATATAAAAAACCAGCTTTAACATGAGAGTATTTATTGTTTATTCGTCAAAACAAAATCTTAGCTGGGAATTTCAGGGTGTTTTGCTGCAATGATTTTATTATAACGTCGTCATCTCAATGTGTAAGCTCATTCCCCTTCTCATGTTCGAACACACGGGGTAGAAGTGTTAGTTCATTCTGATCGAACATCCCCGTTTGACGCAACCCAGTGGGTTCAGCCCACAAAAGCCTGCCTTTGTCTTGTGCATGGCTGAGCACAATCTTTCAGCTGGGAATATGATTGCCTCCACTCAAGTTGTGACCCTGTTTACAAATATCTTCATATTCTCATATCATCCTAAGCAAACGCAAACATAAAATCATAATTGGATGTCATGGATATCTCTTACAACATCGATAATTTCATAATTAATATTCTGAACAAATTGACAATTTCCTGAAAGAAATCATTTAGAAGATTTAACGGAAATCTCAAAAGAAAAAGACTATCGAAAAATAACGTTAAAACAATTTGTACAAATAAAAGAAACTTGAAGTCATTCTTGGTCAATAATAAAGAAAAATCTGACATCGGAGAAAACAGTGGTGTTAACAAAATATTTTGCGACGAATGTCCTGCTTTCTATATTGGACAAACAGGAAGGAATATAAACATTCGTGTTGAAGAACATGAAAAGTAAATCTTACAAAATAAAAATACCACTGGCTTCTTCGAACATTGTATAAAATCTGTAGGAAAGCGCCTTGACCTTCTTGAAATTCTTGAAATAAGTTCCACCCATAATAGTCAATTACCCCTTGTAAACGAACAAATTGATTTTCAGGTATCACCTTTGCTTTTGTCTGTTTTATAAAATAAGATGTAATACTCTTCAGTAGTCAGTCTTGATAATGAGTTCATAACTCGAAACATATCGAATATCCTTCACTGCTAAATACAGTATCTAAATATTTTTATATAGTGAAACTTACGCCAAGTGTGTTTCATTTTAAAGTTTAAACTTTATTCTTTATGATGTTTCACCAAATTATGTACAATTCAATCTGTTCGTTAAAACTGATCAAGAACCCAGTGTCCAAATTTCCAATTATTTCGTTTATTTCAAACTAAAATAACATCAGCATTCGATGCTGATGTTTTTTCCATGAATTTCTGATTGAAGCAAATTGAATCAACTCTATATGTCTGAAGCGTAGTTGTGAACGGCCCTGTTCTGTTGAAAAGTTTATTATATCAATCAGTTCAACAAAGAGCCCTATTGGCCATTGAAAGGGTGAGTTTATAGCGGTTAATATAACTTCGACGCAACGTCATATAAAATGAGTGATATGCAAGGTTTGAAAATTGAAATTGACCCCAGATATCCTGTGATTGAATGTGAACGATGATGTTGATAGAATAAACGTGTATATTGTATATGTAGTGAGATAAAATTATGCAATGATGATTTCATTTTCACTTGAATTTTTGGAAAAATATTCGGCAGCTCAAAAACAATCAAACAATTATAATTTATCTTCGCAAATCTTGATATCATCCCAATATGCTGTTATAGTTTCACAACCAATAAAAATCTAGCGAAGCAACGCTTTTATTATAATTGAAGAATTTGAAGCAACAAAAACTTATAGTAAGTGATTACAATAATACCTATGATGCAGTTTCAGGGTAAGATGTCATCCACATGTATGCTTTCAACTGTTATAAATGGTATAATAATTAAGTTGTGGAATCAATTAACATAATCCTCAAAATTGGAAAATTAAAGTATCTGCGTATAAAATAGAAAGGAATAGGAATTAAAAACGATGGTACTCTAAGAACAGAAAGTAGCAACTGATTTCACCCATACCAACTTTAACAAGGTTGACCAAACTCGAAGAATTACAGATAATAAATCTGTATTTTGAAGAACTTATGACAGTTAAGTGTTTCTATTTAGGTACACTTAATGTGTTGAAAATAGATCAACAAAGGGATTATATTTTTTGCATTAAGAATGTAAGTATACTTTTAAGCACAATGAGGTTAGATCAAGAATGGATAGAAGAGGTCACTCAATGTTAAAGTCAAAAGAATATGATGAAATGAATAAATACTCCATGTGGTGATGGAAGAACTATAAAAGCACTTATCAATATTGTGCACCTCATCATTTAAATTGTTTGATTATAGGTCATTTACATAGCCCAATATCAGCAACAAAATGAGAGTTTCCGGAAGGAAATCAGTGATTAATAGATCTCACGAAACAAAGTTAGAACTAAGAATTTAGAATGGACACGGATTAAATTCACAGAGCATGAAAATCTTTTCAAAAATCAATAT
Source organism: Cynegetis impunctata (assembly GCA_030704885.1). Lineage (NCBI taxonomy): Eukaryota > Metazoa > Arthropoda > Insecta > Coleoptera > Coccinellidae > Cynegetis > Cynegetis impunctata. The sequence continues at coordinate 386,554 of JARQZK010000728.1, forward strand.
TTTCCACACGATTTCATCAACTTGGTATGTATGTACGATGACAATGCAATAATTTGAATAGTTTGTCCCATTATCCTGATCAGGACCTTCAGGATAAAGATTTTCTAAACTCTAATACTCGGCAGTGTCTTTGTGCCAAGTACGTTAAAAACGTTTGAACACTATAAAAGCAAAGATAAATAATATTTAAACAAACACACTTTTGTATATAATCGAACTAGAAAACAAAATTATTAATTAATCTAAAAAACTGAAAAACACGTTGGAGTGATTTTTAAGATATTTCCGTAATGACTCTATTACTAATTACTAATTACACATGTTTGACATTAAAATACAATTAACTCCAAGCATCCCACGCTTCTAGAATAAAAGAAATTTTTGTTCTAATTACACTAGATATTCTTAATTTAAATTTATTGAAAATTATTTTCTACTTTTTAGTTTGCTTTTATATTAAAGCTTGTTTTTTGATTTTTTTAAACTATTATTCATTCCAAAGAAGTTTTTGTGGAGGCGATAATAATTTTTTCATTTCTGTTCGGTAGAGTACCTGCTGAAACAATAAATTCTACAAATATAACTGAAACAGTGAATAGGTTTCTTCAAAATTGAACACAATTGACCCCAGAATGTGTTTCAAATGGCGTATAAGTTGCCTTTTCGATCGTTCCGACCACTGTCCTTTATTTACGACCAAAATGAATATTCCAACTTGAAGCTCACGCGAGAATGAATACAAAAGTCCAAGATAAAATATCCATGTCCGGTGGAGGAGTGCAAGCTGACCATCGCGTCGTACATTTATCTTCAAGATATCAACCTCTTGACAGTTAAGCGTCGGCGTTTGGCTGGACGTACGGCCATCAGCTGAGGCCGAATCACGCGAGAAACTAGCATATTCATCACGTGCGGCATGACTACCCTTGGTCAGATAATTGAGCCCCCTGTGGTTTTATTGAACAACAGGAAAAGTAGAAAACCGTGAGTGGGCCAGTAATTTAAATATTTTCATTTCAAACCTTACCTTAAGAAAAATGGAATTTTAACGCTTGCTTCTTTATATTAACTTGAACTTATGTGGTTGATTCATTAGTATTTTCATGCCGTATCCTTGGTGCCACAGCACGGGTATTCCACCTCCCTATTCCTTCCTCTGAATTAACAAAAAAGTCCATCATTTACAATGCTAAGAAATTGCCAATTTTCGGAAACGAACAAAATCTTATTTTCTTGATAGACCTTATTACTCTATAGAGGACTACTATTCTGAGCATCGATTGATCGATATGACCAAATTGAATAACACAGGCATCATATTCGATTGAGGAGGATTTGACACTCTCGGTTCTATTGTAAAGTTTGTATATATTTTGTACGGAAATGTGATGTGATGTGTTTTTATTTCTAGGTATTACATTGTTTAGTTTGTATATTTTTTGATTAAAGTGTGTTTATTTTTATGTTTTACATTGTTTAGTTCCTATTAGACCTGTGTCGATCGTGATTGATTGAATCTTTTTGATTCGATCGCAACCTATACACGAGTGATCGAATCACGAATTTCTAAAAGATCTTATTCAACCCGATCCCGATTTACTTGACAAGAATAACCAAATTGCAATTTATTTTCATATGTTTTTACACAACAGTAGATAACTAATTGCTTGCTGATACAATCGTTTACATGCTTTCATTCATCGCACTCTTTCTCGTGTTGTTTATTAACAACAATATCGATAGTAGTGTTCTTCTAAACGATATAAATTTCCTAGTACCTAGAATCGGAGGCCGACAATGTTTGAAATTTTATTGCGAAGCATCGCGAACAAATGTTATGATACGATCACCTGTAAATTTTATGTGCAATAGTTTCAACAAAATTTGTAGGCTGTGTGATATTCAATTTGACTCTTTGAGCGCTGTTATGTCATGTATTGTTAATAACATATAATAATCGTGTTGTATTGTTACGTTACGATAATGTTAGTCAATTCTATTTGAATACTTTTTTTTTGGGGTTTCACGTGTATTAATATTTGGTAATTAAGTATATTTTTCATTTATCATTTATCATTTGTTACGAGATACTTACTTGCTGTCACTTAGAAGATAGTATATAATTTATGTTTACATTTCCTGTAACTGGGTACTCCTGTTGGAAATAAATTGCTTTTTTTTTTTTTTTTTGAATTGTGACACGTAATCTAAAAGGAACCGATATTTTCAGGAACGCTCGCGTAGAAGAGTCGCGACCTGTCGATCTCTCAGTCTTTTGGGTCGCGAACTCGATCGATCGCGTCTTGATCGAGATCGAATTCAGTTTGAGATCGAATCAGTGACATGCTGATATATGTACCTACTGTCGATCTCTCTGTCTTTTGGGTCGCGAACTCGATCGCGTCGTGATCGAGATCGAATTTAGTTTGAGATCGAATCAGTGACATATATATGTATGAACGCGACATGTGATTTCATATTCAGGTTTTGCTTGTGTGTTTTAGTGAACTTAGTTGATATTATAGTCGTCTCCTCTATCCACATTTATATAGATTAATGAAGCGTCTATCTATAATAAAAGAATCTTTAAAACCGAAAAGAGCCTCTCAGATTTTATTTCTCAATCACAATTTGGAATAAATTATCATTTTTGATATTAAAAACTATTAGTTATTTCTATTTTTAACATTTTTATGTTGTTTTCACTAATGTAGGTTATCTTAATAATATATATTCTACCCGGTTCAACGGTTCAGCGTTCGTCATTCGTTACAAAGGAACCTGTGACCCAAATGATCGAAATGATCGAATCTTTTAACCCGATCACCATACGAATGGGTCATGATCGACAAATGATCGATCGACACAGGTCTAGTTCCTATATTTTTCGCCTTGTCAATAAAGTGTATAATTTTTAAAGACAATAAAGCAAATTTTGATTTGATTGATTCTAGTCCTAGAAAAGGAAAGAGAGTGAATAAAGAACACTAGTAGGTATTAGCAACGTACCTGGCTTAATTACATCGGAAGCATCCTTCAGCGTGAACTCCAAAATGGAAAACAAATCTCAATAGAACATAAATAACACGCTTTAATAGAAGAGGAAAGTAAAAAGTAGAAGATAATTTACAATAAATTTAAATTGAGAATAGTGTAACTAACAAAAAAATATATTTTATTGTAGAAGAGTGTGGAATTCTCGAAGTAAATTGTTGTAATATTTTAATGACAGATATTGATAAAACTAGTATCATTTTGGAAATATCTTAACAAGGATACCATGCTTTTCTACAATAAAAATGTTTTCTATTAATTACACTATTCTTAATTTATTTCAAATTATTTTCTACTTTTCAGTTTGCTTTTTTATTGAAGCGTGTTTCTTAGTTTTTCAAACTATTATTTCGTTTCTTTTCGGTTTAGTTATCTACAAAAGTGTGTTTTTCAGTTTTTTTAAATTATTATTTAGCGTGTTTTAATTTTTTTTTTTTAATATCTTTATTATCAGTCTTGATAATGAGTTCATAACTCGAAACATGTCGACTTTTCGTTACTGCTAAATACAGTATCTAAATATTTTTATATTGTGAAACATAAGCCAAGAGTTTTTATTTTAAAGTTTATACTTTATTCTATATCATTTATCTTTGCTTTTATAGTTTCAACACATTTTTAAATGCGTACTTGGCACTAAGAAACTATCGGGTATTGGAAAACCGCTAATCCTGAAGGTCCTGATCAGGATGTACATTATTCAAGAAAACTTGTTTTTCATATTTCAAAATGAACAAAAATATTAAACATTGTAGGTAGCTAGTATTATATAAAAAAAAATATTATTTCAATCATTTTATCATCATCATCATGATAGGAGATTCATAAGAATGTCAAAAGAGTTAAACAATTTTATTTTACATTTACCACGAATGTTGAAGTCACACTTGACGAGTTATTTCCTCAGTTCCTATCGAAAACACATAAACAACGTATGCGGAAAAATCTTCAGGCGTTCCAGACATTCTTTTTGCCCTTTTCGAATCTTCCAACGACCTCGTTTATCGAACAATGCCGGAGTGCCGGCTGCTAGCGTAAATGCATAATTAGCGGGCACGCCGTGGTCTTTTCTCTCTTCCGGCCACCGTCGGAAATGACGAAATAAGTCCGTAGTGGTGCAAATAAGACACGTGCCCGGATGTACTGACGGGGGTGACTCCAACATTCAAATCGGGAATAATAAGATATTTACTTTCATGCCCCCTTTGCCTTGTTTGCGCCCCGTAACGGACTTCAATGCTGCTGAAATCAATGTGGAAATCTTCAAGTTTCATAACAAATTTTTGACTTTATACCGTGAAATTTTCCAACTCAAACATCTTGTATGAAAATTCACAAGAAAAGAACGATACCATATTTCCTCAAAACTTCATATACCTACATACATACACATATATATGTATATATATATATATATATATATATATATATATATATATATATATATATATATATATATATATATATATACTGTTACTTACTTGTCTTTTCTTAGAAATTCGTTCTGGCTTTCGTTGGGGCTTTTTGGAGGATGTGTGATGCTAAAAAAAAAAAGTGTTCGAAGTATTTTTGTCTCCCAAAACCACCTCTAAATTGAGTAAGATGAATAAAATTTTGGAAGTGAATTAATTTGATATTGAAAATGTGTGTTTTAACAGCATAAACATTTTCCTCTAACCTGCGTCATTTTAATGTAAATATTTCTCGTTTTTCGTGATTTTTGAGGATTTTCGCATCTCAACATTGAAATTTGTTGATGTTAGCGAAACATCTTTCGTGGTTTCAATATTTTTCCTCAACCGCCGCCATTTTCATGTGAACATTTCATGTTCTTTCGTGGTTGCTTACCTCAAAAACTCTGCAAAAAAATAACAAAATTAGAGGAAAATACGACCTTGCTGACGGAGCACTGCGTTTCACACATTTTTTTACTAAAGTTGGTGAGTTTTATTTAGTCAGCAATAAAATTTTAGAATATAATTCAACTAAATATATACATACCATATAAACAGGACAAAGTATAAATATTAACAGTTATAATTATGAGTTATATATAATACTAAAAGCATGATAGCCTGAGTTTGAGTTGGTTTGGATTATTGCTAATTAAATCCAAAATTTAAAATTTTTGAAATATATTATTTCAAAAACTTCTTAGTAGTTATTATCTTCTTCGTCGGCATTTGTGGATATAACACTTGTAGTGTTAAACATTAAAATGTAGGTTCTTGTTGAAGCTGTAATTAATTGTTATTTTAAAGTAGTCTTAGGGACCCAAATGTTAATTTTCTCAAATAACTTCCGTCTTTAAGCGGAGTTGGGTCCTACCAACACTAAAATAAAAAAGCTATTTAGGTATACTTAAATTGAATATTGGATGCTATTTGATATAACTCCATTTCAATGAAGAAGTGAATAAAAACAGGTTTCCATCAGGGCTTCTTCGGAAAATGTTCACAATTTGGTGTCTGAAGAAGTCTTGGATGAGGCAAAATGTACTCCACATTCTAAAGAATATAGGACGTTTCTTAAAAACGATTATTTTCATTCTCTCATGTAATTTTGCGATGTATCAATATTTTTCGCAAAACAATTTATTATTTCGAGATGATATGAACTAAGTCATCAAAATTCCCTAACGACATCAAGTGAGGTTCTTCCCTAATTATTCAAACAATGGTTTATGAAAACAATTCACGCATTTATTAAATAAAATACGCATGACGCACGTTTCGGTGAAACTTCACCTTCTTCAGATGCTAAAGGCAAACTAAATATATTTCTGCGTTATATCGAATACAAGAAATAAATAGATGTCAAATTGTGTAGAAAGGGTAAATAGAAGGATGGTTACAAATAATTAGTGAAATATGAAAACCCCATTCTAACCCTCTCGCTCACCTTGTCCTCAGTTGAGGACAACCTACTTTGGATTTTTTCCTATGAAGTACCGCTTGCTCTTACTTCCCTGTCATATTGTCCTCAGTTGTGGACATCATATTCTTCCAAATGAATATATATGCTGCCATCTAAAAGCTGATGAAAAAAATATTCATGCATTTGAAATATAGGTTTCCGTAGGGTAGCTATGACAGCAGTGTAGCGCTCTACTGTTTATTTTTTTGTTGGCTATATTCGTTAGACCATGTGTTTGAAAACTGTTTGTTTACGTTCAAAATAAGTGTAGACTTGTTCCAAAGCAATTGCGGTAGGTGATTTTTGTGCATATTGTAATCAGCGATTTTTGAAAGTGTGGCGTACTAGTTTGAGGACATTGTGAACTAGAGGTAAAGGCAACATCTGGGTGAATAAAACAGCACTTTTATTTTAATTCTGCAAAAGTTAAATTTTATACACTTGAGTACTTCGAAAATGGACGCAAAAATTATATAAATATATTTAATAAAATAAACAATGAAACATATTGATATTTTACCATTTTTAAAATATTTCTGAATTTTCTTTCCCTCCATCAGCTCATGATGTCCTCAATTGGGGGCATGTCATCGTGCCCAAACAGAGCATTTTCAAAATCTGAAGTTAACATCAAAAATTTTGTGAAAATCATAAGTTGCATTACAGTAAATTTCAGATTTTTCGCTCCAATAGTTTTAATTCGTGACCGAGAGGGCTAAACTGCTAGTCAGGTAGTTCGATAATTTTAAAAAGATTCAGAAAAGGCTTGTAGTATGATCAATTTGACTATTCAATAGGAGACCTAAATATTCGTTTTTGTCTATCTGTAATGATTCTAGAAAATTAAGTTCAATTCCCTTACTTTCAGCATTTAATATTTTAGAGTCGAATTGAATGTGTGATTTTCTTGAATTAAATGGTTTGCATAAAGTGAACCCGACTTTTGATTATGAGAGCTACGTTTGTGTTCAGCAATTCTGGTCTGAAAGCTTCTAAAAGTTCTACCATATACGCCCCTTTAGTGCAACAACTAGATAACTTGAAATTTATAGTTTCGAGAAAATCGATTTTAAAGTTTCAAACTCTAAAAAAATACAACCGTTAAGCAGTAAAAAATATTTGATGTGTATAGAGATATGTTGCATATCAAATTATGTATAGTCAATTTTACAGACAATCAGGTTCCATATATTTGCAGAATTTGATCAAAAACTTGAGATATCTAGTTGTTGCTGAAAATCTAGTCAAAAGAAAGTAAAGTTGTCTATTTATAACCACTAGCAATTGAAAGCAAATCACTTATTAAATACAACTTTGTTTGGAATGAAAAATGAACAAGAATAGTTCAACTGAAACACAAAATATTCCAACACTTAACACGACTTGAATATCAACATCAGCGACATCACTTTTGGAAGATTCTGTGTTATGAAGCCTTTTACTTTGGTCTCCTTAGAATGGGAGACTCTGATAAAATGCTTCATACAAGCTAGGGAGTGCCGGAAGTTACATTTTGAAAAGAGACATTAGGTCGTCGTATTTTTCTTTTTTAAGAGGTAGTTGACTTTGATACAAAGATACAAAATTTTGTGATTGACTACGCAGAATTTCCAAAATCTTCTTACCCCTTGACATCATTTTTGCATTGACCCCGTTTGAAAAACACTGTAAAACCAATTCAGTAGCACAGAAATCCACCTGTTGTTTTAAACACACAACTAGATGTCTCATAGAGACCAAGAAGCTGTCGACGAGTAACTCAATAATGCCAGTGCTACAACTAGATAGCTCAAGATGTCTTGTTATAAAATGTGCATTTTCGGAGTTATCTATTTCTGGTCACTATTTAAACTAGTTTGGTTGCTCGTACTAGATCTCTAGATGTTGCATTGAAAAGAGCATGAAAAATAGGTCAGCTTTGACTGGATAACTCAAAATGCATAAAATTCGAGTTATCTAGTTGTTGCACTAAGGGGGCGATTATTGTATATGGCTAAGACTAGCTACATTTGGAGTATGGGAATTGAAACGTCATTACAATTCAACATCAAACATGAATAAAAGTTATATAATTGATGCTAGGAAGTAAGCATTTTTATGTTATTAGAATGGGCTTACACCAAGAGAAGGATTTCAGAAATCAAACTCGCAATTGATGACAACGAGATAACAAATTCGATATTACATGTTGCAATTTTAATTATTTAACTGTGGAATGGTTGTTACTGTCCTAAAACATTAAATTCTTCAGACAATCCTCAGGTTAGCTTTTGTGAAAGTTACCAAATACCGAATATTTATATGGTGTGTGGATTTTATAGCAAAAGAAGGATTTCCTCGAAGATTAGTATTCAATCCTGAAAAGTTATGCGATGATCCCTCAATCAAAAGTTTTGTATAATCATTTCTTTTCAGCAGTCTGTAATATTTAATTTTCAGGTTACTAGCTTTTGAGGTGTGAGTTTCACTATATAAATCGTTAAAATTTAACCGAAGTGTTAATTTTTCTAACCAGTAGGTATAAATCATGTTTAACTAAGCGACAAGCGAATTTTGACATTGTCAAATATTAAAGCTATAAAAATCTATAAAACTTTTCAGCATGTACTGGAAAAATGTAATGTATGAAATGAAGGTTGCGTTTTTATCAATCTGCAATTTTAATGAAACTGGCTCAATTCCTGCAATCATTTCTCAAGCAAAATCACCCGTCTTCGCGAAAAAATTCAACCATAAAAACCTCATCTGAATTCATGCACGCAATTCCCAATTGGCTGTATACTAAACTAGCTAGCAGATATCACAACAGATGGAGCCGCTTCGCTTTTGGCGGGGGCTCCGAGCAAGAGAGCTGCTGAGCATCGCGAGGGGTGGTGGCGGCGGACGAGGCAAGAGGGTTGGCGTCTGCCCCCAGAGACCCAGCGACGGCAGTCGTTGCTCCACGGCACGCCTCTCAGGCGCGGCTGTAATTATCTATGGCAAATATTTGCCCTGCATTTACCTTTTAACCATTCGAATCGACTTTGGCAAGAGCGATGATGTGCGTTTCTGCCCCAGCTCGCTGCCAACATCTCTTCGTCTTTCAGTCGCAGAAACGCTGGAGTGAATTAGGGAAGATATTTTGGATTCATTGGGTCAATACATGATGTAAATTAATAAACATATGGAAACAATGGTTTATACAAACAATTCACATATTTATCAAATAAAATACGCATGACTCAAGTTCCGGTGGAACTTCAACTTCTTCAGATGCCAAATAAGTTTTATGGTATATATAACCCTTATTGGTTGCTAATGAAAGTCTTATCGATAAGCTCATTGGGCAAAAACGAATAAAGAATCTGTTGCATTCAATATACCCCACGCAAACTATTAATGAAGAACAAAAATACTTCCCAATAAGTTATGTGCCGAATTTGAGTAGCAAAATTTGTGACAGGCTCTCGAAAAATAACGTTAAAACAATTTGTATAAATAAAAGAAACTTGAAGTCATTCTTGTTCAATAATAAAGAAAAATTTGACGTAGGAGAAAACAGTTGTGTTTACAAAATATTTTGCGACGACTTTCTATATTACCCCTTGTAAACGAACAAATTGATTTTCAGGTATCACCTTTGCTTTTGTCTGTTTTATAAAATAAGATGTAATACTCTCCTGTAGTCAGTCTTGATAATGAGTTCATCACTCGAAACATGTCGACTATCCTTTATACTGCTAAATACAGTATCAAAATATTTTTATATAGTGAAACTTAAGCCAAGTTTGTTTTGTTTTAAAGTTTAAACTTTATTCTTTATGATGTTTCACCGTGATGTGCGACAATTCAACCTCAGTATATCTATATATATATATATATATATATATATATATATATATATATATATATATATATATATATATATATATATATATATATATATATATATATATATATATATATATATATATATATATATATATATAATCTCTTGAAAATTATTAGCAATAACAGGCTGGTTGAATCTTAAAAAACTCGATTTTATTAAAAAGTTGACGTTTCACTACGACATTCGTAGTTTTTCAAAACTTTTGAAAAAATTGAAATTTCTTTGACATTTATTGATTTGAAAAAATTTGAATAGACAAAGACTACTTTGTCTCGCTAATGATAACAATTTTGAATGTTGATATTAGACTGAATAGCACGTAATAAATAACCACATTCGAAAAAAATTTTAGCGAGACAAAGTAGTCTTTGTCTATTCAAATTTTTTCAAATCAATAAATATCAAAGAAATTTCAATTTTTTCAAAAGTTTTGAAAAACTACGAATGTCTTAGTAAAACGTCAACTTTTTAATAAAATCGAGTTTTTTAAGATTCAACCAGCCTGTTATTGCTAATAATTATCAAGATATTAAAAATAGATCACAGGCACCAACAATTCGAATAAATAATTAAATATTGCAAGCTGAAAATATGGCAATGATCCCAAACTTAAGCTGAGAGTTTCAAACATTGTTCTAGATTGTGAGTACCTTTTTAAAAGATTTGAAATTCTAAATGAAAATTTTATTAAAAACGGCTACTTCCATATAAACGGGCTATACCGATAATTTTGCTCTACTTATTTAATATTTTCCCGCGACTAATTTCTTTATTATTGTTTATTTACTCGTTCTGAGATCTCGCGGATAGCAGAGGTTTTTATTTGTTGTACTATTTTCATCTCCAAATTTTCAATCCAATGCTTTGCTACGCCGTTCTGATGAGGACCAAAGAGTCCGAAACACGTGTCAACGGCTGCTTCCATATTAACGTTCTATACCGATAATTCTGCTCTACTTTTTTAATATTTTCCTGCGACTAATTTCTTTGTTGTTAGATAAATAGTACCCTATTATTTTTATTTTCGAACATTACGTAGGTAAAGGTTTCTGTGGTTTCCCTTGCCATCTAATGATAACAATTTTGAATGTTGATATTAGACTGAATAGCACGTAATAAATAACCACATTCGAAAAAATTTTTAGCGAGACAAAGTAGTCTTTGTCTATTCAAATTTTTTCAAATCAATAAATGTCAAAGAAATTTCAATTTTTTCAAAAGCTTTGAAAAAATTCGAATAAATAATTATATATATATATATATATATATATATATTTATATATATTTATATATATATATATATATATATATATATAATATATATATATATATATATATATATATATATATATATATATATATATAGTATATATCTTGAGAGGAGTGTTGCCCTGTAATCAAAACATCAATTGTACTTTCTTTGGGTTCTCGGCAATTATATATATATATATATATATATATATATATATATTATATATATATATATATATATATATATATATAATATATATATATATATATATATATATATTATATATATAAGTATACATATAGGTATATATACAACCACTCACTATTTATTAATAAATTCCATAATTGATGATGCCAAAATCCTCAATCACACTAAGTCAGAACAAGGCAATTCGAAACAATATCATAATAATTTGTTAATATGGTAATATAAAAGGGCGATTGAAACTCGAATCGAATATTCTTCCCGGTTCGAATTCAATTTTCGCGCAATAAAAAAGTCGTTCGGGGGAGTTTTCGAGACTAAGACAACGGTGGCATTCGTCGAGTCGGCAATAATCACGACATATGTCAGAAAATCGAAGGAAAACCGCAGGGGACAAATCCTGCGGCTGTGCTAGCATCTACACAATGAATAATTGTGAGCTGGAAATTATAGTGGTTGCCAGAAAGGCTGCTCTGGCACTGCGATAAGTACACGACTTACGGGCTGTCAACGATTTCTGCCCGCCCCCCATTGTTACGGAACCGGAAAGAATCAAAGAATGCCCTGAAACAACGACTAACCCCTCGGCTCGGTCCTCTTGCACTCCCCGCTACTGCCACTTTATTCAGAACCCCACAGTCGCTAACCTATCCGTTTTTCTGATTATCCTGGGATACACAATTATTAAAACGCATTTTTACGAATGTACTAGCTGTTTCTCTGAGAAAACTCCTTCACAAACTCATATTCAAGAAATAAATCGAAACAGCTCATGCAAATATTTATCCCAAATTTATTATATGTTGAGTATATGCTGGGTATACTCACAGATTCAAGATGGACGAGAATTTTACTATCTTCTTGTTTTCTTCTTTGCTTCAAATTTTCAACTCTTTATTCTTATTTATATATTATTCTGCTGAATGTTTCACTTCGGAGCCTCATATATATAAAGGTATTTTTTTTATTGTGCATCAAGAGAAATGAAATCATATGATGATATCACCTCCTCCCTGAAGTAAGGAGGCCGATATTCAATGGAGAGCTAGTAAACATCGTCAAAAATATAACACAAATATCAGCTAATTCAATTTGAAACATATGACGCGTTTACGTATATTGTACCATCATCAGATACAAAGGAACATTATGATGTTGCAACAAATGTTGTATTTTCTCCTCATTTTTGTTTTTTTTTTACATTCAAATTTTGATCCACTAAAGTCAATTTGGTTACGTTGCAGAGGTGAGAAGATCCTTAAACCCACTGGAAAACAGGAAGTCTTCTTTCAGCTCCCTAACTCAATCTGCAGAAGCTATGGAGGTTCGAAAAATATCTAAAAATATGGAACAATAATAAATCTAAACATAAAAATGGATGGTTGGAGAAGAATATTCATACCCCAGAAGGCACTTTTCTAACAATAACTTATAATCCACGTACCAATTTGCAACGCTATAACCTAATTTGGAGGTGGTTTGAGGCTGATTAACCCCTTCACTAGCTCTATACTCCCTCCAAGAAGCCCTAGACGGCTGAATTCTAGATATATTGTTTATAATGAATTTCCACATCTTATTCAGCATTATGCACCTTCAAGCGAAACCCTTCCCCAAGTAGACTCCAAAATTTTGACTTATTCACCCAAGTTTTGAGTGGAATTCTCATTGAGAAATCAAACCATGTTTCAGCTCTGGAAATCGATTTCTAGATACTCATCAAATTAACATTTTAGGGCCTAATTAATAGCGTTAGTCATGGTTGGGTTACTTTTAACTGGTATGTGATGGGAATAAATTTGTCATCAGTTCATCATCTCAAACGACTCCGCAATTATTACCAGAAGATTTTAGTTTTAATTAAAATTCTCAATAAGAATTTTATATCGGTTAACATATTGATGTTAAAGTTTCCCCACCGGCTTTCCAATTTGTTCAAGACCGCACATCATAAAATTGTTTTATTCAAGTAGAAGTGAAGGGGAAATTTCCTTATAAGCTTTCATTCATTGGATAACGACTTCCCAATCAAGACAGTTAAACATCGAGGTACCGATGTGCCACAGTCAAATTGTAATTCATTTCGTTCTCTTTGGATATTCCGTTCCAATTGATTTTCTGGAGTGGTGTTCAAAACTAAGCCTACGAATACCCATTCAAAAACGTCTTCACTTTCTAATTTTGCTGAAAGTTTTATTAGAATTACTAGATAAAAAATTTAAAAAAGGTGTGAGTAGCAGAGCTTCATCTTCATGAAAAAAAATGCGAAGTACATCGTGGTTTAAGAAAAAGAGTTGAAACCAAAAAAGGATTTTAAGTCAACATAATCTCAATGTACGCACCAAACTTCAACTGTCTCACCTAATCTGCAGAAGCTGTGGAGTTCGGTAATTTACTCAACGTCTACTCAAAATAGCAGTAACAGTCGACTTCACCTAGTCCAGTTATAAAGTCCAGTAGAAAGTAGAATAATAATTTCATATCAACACAACAGAAAAATAGTCTTGTTGCCAATTATCCGAAGACAAACATTGACGTACCGATTTCCTCAAACACTATAATAACAATTTGAATAAAAATTGGGGGGAAAGGACCTATTTTAAGATGAGACTTGGTGTCTGAAATCATTTAAGACTCAGCTTCTCCTGTTTTATAACTGCATGGAGAAAAACGATACAACACACTTTCCGCATTTAAAATACTTTGCAATAGTTAGTGAGAATAAATTGAAATAATTCAGGCAGGTGCTGAAGAAACTTCAAACAGAATTTGAAATTAGGTTTCAAGATTATAAGAACATTCAGTCATCGCTAGATGTTTTTTCCATGCCGTTTAATGTAGACCCAGGAAGGTCTCTGCAGAATTGCAGTTGTAAATTATTGAAATGCAGTGCAATGCCCATTTAAAAATGTTCTCAAATCCCAATAAATAAATAAATCAAAAGCAGTTTCTTATGTTTCACAGACCTACAATGGCATGGCCCTTGAATAAAAATCAAATTTCAATTTATAACTGACATTTGTGTGTAATGTTTATTTGGTTAGAAGGTCTCAAAACAATAGCTATTTATGCCATCAGTTACGAAATGCCTAATTTTGTGTAACGCCTGAGATTTTTGCTGAACGAACGAAGTGAGTTTCGCAAAAACTCACAAGTTACACAAAATTTCATTTCGTAACGTATTGCATACAATATTTTTTCTAATTTTGAAGAAAGTAATAAAAAAATAAAATTTAATATAATTGATAAAAATTTGGAAAACATAAATTTAGTTTGTTGCTGTTACTTCATGTTAGTTGTCAGTTTGACATTTTGTAAAAAAGTCTAGACGGAAGGTTTTTAGGGAGTTTGATATATTTTTAGTTTTATTTTAAAAAAATGAGTGATTCAAGTTCTGAAGAGCTACCAAGCGATATTGAAGAGGCAGCAAGTAATGCTCTATTATCAGTAATTCCCAAAAATTCAAAGGCAGTTTATGATTTGGCATACGAAAAATTTGTTACGTGGTGTGATGAGTAGAAAATTAAACATGTTAATGAGAAAGTTTTACTCGCATATTTTGAGGATAAGAAAGATCTAAAAGTTTCCACATTATAGACACTTTACTCAATATTAAGGTCTGAACTAAATCTGAAAAGGAATATCTATATTAAAAAATATACAAATTTGGTAGCATATATTAAAAGGCAAGCGGACGGGTTCAGTGCTAAAAAGTCAAAAGTTTTTATTAAAGAAGATTTTGCCAAATTTTTAGTGGAAGCTGATGACAAAGAATACTTAATGGCTAAGGTTGCAATGATAATTGGAATGGCAGGAGCATGCAGAAAAGCAGAATTAACATTTCTTCCAGTTGAAAATGTTATAGAGGAAGGAAGCCATTTTCGTGTTGATATCCCACCTTCAAAAACAAAAGTTATACGGCAGTTTGCAATTACCACTGGAGACATTGAAAATACGAATCTTGTTGAAATATTAAGAAAATATATTAAGTTGCGTCCCCAGGTTCTTAAACACAACAGATTTTTTGTAAAATATGCGAATGGAAAATGTATCAGAAATCCTGTGGGAATTAACACATTTAGCAGTCTGCCAAAAGTTATTGCTCAATTTCTTGGTCTTTCAAATCCTGTTCTATATACTGCTTCAGAAGAAGCTCTGCCACTTTCCTAGCAGACAGTGGCGGTGATATTTTAAAATTAAAGAGGCATGGAGGTTGGAAATCTACCTCTGTTGCGGAGGGATATGTTGAAAATTCCATGAATAATAAAAAACTTATAGCGCAAGAAATATTTGGTGAAACACCTAATGCAATGTGCGCCGCTTCCCAAATAACAACAAGTTCGAGCAATGAAAAAAATATGTCGTCGGGAATTAATTTGAATAATTGCAATAATTGTGTTTTCAATATTTATAATAATTAATTAATTTATAATTTATGTTTTTAACTTGTATTATAACAGTTTAATAAATAGAATAATTCTTTTTGTCAATAATTTTGAAATACATTTTTCGTCACCAATTGCATAAAATTTTACTTTATGCAACTAGTTACAAAAAGTAGACGTTTCATAATGTCAATCAGTTTTAAAAAGTGTCACTTTCTATGTCAAAATTAGAAAAAATACATTGCTTAAATTCTGGCCCTTCTCTGATATCTCTTAAACTCTCTGGCCCCCCATGAAGAAAGTTTGCCCACCACTGACCTAGTCAGTTTCAACTTTTACTGGAGAATCTACTTTTCCTGTAACAACAATATTTCTTTGAGAATCTTAACACCTTTACTGCATAATAATATATATAATTAAAGAGTATTTCGTTTACACTGCAGATGTTGTGGGTAGTAACTAGCTCGAGTACATCTGAAGGAAGTTAATTCTATGAAAAAGATATCGTATATCAGGATCATTGTAAGGAACGCGTGTCGCTTGAACAATGACAAGCGGAAGACGTAACAGGAACAAGAATGCAGATATAAGCATCTGCCCTTATTGTGGAACGACATCGTCTCATTATTTCAGATCAAGAAATCTAATGAACTATATGTCTCACTCAATTCATAAATGAAATTCCTAGAATTATAATGTATTATATTTAATATTCTGCAATACTTCACCATTGCAATTTCAGTAATAGTTTCAAAAACTGTCATATGAAATGTAAATATGATGATTCAATAAAAATTAAAAAATGCTTGAGCAGCTGCTCCGTCACGATTTGATAGGAAACCGAAATGAAAATAAGAATATAATCTATTTTGTTTAAAAAAATTAGAAATTCGTTAGAAAAATTCACCCAATTTTTGTTTAAAAAAAATAAGAAATTCGTTAGAAAAATTCACCCAAATTCGATAGTTTCATTCTGCCTCAAAAGCCACTCCAGTTTATGAATTTCAGCTCATTTGGTTTGATGGGAGCCACTCGAGATGCCAATATGTACCGGGAAAAAAAAAAATATATATATATATATATAAATATATATATATATATATATATATATATATATATATATATATATATATATATATATATATATATATATATATATATATATATATATATATGAATTACTCATAAAAAACGATTACCCAATAAAACTTATACAGAAATTCACTAAAAATAGAATTCATAAACTTTACAACACATTAGAAACGTCAGACAAAGAAAATATTAACAGAAGATATATTCTTCTTCCATATATTCCTCATTTGAGTAATAAAATATCACATATTTTAAATCCACACGATATTAAAGTAGCCCACACTGCACAAAATCAAATAAAACAAATATATTCTAAATTGAAAAGTAAAACACCTCTTCTGCAAAAAACTCATGTTATTTATAGTATACCCTGTAATCATATATAGGACAAACTTTTCAAAATTTGGGAGAAAGATTGAAAGCACACAAATATACCAAAACACAAACCACAGCACTAATCAAACATAAAAATAATGAGAATCATAGTTTCAACTTTAATAGCACAAAAATTTTAGAAATAGAGAAAGATCAAAAACGCAGATAAATTTTAGAAATGTTACATATTCAAAAAAATTTAAATGAAGTCATGAATGATAAACAGATATAAAACATTCAAGTTCAATATACGCAGATTTAATTCTTTAATTTTTCTAAGAAACAACATAAATCAAGACAAAATAATTCAACAAACAAACTCTAACCATAACAACTCATCTTCTTCGACAAAATCTAGACATCTAGAATTTTCAGTTTTTCTAAAAAAATAGGTATAGTTTAAAACATGTTATCTCCAAAATTACAAGTAATGTCTTTTTAAAGACAAATCCAACAATCAAATATTTTAGACCTATTTTGTACATTACGTGGGTAAAGTTTTCTGTGGTTCCCTTTCCATCTAATATCAACAGACCTGACTGTTGATATTGGACTAAATAGCACGTAATTAGTAACTGAAGACGGCCACAGCCGTAATAAAAAAATTTTTTGAAAAAAAGATAAATAGTAGGCTTTTCAAAATCACAATAATTTGAACCTATTTCGAACATAACGTGGGTAAAGGTTTCTGTGGTTTCCCTTACCATCTAATAATAACAGATGTGAATGTTAATATTGGACTGAATAGCACGTAATAAATAACAGAGAACGGCCACAGCCGAAAAATTTTGATGAAACATAGTAGTCTTTTTGAACTATTCATATTTTTTCAAATCAATAAATGTCAAAGAAATTTCAATATTTCAAAAGTTTTGAAAAAGCCACGAATGTTCTGGCGAAACGTAAACTTTTCAATAAAATCAAGATTCACCAAGCCTGTTATTGCTAATAATTATCAAAAAGTTATATATATATATATATATATATATATATAATCATAAAAGTTATATATATATATATCACAATCAGAAAATTGCTTAAATAAGAAAACTGATTTAAATCATCTTAGTGAAATTTATTCCTTTTTGTTAGATTTAGATAAAAACATCCTTTTGAGAGATATCGAATGAGAGAAGAGTTGTTGTTCTTTCCTTTTCTGAGTCATTGATACTTTCTGGCTAATTTAATTGTTAGCAGTGACCAATCTGTGAACCATAATTATCATATTTTCACATTGGAGTTTTCTTGTTTTGATATTCTCTATGTCTACTTTCTTGATCAAGATGGCTGGTCGCGTCTCTTTTTCAGTCAATATGTAATGACGAAGTAGATAGTTATATTCTATTAGTTTTTAACTTAATTTAACTTCAACAATGTTTATTTCGTCTAAATTTAATTGTGGTTGTGTTTTATTTTATTGTGACCATTTTACCGTATAATGTTAATGTTAGTTGAAGACCAACACATTTTGTGTCCTCGATCAATAATGCTATATAGAAATCAATAATGCTGTATCTCGATTTTTACATCTTTTGCAATCATTCTCAAAGACACAGTGAGTATTGTTACTGTTGGCCGTTATGGAAGCATTTCTTGATTTTCTTTTGTGCTTATTTTGTAAGCTTCCCTGAAGATGACAATAATCATTGTCGAAATATCGAAATATAGTGTTATAAGAGTACACGTTTTTGCTTGCTGCTATACCCAATATTATTATCCTAATTGTATTCCTAACTAGTCAGCAAAGACTTACCCTTCTTCTATATATATATATATATATATATATATATATATATATATATATATATATATATATATATATATATATATATATATATATTTATATATATATATATATATTTATATATATATATATATATATATATATATATATATATATATATATATATATATATATATATATATATATATATATATATTATATATTCGCCACAATGATTTTCTATTATTGTTGTTCATTTTAATTATTTATATATTATCAAAAATTCACGGAGTTATGTCCCTATTTGTGCCAAAATCAAATTAATGTTTATAGACAACACGGTAAATGCCCCTAGAAGAAATTGAAATTGTCAGTACCAACCACCATACGACCCTTGCAATAAGGCGATTACAAACGTATAAACATGGAAATGATGTGTTGATCCTAAGTGAAAACCGATTTAAACCTTCCCCAACTGATTGCAGTAATAACTGACAATGGTTATTGCCGGGGGTGAGAGCTTCGCTCGGCTAAAGGAGCCTGGAACGGCCGTGCCAAGGATGGGGCAAGGGGAGGTAATCACGGTCAATTAACGAACGATCTGGAGAGATATCTGTTGGTGGCGCGATCTGGCGGTGGCATAGTAAACTCCCGTCGAGAATTTCAAGTGCTTTTTCAGGAACGTAGCCGACAAATTCTGAAGTGGGAAAACTATCACATCGTTTTTTGGAATCGTGTCGTTTACATTGGTAATTTCTAAAAAAAAATTGGCTCAGTTTGTTATAGGTGAACTAGAAATTAGTAAGAAATGCCAACGAAGGTATTATCAATTTTAAAAATGACAGGAGGTGTCGTGGGACACCTGGTGGGAATTTTTAGGCGAAGCTAAGGGGTTATAGTATCACGACAAAAAGTTAGTAGCTGATCCGATTTTGAAAATTCCAACGGATATCGATAAAACACATGATTTCATAAGAAAAGTGTTTTCAAAAATTTTTCCCCACGAAGAATAAAAAAATTATAGCTTTTTTTAGATTTTTTTGTCCATAGACATGTGGTGCTATCTATAAATCTTAAACCTGAACCGATTTTCACAATAATGAAATAAAATGATAGCATTTAATGTGTAGTTTTTTAATTTGTATAATACATTCAAAAAATATTGACGTGGCGCCACCTAGAAATAAAAAAATTAGTAAAAATTATGAATTTCACTCAGATTTTTGATTATATCTCAAATACTATACATTTCCCGATATAGTCACCATGAGGAAAAATGATCTGCGATAGACTTATCATCATTACGACATGCACATGCGCCGAGGGGTTTTATCATTCCTAGTGCCACGCTGTAGGGTGTCCGAATTTTTTTGAACCGACTTATTAAATAAAAAGCAGGTATACTTTGTACATTTGTTTCTGAAATAAATTGCAGTGGAGCACTTGTGCATCGAAGTACTTAATATTTTCGAATAAAAAAAAGGTCCTTTCGCTATATGTTAATCATGGAATAGCTGGCACATTAGAATAAATGAACAATAGCTTGTGAAAATTATGAAATTGAGAGTATTGAATGAACAAAAATTGAGGAACGATAATAAAATTTTGATCTAAATTTTTTTCAAATCGAATATATATATATATATATATATATATATATATATATATATATATATATATATATATATATATATATATATATATATATATATATATATATATATATATATATAGTAGGTATATATGTATATTTAATAATTTATCAGGATAATGATGTTTGAAAGGGATTTTATTGATGAGTTAAAGTTTCATCACGAAATTTGTGAATATATAAAACTTTGGAATCAATAAAAACCTCATTAGCTTGTTATTGCTCAATAAAGATAAATGAGTAAACATACAGCACATAAAAAACTCATTCAGATTTTGATCATTTTATTGTGAAAATTCGAAATTCAACTGAACACAAGATTTTAAATGAAAACGAATTTTTCATAAATAAAACATTGTAGTTGAGACAATGAATATGCACAAAATTAACCGTATTATTTGCCATATTTCTATAGTATGAAGATAGTCAAGGCGCTCCAATTATTTGTATATGTTCCTGTATATCCTGGAGCCCTCCCTGTCCGATTAACAGTTTCAAACTTCATTAAATGTAGTTCCGACCACAGTAAACCATAATTTTGATGAAACTGGCTGCACTATTGCCAATTTCATGGGATTATACGCCCCAATTCTTTCGATCGTGGATAGCGAATAGAGCCTGAACGATACAATTAATTGCTATTTCCACCATTCGTGCATGTTTTCCCAATATGCCTGCCAAATGTCAAATAATTTCACCGTTTAAACTAATGGCAACAGAACGACGCCTCTATTTATGTAAATGGTGTAAACGTTCATCCAGTTTTCTACCTCAAACCTTCACAAAAAAATTATAATTATTTCGAATTTTCTACCAAATTAATTCCCATTTTTCAAGAAATTCAACACGCTTTCTATTTTTGCAGGTGAAATCATTCCTGAGAACGATGGCATCAGAAGATTCAACCAAACTAACTCCAGATGAACCTCCAACAAACACAACTCCACCAGCTAAAGGTTTAAACTTTTCCATAGAGAAAATAATGGAACCAGATACCAAACTACTCAAAAAATCTTCGGATACTGAACGTACGAAAAGGGAAATTTCTTACGCTTCCCCTTTAGAATCGGCTTTCAAGAAATACGTACCGAACGTTCTCAGATCTCCGGAGCTCTTGCAGCAATATCCGTTAGTATATTATCATCCAAGTCAGTTGATGCTGGGATCAGTATCTGTATATCCAAATGCGGAATCAAGAATTGCAAACACTTTTCCTGAAGTTTCCTCAGTACCACATATTTCTAAGATGTCATCCATGAAAAGAGCTAGTCATATAGAAGCAAAAGCGAGTACTTCTCCGACACAAACGAAACAAAAAAGCTTCGAATGTGGGGAATGTGGAAAAGTATTTAATGCTCATTATAATTTAACGCGACATATGCCAGTTCATACAGGAGCCAGACCTTTCGTCTGCAAAATATGTGGAAAGGGTTTCCGGCAAGCTTCAACTTTATGCAGACATAAGATCATCCACACGTCAGAAAAACCTCACAAATGTCACACGTGTGGTAAGGCATTTAACAGATCTTCTACACTGAACACTCATGCTAGAATTCATGCCGGTTACAAGCCGTTCGTTTGCGAATATTGTGGGAAAGGTTTTCACCAAAAAGGTAATTACAAGAACCATAAACTGACTCATAGTGGGGAAAAAGCTTATAAATGTTCAGTATGTTCCAAAGCTTTTCATCAAATATATAACTTAACTTTTCATATGCACACACATAATGATAAAAAACCATTTACCTGCAGAGTTTGTGGAAAAGGCTTTTGTAGAAATTTTGACTTGAAAAAGCATATGAGGAAGCTGCATGAAGGATCATCTAACACCGAATCTGACTATCTATCAAGTGGGCCTGCCCAGAATTCAGTGTATTCAGGAGATCGTGACTTACATCATTTTATTAGTCCATTTTTAATACCAGCTACTTCTCGTCCACCAGTTCCAGTTTACTCTTCAAAGTTGTTATGACCTATGTGACTGGGCAAAAGCCATTGTTCAACCCTTTGATCTCCTTTTAAATGTGCAATATGTGGAAAAATTAACCCTTCAAGTAAGCAGAGTCATTGCTCTACTTGAATATGTAATATACCTACTATGTAATTTAGTATAAATATATACTCAAATATATGTTATTTAATAACGAAGTCTTGTCCTTTCTTTTCTTGGAATAATAATTTTGTACATAACTTTGATCAGAACTGACCAGAAGGAGTAAGAAGCAGCTGATTCAAATTAATTTAAATTTTATACACAACTCTTCATTGCATATCGTTAAAGTATCCATAATGACGTGGTGAATCTCAAAAACCTCGATTTTATTAAAAAGTTGACGTTTCACCATGACATTCGTGGCTTTACCAAAACTTTTGAAATATTGAAATTTCTTTAACATTTATTGATTTGAAAAAATTTGAATAGTTAAAAAAGACTACTATGTTTCATCAAAATTTTCCGGCTGTGGCCGTTCTCTGTTATTTATTACGTGCTATTCAGTCCAATATTAACATTCAAATCTGTTATTATTAGATGGTAAGGGAAACCACAGAAACCTTTACCCACGTAATGTTCGAAATAGGTTCAAATTATTTTGATTTTGAAGAGAAGAATAGGGTACTATTTATATTTTTTTCAAAAATTTCTCATTGCGGCTGTGGCTGTCTTCAGTTAAAACACCTCTTCTGCAAAAATCTCATGTTGTTCATAGTATACCCTGTAATAATTGTAATAAATCATATATAGGACAAACTTTTCAAAATTTAGAAGAAAGATTAAAAGCACACAAATATACCAGAACACAAACCACAGCACTAATAAAACATAAAAAGAATGAGAATCATACTTTCAACTTTAATAGCATAAAAATTGAAAAAGATCAAAAACGCAGAGAAATTTTAGAAATGCTACATATTCAAAAAAATTTAAATAAAGTCGTAAATGATAGAACAGATATCAGAAATTTGAGTTCAATATAGGCAGATTTAATTCTTTAATTTTTCTGAGAAACAACATAAATCAAAACAAAATAATTCAACAAACAAACTCTAACCATAACAACTCATCTTCTTAGACAAAATCTAAACATCTAGAATTTTCAATTTTTCTAAAAAGAAAGTATAGTTTAGAACATGTGATCTCCAAAATTACAAGTAATGTCTTTTTAAAGACAACAATCAAATATTTTAAACCTATTTTGTACATTACGTGGGTGAAGGTTTCTGTGGTTCCCTTCCCATCTAATATCAACAGACCTGTCTGTTTATATTGGACTAAATAGCACGTAATTAATAACTGAAGACGGCCATAGCCGCAATGAGAAATTTTTGAAAAAAAAATAAATAGTACCCTATTCTTTGACTCTGTGGTTTCCCTTACCATCTAATAATAACAGATTTGAATATTAATATTGGACTGAATAGCACGAAATAAATAACAAAGAACGGCCACAGCCGAAAAATTTTAGTGAAACATAGAAAATCGTTTAAGTTATTTTGGTTGAAAATAATGATTTCGAAAATAGTTTGCTCCTAGCATGCTTATTTAACAATGTAGATGGTGCAAAAAATCGAGATTTAACGGTCGCCGAAAATTATTCATTTCCAAACTAAGAACGCTAGTTGTCTGAAACTTGAGTATATTATACAGAAACGATAGATTCATGCCGGAAAAAATTGATAACTCCATCAGACATGAGGAACAGATCTTAGTATGTCAAAGCTGAATTGTCCGAGAAAACAATCTTCTGTATATAGTCAAATAAATATTCGAGGCAAAAACTATCGTCAGCATTGTTATTTTCAACCAAAGTTACATACTGAAACCACCAACTTTCGATCGAGAAAATTTTTTTTTATTTCCGAAAATTTTTTTTTGCCACCCTCTCTACCTTCGAGGTTGAATCCTCAAATGATATAAATTTTCATCCTCCTATTTCTGATTGAAAATCGGTTTGTTTAGGTTATTTTGGTTGAAAATATGAATTTTCAAGATATTTTTCTCCTAGCATGCTTATTTGACCATGTAGGGTGGTGCAAAAAATCGAGATTTAACGGTCGCCGAAAAATTTTTCATTTCCAAACTAAGAACGCTGGCGGACTGCCTAAGAAGTCACTTCAGGTACTAAATTTCCGCTGATTTGGTGTGTTGCGAAGAAGGATATTTATATGTATTAAATTAGAAATATCTACGTAAAAATGGCGGCGATTGCAGAAATGTTGACACTTTTTCGTTTTGCAACGAAAACATTCCTAGTTACCAAATTTCATGTCTGTTGGTCGAATGCTGGAAAAAAAACTACCACCGCACCTGACTATTTCTTCCGATACAAAGCAGAAGAATGTATTTTATGGGAAAATAAGACTAATGACTATTTTTTTTTACGTCCGTATGAGAGGAAAAATCTTTTTCCCTGACTACCCTGAGAATATCCCGCTCGCATTCTCAGGGTGTGTGAGACTCCGGATGTTGCTAGTTATCACTAAAAAACCTCTCACACATTCCTTGGAGTAGTTCTTCATCCTGCCCTTACAGCATCCCTTGTCAAAAGAGATGAGCTGCAAGCGGCCTCTATAGTTCATGGGAACTGATTACTCGAAGTGACCCGAGCAACACTGCTTTCTGCATTCTGCGCGTCAATATATCGGCCAGAGATCTGCATGCCGGAATAATCTTCAATTCTGTCACATAGTTAGCTCTCATTCCGCCTAGACAACCTATGATTAGTACAACCATCCTAACTTTATACCCTGGGTATAGTGTCCTCAGCTCGAACTTAAAATCTCTGTATTTTTCCCTTTTCTGTTCTTCTTTCATCACAATATTTTCGGCAGGGGACGAAAACTCGATAACAAACAATTCTCTGAGCTCTTTGTCCAGCAGGACTATATCTGGCTTTATTGCGAGGATCTGCCGAGTTGTTGGAAAAGCATAGTTCCAGTATATGCGAGCTCTATCGTTCTCAACAACCACTTCAATTTCTACTGGCACATATGGTAGCACTGGTTCTTTGTCTATACCATAAAGTTCTCTCAGATGGAAGTAGAGAATTCGGAGCGCCCCATTATGTCTTTCTATATACCCTGATGGAGCATGGACTCTGCAAGCAGACAGGATGTGCATAAGAGTTTTCTGCTGACTATGGCATGCTCTGCACGTTGTTGGGGTGTCCACTTTCATTATGTTCTTTTTATACCATCTTGTATTTATCACTCCATCTTTACAAGCCATAACAAATCCCTCCGTTTCCGATTTAATAGTAATTATTATTATTATTATTTATTTCAAATTTAATTTATTTAGATATTTACCTCAATTCTACCATTCTTTAAACATTTGCCAAAATAGAAGAAGAACCCAGTGAGTCACAAAGCTTGAATTTATATAATATGAATGTTAGAGAAGTAATCAAATTGTTGAAACGAATTAAAATTCAATCACTTACAAATTGATCGATTAATGAAATTGGGGAATATACTGCACATCTAGCTCTTCATAATTCCGCAATGTTATGAGTACACTATCGGAAAATACCGGCGTTATTAATATTGAACGTGCAGGTATCGAACAATGGTTCTGGAAATAATTGGGAGCTAGATGTGAATTTCGGAACAATCCGTATCGACAAATGAGAAGCTAGATATCTGAAAGGGGAATGGCAGATCGCAGAGAAAAGTTCATTAATTGCTCATCTCCCCTTTATTTGAAGCGACACCTTCGGCATTCATAAGCAATCTGGAACTGACGCTTGTCAACCGATTCCGGATTATCTCAGCAGTGAACCCCAAAAAGTTTGATATGCAGGGCCGTCTTAGACCATCTTGGGGCCCTTGGGCACACGGAGAGTTTCGGGCCCTCTTAGGACATAAAAAAATGTGAAGGATAACATCAGTTTGTATCTTTATTTAGTGATTTTATTGGTTATTATGGTTAGCTTAATACAAATCGATCGTAAGTAACCTGTTGACTATTCTGAGAATTGTACGTACGTTTATATAATTATGGTTTCTTCCTGGATTTTTGTTGTGCAAAATCTTCTATTATGTCCTCAAAGTCTAATTTTTCAAGGATATTACTTTCTATGCACATGATTGACAAATTGGTAAGACGTTCTTGTAGCATAGTCGTTCGTAATTCATTTTTGATCCTTGATTTTGAATATCCTTGTAGCGACTTTCACATTCGGAAAAATTTCTTCTAATTTATCTGCTTTAATTGGAGTATGTAGGGCTGAGATACTAAAGTCCGCCGATTAATTTACAAGATTTTTCAAGTACTGCCTTCAATGAAAACATTCCGATTTGAGCTTATCAGCGTCAATGTCTTCGTGATACAATTCTGCAAATTCTTTGCATTTATTTGTCAACTGGTCAGAATCGATTGTTTTTAACTGAGAAAAAAACTGAATCGTTTGTCAACATCCTTATATGATTCCGAACCTTTCTTTAAAAGAGCATCCAATGTGTCGATTATAGGAAGAAATGTTTCTGTACGAAATTTTTCTGTGCCACTTAACTGTCTCTGATGGCCCTTCCAAAAAAGAAATGCGTCTGCTGCGAATTCGCTTTCTTTGACTACTATCTTCATAGTCATCATTTGGATTTTTTCTTGGGCAGCTGATTCGTACTGATCAAAATTACTGCGTACGCTACTGATATAATCGGCAAGAAATGCAAAAAGTTTTTTTGCAACGTCCATTGTCATGGTACTGCTCTGTAAACTTAGGCTTGATTTATTGATGATTCACCGAAGATCATTCCATATCTTTGTTAGGAGATTAGTCTCCAATTTTTCCAATTTTTTCTTTGAGCGTTCTTTCTTGTTTCTCCTGGTTGATCGGTGTTTCTGAAAATTGATGTTAAAGCTTCGGAAATATGATTATAACCATTTTGAAAAGCATGAAGAGCATCAGCTCGTGTAGACCATCTGGTTTCGGAGAGAGACTTCAGAACTTTATTTGCATCTAGGCATTCTGTCAAAATTTTCCATCGATTGGTTGAAGCCGAAAAAAAATCAAATAGATCTTGGATTAGTTGAAAGTTTGCTACTGCTTCTGAAACAAATCCAACCGCTTGAACACCTACTAAATTCAGCGAATGAGCGGCACATGGGACAAAATAGCAAATTCACATGTTTCTTTTATTCTTGCTTGAAGACCAGAATACTTTCCAGCGATATATATCAAGGTGTTCCAAAAAATTGCAATTGCAAAAATCTCTCGATAGGCTCTCCGTCTTTTACGTATCTAGCAATGAAAGTCAGTTGGTCAACATGGGAGAGATCTGGTGTAGAATCCACGCTGGTTGAGTAGTATTTTGCACCTTTTTGTTCGTTAATAATTGTCGTTAACACTTGCTGTCCCATTTTATTAATAAATTCATTGCAAATATTCGCAGACAAATATGACGTACCTACTCCCTTTTCCGCGATTTCCCTAGTTTTTCATATAATCAGCAAGAAAAGGGTCAAACTAACTGATTAGTTCTAAGCTTTCCAAATAATTCCCGTTATTTTGAGACCCCGAAATCCAGAAGCCAAAATTTCACGACTGCGACAGTCCTTTTAAGTACGTTCTTCCAAAAATCAACCTGTGCATCATATTGGGAGAGCAACTATCAACTTGCCCATCAGTAAGTTTTGTTTCGTGCGATATAATTCATCATTGCCTGTGCTGTGAACTGTTCTCATGCTCCATCAGTAAGTTATATGCTTCCAATCTTGCTTGTAACTAAAAAATTGTTACGGCTAACAAGTTTTCTGCGCAGAGGCCGATTTTCATAGATTCTGCATAGAAAATTGGAGAACTCGGTGGGTAGGTAAATCTGAACATAACTCTAGCTACAGATACTGCTAACGTAGGTTACCGCTAGATTATTTTAGTTTTGCATCTGCCTTGATAATAAAGCTACGATAAAAATATAAAAACAGAAAAAAATTTGAACTGGTTCGGTTGCCCAGATTTTTTGTAAATGACGAAGTCGGAAATTGGGGCCCCTATCAGGCCGGGGCCCTGGGCACGTGCCCCGGGTGCCCTAATGGAAGAGACGAAAGTATTGTTATGGTGTGTACATCGTTATACGAACTTATTTTATAAAGAGGTCTTATTCAATACTTGGTGGACCAGTTTAAAAGGAACGAATTAAAACAAATATCTGCTCATTGCATTCTTTTTATGAGTAACTGGAGGGTAAAGCGAGAGCTCAAAACGCATCTCAAGCACTCATACCTCTACAGGTAGTAGCAAAGCGAAAATAATTGTGAGCTTAGAGCCTATTTATTTTCTATTAATATGAAAAATTGAACTTAATAGAGGGGGTTTCTAGAGAAACCAAATAACAATATAAGCAATTCATTCAGAGCCATTGGTAGGTATATTAAACAGATTAATTAGAGAAGAAGGGTTTATTAAAATCTGGTTAATAACTAGGTTTCCGGAACAAGTTATTGATGTAAAGGAATTCCCAATAGTTAGTTTTGTGGAGACTATTTTCGAACTGTAATATATCATAATTGTGATAAAAAGTATGGAATTTTCGAATAAGATAACACGCATAATAAGAGTCAGTTTTCTGCTTAATATAGCTACGTTGGTGTTCGTGTATTCGAGTTTTGAAATTTCTAATTGTACGTCCTATATAGAATTTTTCACAATCGTTACAGTCGAGTCTATAAACACCAATACGTTCATCTCTATAAATCTTTGATTTGTTGTTTTTAATCAATTTTCCAATGCTATTGTTGGTTTTATATAAAATTTTGTTTATGAAAAAACAATTTCAAGTTTTCGGAAGGTTTGCCCAAGTATGTTAAACTGTTAAATACTGTAATTTTCTCAGTTATATGTGGATTAACTTGTGAAATTGCCATTTGGTATTTTTTCTTCTGAATTAGACTATCAATCAGTTTATTTCAACCTGTGAAAAGTTAGTTTATTTCTTTATATTTCTTATCAGTCGAGTATGAAATTGTTGCTCGTTTTTAGTGTGTTCAACATTTCATTACCTGGAGTAGACATTTTGAGAGGCGCTGTTGGTGTATTCCTTTCACAAAAGGACTGACATCGTCTGTTATCACTCTGTCAGTAATAGTGAGCCTCTTCGGAGTTCCGCACAGCACATGCTTATCGTTCAATCGGTAAATATGCTTTTTAAGCTGCTTCTTCACCACCCTCTCTAGCCGTCGATCGCAAATGAGATTTTTCCGATCATTATGCACTTTTCTTATATTAATAGCGACGATTTTCATCTCGCCCTCTTTGAAATTATCCACTTCAGTCCGTGAGGAGGAAATCTTGATGGATTCATTCTTTTTTTTATCGATTTATGTTTGAGATCTGATTATGAACGGATGTAAATCGAGACGTAATAAATTGAACAATAACTCAAAGAATTAGATTGCTATTAGTTATTTATGAATACCTACCTCATATTTTTCATTAAGGCTTCTCACTCACATTTGAAATATTTTAATTTTTTTTTATTTGATGTGGTCGTTACTTGGTTAGCAATATTATTAGAAATCCTTTTAATACTTTAATTATCGTTCACCACAATTCGAGATTCACTTTTAATCTGTTTTGGACCTCCTGGACGATGATTTTCGAAATTTTCATGAAAAATATTGGGGGATCATAACCAGGGGAAATTATCCAGTTTTAAAGTTCTTTTCAAGCATTTTAGAGTCATATGATTAACATTAGAAGCCCGAAAACTCGACTTTTGATAACTCGACACTCCGGGAAACTCGACAAAGCCTGACACTTTTTTTGGCTTTGAAAAACGAAACACACACGGTATTTTCGTAAGAAGCTGATTTAGAGTAATAATTATGCTTTTAAACTATTACAGAGTCGGGGGAGTAGCTACCGCCGTATCAGCCGTATCAATGATACGGGGCCCCCGGTCTACAGGGGCCCCTAGCGTGCCTACAGAGTTTTCACTTCAGAAATGAGAAAAGATCGAAAAAGCAATTTCTTTTTTTTCCCGGGTTAAGCGTGCTCCCAAAAGTTGGCAACATCGTACATCGGTTATAGCGGGATTCCCCCGTTTAAGTCATTCCCTTGAACGGGGGAATCTCGCATTAACCGATGTACATTGACAAACCACGGAGAGCAATTATATTCAAGCGTTTTATTTCATCCCGGTTCGAACGTTATTATTATTACATTGTAATACAATACAATCTTGTTCTTCTGATTATTTGTTGGTTACTTAGTTTAATTTGTGAAAAGAATGAGTGAAAAGAAAAGAGATTATCCCAGTGGAGCTATGAAAAGAAAATGTAAACAGAAAAGGGAGGAGGTTATGAAAAAAATGCCCAAAATTTCTTCATTTTTACAGCAATCAGCTTCTGTGAGTAATATAGATTGCAATGGTAAGTACTACTTATTTATCTACCTCTAGCGAAGGGTGAATTTGGTTTTTTGACATAAGACATCTCAGTTAATCTTTATGAACAATTAATTGCTTAAAATCTGAAATTCAAAAATTAATTCCATTAAGGAACTCATGGAATTATTGCTGATGAAATTCAATAGCCTTGCATCCAGTTTCCCGGAGGTAATAACAGCATGCTTTCTATTCTTGACCTTACTACCAGTTACAACCGCAACAGCTAAAAGAAGTTTTTCGAAATTGAAACTGATAAAAAATTACCTAAGGACTTCGATGGGACAGAAACAACTATCAGACTTGTCACTTTTGTCTATGGAGGCCGAAAAACATTTCGGCCTCCATAGACAAAAGTGACATTTAACAAAATGTTTAATAAATCAATTTGCCGAAAAAAAAGCAAGAAAAGTGTATATTTAATTTGAATTGTTTCCTAGCTCAATTTCTTGAAGGAATTGATAACTTATGATCAATAAACATTCATTTTAATTTAACGTAAGCATTTTTGTTTTTTTTTTGTGAGAAATCCTTAATTTGGGACCCCGCAACTAATTTTGATACTGGGCCCCTCCAAGGCACACTACGCCCCTGTACAGAGCATTGAATATATAGCTCTGAAAAGACTGAAATTATATTTTGATGAATCCTAAACTATCATTAAAAGAATAAAACATCAAATATTGCTGTCTCACAGTGATAGCACTTTGATTAATTTTTGAAATAGCTAATTTAAGCGTACCTTGAATAAGTCTAAGGGTTCATTAAATAAAAACAATATTTCAAAGTTAATGCTTTAAAAATATTTGAGTACTTATTATAAAATAAGAATTAAAAAATATGTGAGTATTTGAAAATAAATAATACAGTAGGTACTGAACTAGTACTAATATTTCAAAACTGAAAATTTAGCATTCTGTATGTATTTAATTCTCTATTTTATAAAGATTTTAATATTGCTCTAAATTAGTAAATGATTAAAATAAAAAATGCCAACATAATTTTGCGATTTTACAAAGCATGATATAACTAATAATTTTCTTAAATTATTGGGGGGCTCCAAAGTGTGAGCAGCACAGCTTCGTCATATTTTCCCTCATTTCTGTATTTTTTCTCATGCTTATTCTTAACTCCCACAGTCAATTTTGAGGAGCTGTGGACGTTAGCATATCCTAAAAACCTACGAAAAATAAGAAATCTGCACATAGATGTTAGAAAAACGTCATGTATCAAAGTGAAAGATAATAGTAAAAATCACGAATTTTTTGATGAAACTTTAACAATTTGAAAAAAAATATATCTTTTACTCTGGAATACTTACTACTGGTAAGATATCGAAAAAAAAATAATCATCACAATCAAAGTACAACGTTTATGCCTCCTATATTTCTACAGATACAACTACAGATTTCTACAGATACAACTATCCTATAGAAAAAGAATTTCGTTCCTTCGAACAGAATTTTCCGAAACAAAAGGTTCCGCAGTATGAAACGGGATCAGAAAAAGGATCATGGAAGTTCACAAGACTGTTAAATCTGACGCAATAACTTGTGAATGAAATTCGACAGACGAAAAAGCTTACAGTAGGAAGGAGAAAGATTGGTAATCTTTCCTGCACTCTGAAGCCGTATTAACGTGTAACTGTGAAAAGCATTATACGGGGGTGTCGAACTGTGAACTTCGCTGATTATTGCTTGAGAATTCGCAGGTGTCCCTTCGCACCTATAATTGTGTAATTGCCCACTGGCCCAAAATAACTCCTACGCCCAGTTACGCCAGGCTTAATACTCAATTATTTCATATTCGGAGGGGTGTTATTTAAATGTTTGAATGGATACAAATTTTATGAGTTGTCTCATTGTGAAGATGGAATGATGAAAACTATTAGAGCTTACAGTTAAAGCGATGAAAGCTTATAAAGATATGAATTTTATCCAAAATTTGAAAAACATGAATATTTTTTAGAAGGATTTTTCCGAAAACTAATATACTATTGCAGCGTATCGAAACTATCTGAGCAGACAAAGATCTTCGTAGTTTTTTCTTAGATCTACTGTTCAATAGTTTTAGTTATTAATACTTATAACAAAGGTGGTTCTTCTGAAATAATTCAACAATATATTATAACTTTTGGATTATTTATCAAATAAAACACGCATGCATGACGCACTTTTCGGTGGAACTTCACCTTCTTCAGATGCTTAATGCGAACTAAATATATTTCTCCATTATATCTAATACAAGAAATAAATAGGTGAAAAAATTGCTAGTATACAAAAATCTTCTATATTATCAAATGTGAAAAATAAAATCAAATCAATTGGAGACAAAGAAAACAAACCTGAAAAATAATACAACCTACATCCGAAAACAAAATTTTCTTAACCTAGATTTAAATTGCTTGACAGTTTTCGAAGCTTTGATCATTATAGGAATAGGTAAATAGATGGATGGTTAGAAATTATTAGTAAAATATGAAAAACGCATTCTAAACTGCTAGCCAGGTGGCTTCGGTAATTTTGAAAAGACTCAGAAGGGGGCTGGTAGTATGATCAATTTGGCTATTCAATAAGAGACCTGAATGTTTGTATTTATTTATCTGTAATGATTCCAAAAAATTAAGATTAATTCCCTTACTTTCAGCATTTAATATTTCTCAGTCAAAATTGATTTTCTTGGATTAAATGGTTTGAATAATGTGAATCCGACTTTTGATTGACAAAGCTACGTTTGTGTTCTGAAATACTGGTCTGAAAGTTCTACCAATATAAAACTTACCACAATCACCACATTCATTTAATAAATGTGTTGATTATTGTTTTTATAAGCCATTGTTTTAATATATTATAACTCCTTTTTCTAAGATTTTAACAAGAATAACGTTTTGCTATACATTTAAGTGTATTTTAGTTTCATACATTCTCAATGTTGCTTTCGGAAAATATTCCAACCTGTCGTTCTATATTCAAGATAACGATTATCAACGGCTTAGCAATAACACTGAATATTGTGGTATCCTCTTTGGCAATTGCTAGATAAGTTTCTTTAGGTACTAATTCAGTAAAACACTCCAATGAACAATTTGCGGGGGCAAAATGGACATATACCTACCTCATTTAAGAAAATTGATAATACCTTCTCCAATATAAATATTTTCAATATTTACTCTAGAAAAGAATGCACAAACAGAGTTCCTCATAAATAATCATCATAAAATTCATTTCGTTGATTGTTAATACTTTTCTGTTGCCATTTCTAAAAATAAATTGGGAAAATTTATTTTTGATAACAGTATTAAGCTTCCAGGGAAATTTCTGTTATTTTTTCAATTTTTTGTTCTTTTTATCATTTTGTAATTTACTGATTTGGTAATATTGAAAATTCAAAATTAAATTGCATCTAATGCAATGAACAGTATATGTGTAATAGCTATTTGTTTGAGTGGATGTATAACTTGAAAGACTCCTACTCATTGTTATAAGTAACATAAATTGTAACATTTCAGAACTCATTTAAATATCTATCACTCTGTAGTTTTGTTTTTAAATCATTGTCTCACGTGCAACCGTTCTTCATTTGTAATATTTCCCCTCACGAATTTATTTAGTGACTGACTTTGTGTATTTGTAAGTAGATTGGTTTTTTTTGTCGTCTGTTTTTTCAACTGTTTGTATTTTACATTTGTAGATTTTCTCCTGAGGAAGTCAATAATAAATTGACGAAATATGGAGTTTATGAACGAATAAGTTTTCTTCGTCAGAAGACTGCTTCCTGACATAACATTTCCTTTCTATATATATATATATATATATATATATATATATATATATATATATATATATATATATATATATATATATATATATATATATATATATATATATATATATATATTATATTTGTGCAATTGAGTACAAGCAAATGTTCCGTAGGAAATAATGAATTAAAAAATAAATTTTTTTTAAATGAGGATCTTGCGCTATCTAGTACCGTCTTCGAGGGTATATTGAAATCGTTTTCGGGCATATTTGCCCTGTGTTTTGTATTCTGGCAGAATCCCTTCATGATATAGTAATCACAGATGATCGAGCAAATCGAGCCGACACTACAATGGATAAAGATCAAAAAAGCAAATAGTTTAAGCCATTCATGGTCGGAACATTATTTGGTTGTTTATACGTGAACCTGGAGGTGAAATCCCTTTGAAAGGCCCTGGCCAGTCTATAATATGATCGACAAAGCGAACATCCGTCTTGAAAACTGCTCTATAGTTGCCGTATACGAACCGTATGTTGCTCCTGCGACCCAGCACTTGAAATGCCTGGCTCTAATCCTCTTTGTGAAGTACATGGACGGCCATTCCTGGCTTATCTCGTGGGGGCTGCGGACTTTCGAAATGAGAGAGGAAACTACCTTTATATTCTCATCTGATACGTTTGATAGTGTGTTATATACTAGAAGAAAACTTGCTTCCAGCGTTTTTCAATCCCATTCAAATGAAGGAATCGTATTCTTTATTTCTCTTCAATTTACAGATGGCTGAAAGATCTTTTTAAACAATATAAAATTTAATATCAGTATCAGCATCCATGAGTCTATATATATATATATATATATATATATATATATATATATATATATATATATATATATATATATATATATATATATATATATATATATATATATATATATATATATATTTATATATATATATATATATATATATATATATATATATATATATATATATATATATATATATATATATAATATATATATATATATACCTATATATATATATATATATATATATATATATATATATATATATATATATATATATATATATATATATATGTATATATATATATATGTTTGTAAATTGTCCATATTTGGGTAGTAAGATGAATTTAATAAATGAAACTATCTTGTCTTCAAATTCCCAAAATTATATTAATCAATGTACAACCGGTTTCGTTGTTTCAGAACAACATCTTCAGGTACAATATACTGAAAAAATAAATAAAGAGTAGCTTAGAAGCTAAGAAAAAATATACACCTTCAATTCCAACACTTACATTTCTACACTAATGAGAGATAGTCTAAAATACAAAGACTCTCAATTAAAAATTGTAATTCAGTCAACATTGGTGAGGAGGAAAGACGAAACAAATCAAAAAAATTTTTCACATACGAGAAACAAATTATAAATTTCAAGGTTAGCGGAGCAAGCAAGATTGACAATTTCATATTTTGTAATATATATATATATATATATATATATATATATATATATATATATATATATATATATATATATATATATATATATATATATATATATATATTATTATAATAAGAATAGAATAGAATTTTATTTCACAAATATTGAAAATATTACAAAAACCAATAATAAACAACAATATTGAATAAAATGACAAAATTTACAAATAAATCACAAAAAAGATTTAAGCAAGATTTATGTGTTATTGGTAATTTTTAAAGTTTAACATTTTGATGCTTTTCAATGCTCATTTATCAGTTGTGAGTCCTATATATAGGTACCCAGCTCTCTTGGAAAGTGATTAAATAATTTGCAAATATCATATAACTTTCTTTGATCAAATAAGTTTGAATTCAGTTGTTTTTCGTCCAAACATAGGTACATTCACGTCAAAATTGATCAATGTAGTTGATTACAATATTAGACTCTACACATATATAAATAATAATCAGTTGAAAGTTTGACTAGCCGAATTGAGGGGAGTAATTTAAAGATCAACATCCAATATGACAAAAGACGATGAAAAAAATTATTTGATCCAAGGATTATAATAAATAGACAAATCTGGCAGAAATTGGTCGACATCTAATAGTCTAGAGCTTCAATTCATAATCTTATAAGAAATGAATCCAAAAAGCATACCGTAATTTTTGTGCAGAGCCATTGATGTGTGTTTTCCTTCTTGAATTGCATAATCAGAGGCAGAATAAAGATCCAAACACATATTACACCGCATGTGGCAGCAACAGATTTGTAAATACACGAGAGATTACAGCCGTTTATTCCCCTTGAACGGACACTAACAAGGGAGGCCTGCCTAATATCCTTAAGCAGATTACATCCCGGCTACTGTAGTGTTGTGCCTTGGCCCTTTGCAAAATGCCGCGTTCTCCTTTTATTTCCCAAGACCCGACTGGCTATGGGCTTTTTAGATTTGTTTAAATGGCTTACCCGCCCAGCAATTACTTGCACAAGTACCACATCTTAGGTAATCACCGTCATGCAAAGCGACAGGTCCAAATTTGTTAGCAGATTTGAGGTTTCTTGCTATTTTCGTCAATTCGTACGGAATTAAACGTTGTATTGAAAGGATATACATTCATATATACACGCTTATTATATATATATATATATATATATATATATATATATATATATATATATATATATATATATATATATATGAAGTTAGTTGTGGAACCCATGGTGTGAGTTGATGTATGAAAATGAAGACAAAAATAACAACAAAATTTTGCTTCAAATTCATTGATTGAAGCACTTTTCCAACCATGAATTAGTTACGAATTACTTTAATTGTTGAAGTACCTGACAGATAGGGTAGGTTTTGTTTTGTTTCGTCTTTATTTCTATTTCTTTTTATTTTTGTTTTGTTAATATTTAGCCCTTATTTCATGGTAATTTCATGTTGTTTCCAGTTCTATTCTCAATAAACAGTGTTATTTCTGGTAAGAATCTACGGATTGGTAGTATAAGTTTTACGTACGGTAGTTTCCAATTATGGAGAATTATTTCCAATATATGTCATTTAGAAGATTAATTGATTTAATAGTAGAAAATTATAGTTTCCTAGGTCAGTGTTTATCTATACCCAAATATTATTATCCTAATTGCATCCTAACTAGTCAGCAAATACTACCCTTCTTCTATCTATATATATATATATATATATATATATATATATATATATATATATATATATATAAAGATAAATATATATATATATATATATATATATATATATATATATATATTGTGAATTTTTCGTCAGAAATGCATGAAGCATCGAAATATTGTTTTTTTGTTTAAAGAAAGAAGTAGGTGTACATGAAATACAGCAATAACGAACTTTGAACTCGTTAAGAAGCAGACATTTCTTTTTATTGTTATTGCTGATACTGTGCCAATAAAAATTCTTACGTATGTTGTGTGTTGACGTAACCCCACGTTAAGTGAGAGAGTTTGGGAAAAATATAAGTAGGAGAAATGTTTTTATGTTATGACCATTCCCATTCGGTAGGATATTTTGCGAAAAGTGCGTACGTTTTTTTATAGTTCGCATTATTACTAGATATAGGTGATATAGTCAGTAGTTTTTTCTGCATTCAACTGTAGGATTGTATCCAAACTCATAAGACCTCTTTCCAAAATGTCTCTGTCTGTATCT
Organism: Cynegetis impunctata; assembly: GCA_030704885.1. Taxonomy (NCBI): domain Eukaryota; kingdom Metazoa; phylum Arthropoda; class Insecta; order Coleoptera; family Coccinellidae; genus Cynegetis; species Cynegetis impunctata. The sequence goes on from JARQZK010000728.1 coordinate 424,935, forward strand.
TGGGTTGCCTGCCTATACTAGTTATAGAATTATAGCTCGTTAGAGCGACCTCTCTGTTGTGGAAGTTGTACTGAGAGATAAACTTCGCTATGTTGTTTTCTGCTTGATATAGGTAATGCAGTTCATTCAAATATATATCATTACTCTTATCTGTTTCTCTTAAAATATCAAGTATTTTTCTCAAATTTCAACTGATATTGATATTACTGATAGTTTATATTCAATTCCAAATCACAGAAAAAGAAGTCTTTCTAAATTGATATACATTTACTTCTCCTATGACTTTTAGACAAGAGATGTCACTATTGATAGTTGAAAACTCAAAATACAAAAAAAAATTAAGCCTTTCGGAGGAAGTATCAAAAATTAAGGCGAAAAGATTTGTTACCTGTGCATAATAGATTTATAGTTTCCAAGTTTTAAAGAAGAATACCATGTTTTGATATCAAAAGAATATATGTACAATTTTCATCAGCCTATCCTCATTCCAAATTAAGAATCGAAAAGATAATTAATAGAATTCAATTTTGAAGAAGCACTTCCTGAATTCCGAAAAATAATTATATATATATATATATATATATATATATATATATATATATATATATATATATATACATATACATATATATATATATATATATATATATATATATATATATATATATATATATATATATATATATATATATATATATATATATATATATATATATATATATATATATATATATATATATATATATATATATATATATATATATATATATATATATATATATATATATATATATATATATATATATATATATATATATATATATATATATATATATATATATACATATATATATATATATATATATATATATATATATATATATATATATATATATATATATATATATATATATATATATATATATATATATATATATATATATATATATATATATATATATATATATATATATATATATATATATATATATATATATATATATATATATATATATATATATATATATATATATATATATATATATATATATATATATATATATATATATATATATATATATATATATATATATATATATATATATATATATATATATATATATATATATATATATATATATATATATAAACACATTCTTGCCTGTGTTACATTATTATTTACTTGTCTTTACTTAGCAATAACAGGCCATTTGAGTTAGAAAAACTGAGTTTATTGAGCAGTTGACCTTTAGTCACGAAATTTGTAACTTTATCAATACTTTTAATGAATTGAAATCGGTCACATCCGAAGAAAATGTTATGAGACAAAGTTTTTTGAGTTTTCAATTTTTTTCAAAATTCATAAACGCCAAATTAAGTCCGGAAAATCGCAACGAAACTTCAACTGTTCAATAAAGTCAGCTTTTGTAACTCAAATGGCCTGTTATTTTTACTAGTGAATATATATATATATATATATATATATATATATATATATATATATATATATATATATATATATATATATATATATATATATATATATATATATATATATATATATATATATATATATATATATATATATTTATATATATATATATATATATATATATATATATATATATATATATATTTTCATCACAAACATGAATAGAATGTAAGAGATTTCCAATTCTCGTAGCAGAAGCTGATTAAAATTGTGGATATATTGTACTGCATAATGCATTTTTCTAATTACGTACGAAAAGACTATTTGTCCAAGTAACAAAATTTAGGTACTAGAAAATATATAAAACTCTTTTTTCAAATTGACAATTTGTACTGCATCGAAGAAACCTATACGTCTATTGATTTCCCAACAGACTGTCGCCCCCTACAGGTGGAAAATGCAGTCTCACCCTTGCATGTCTCAAAACTGGGGTAGTATGCAGTGCGTACACTTAGTGATATCCTTCCACTAACGTCGAAGCTTAGGCCTTTCATCTGATGTGAGCAATACTTACAATAGGCGCCCATTTTCCGGCAACGAAATTCAACGGAAATTCACATTGGAAATGGAAGGTTGATTGGGGGCTGTTAAAAAAAAGGCATATCAAAATTACTAATCCAATAATGTTAAATTTTTATAGATATACTAGCCGCTTGAACGAAACATGTGCAAAATACGTACATATCAGGTATGTGAACCACAATTACGAATTATGCTTTATTTCATTAAATTAGTCGATGTAGTGCAGATTGTAGTTATTGTGTCAAAATTCAAGTTCAAATTCAGTAAATCGATAAGCTGCATGTAGTCGACTTAAAACTAGATTGAGGTTTTATTGATGTAGAATTGTTGACGATCATTTATTTAATCTGAGATTAATTAACAATTTGAGTGGAATTTTGAAAATGTAGAGAACTTTGGGAAAATCAGTAACTCACAATCAGATCTGATACGTGTATGTCCATACATTTAAATAATTGATATCAACTAAAACGATTATAATTTAATTAATAATACTGAATACACCAAGACGTCAAATCGTGACAGGTACATGTATATCAATGATCATATCATTATAATTATCAATAATATGATCCAAAGCCAATTAATATTTAAAAAAACCTCAATGTTTCAAATACACATAATCTCAGGGAATTCAAATTACTCAACAAGATCTACAACCAAATGTTCTTATGAATTAACACTACGAATATTAATGGAAACAAAACTCGAACGAAACTTGTGTATTTATATAAAAAGTCCCCTTGTATGAAAACTCCCCCCATATTATCATTAAATTTCTATGAATTTTTCACGAGTCACGCATATTTGCACCGGACTTCCAAAGTAGTTTTCCACTGTGAATTGATAATTTCAAATTTGGCGTTGCAGTATAATATTTTTTTTGTGCTCCTTGTTGATAATCCCAGAAAAGTAAATTTGTTTTTCTTGATAGATATAATGAAATAATGATTTTTCTTTTAACTCAGCGGATCTACAGCTTAACGCCTGTTAATCTAGTACCTTACCATTATAATATTCTTAACTACTCAACACATGGAAGTATACAACTCTCAAGGGAGCAGCGGGAATCGAACCTACACACTACGCAACCGAAGACGGTATAGGTACTATAAGGCTATGCTATGGAGCCTACGATGAAGTAATTATCTGATAAGGAGGACGATTTCACATTTTTAATCCTATTTTTCCATAAAAGACATACTATTGCAGTGTATCGAAGGAAAGCATTCAGGTGCGGGAGTAAAATACGACCATAATGCTGCTCACGATTTTTCTGTCTCTTATATCGACTGCAAAAGTGAATTTACTGTTTTCAACTCTGGGAATACTAGGTCAAAACAATTTTCAGTTAAATAATTCGATAGGAAACCAGAAGGTTTTCCGTTGATTCAAATTCAGTAAATAATTCCTCCATTGTCCTAGAATGGAATATCTGACTTCTAATATATAACTTCTTGAAATATATGAAAACATTCACCGACAGAATAAACATTCGGGGTGTTAATTCCATCACTTCTTTAAATGAACACTAACATCCAAATACATAAAAATAATTTGACAACAAATAACGAAACCTATCCTTTCCATTATCGAGGTTTTTCATACATCAGAACAGTGGAAATTTTGCTTGATAATTAGATCTGAAAATCACTTATAAATTGTTGAACATACAACTTGAATTATTGTATGTATATAACATATATATATATATATATATATATATATATATATATATATATATATATATATATATATATATATATATATATATATATATATATATATAAATACTAGAACTCAAATTATGTTTTTCTATATTGGTTTTATATAAAAAAAACGAAAATATAATTGAAATGATTTCCTGTGGTATGGAAGGAAAATAGTTTGTTTACTTTGGATAGTGGCAACTTATCGATATAATTATAGGAAAAATTATCAAAAATGTCGCCTGCAAAATTACAACAGGTAAAAAAGAAAACCCAGTTACAGGAAATATTCTAAAATAACTAAAAAACTTACAGAAGCGGCTTCAAAGTAAAAAAATATAAAACGCAATTAGAAAGTCGTTTCACGCCGCATTCCCTGTCAGGATATTAGGAATTTTCATAGTATGTAAAACGATAAGAAAGTAAATTTATATTTAACATTACATGGAGGGCTGAAGAAGGTTCTACAACCTTATAACTGCCCATAGAGAATATTCAGTAAGAAAAAAACATGTACCCTCCAAATATTTTTGGAATACTGATTTTATTTTATCTTTTTTTTTTCTTTTCATCTCAAGTGACCTACAGTTCAACGCCGGTTCCGAACGGCCAGTAGGCTTGAAACTAAGTCATTACCCAACAGTTTATATCATATTTAGAACCTATAAATTTCATGGGACATACACAACACCCAAGAGCAAGGTGGGACTTGAACTCACGATCCTCGGTTTTCAAACAATACACCTTACCGCTGGGCTACCGAAGTCTCTCTATATTTTATGTTATTATCCTGCACTAAAAAAATATATATGATGTTAGTTACAGCAGCTTTAATGAATTCCAAGAAACTTTCTCGAAAACTGAACAAAATTTGTTACCTACTTCGCGTTTATAATAACACAACATATTGTTGGTTACGTAATTACATCATGTAAATTATATTTGTAATGTTAATATTTATGCATAATTTAAAGGAAGGTTGAAACTTTTTATAACTTACCCAAACAGAAATTTTTAAAATAGCAATTAGGTCATAACCGACTTATTATTTTGCAAGTATACCTAACTGAACTATTTTCTAATGATCGTAGGGGAAATACTTTGCGTTTTATCATATTTTCATAGGGCAAAGGAATGAAACAATTTGATTTAAAAAAATTTGTTATATAATATCATTATAAAACAGCTTTTTCATCAGTTTTTTTAGATCAAAAAAAAAACATTTCTTTTTTAAATTTCTACATTTAAGGGGAAGACATACTTTTACCGCATCTTTTTTTTTTAACTCATGGGACCTACGGTTTTACGCCGGTGCCGACCGACCAATGGGCTTAAGCAAGGTGGGACTCGAACCCACGATCCTCGGTTTACAAGCGATACACCTTACCGCTGGGCTACCGAGGCCTCTATTGCCGTATCTTAACTTATATCATCGCATATCTTGCAGGATTAGATAATAATAAAACCGATAGTGAATGCACAAAACTAGAAATCAATTGATTGTTACTGCCTCACTAGTTTTCAATATTACTAAGATTTATACAAATGAAATAAGTGCAATATCCTAAAAAATTATTAAACAAAGATCAAGGATAAAAACAATATTATAGATGTCTGCGTTGCAGTATGAAACCAAAGTATGGATTAAATGCACCATATTTTTTAAAAATAAAAAAACTTGAACTTAATGTGCCACATATGGCTTATTGATGTAAAGCAATTTAGACACGCAAACGTAATATCCAGTACCTATATCACGATCTAACAAACGACAAATAATGAATCAATTCAGGGTTTATATTATGATGACTCAACAATAGCAGTTACCTGAGGTTGACGACGTTTTATGGAAAGTATCTATAAATCTAATAAGATGAAATCCTATTAAATTATACCGTATATATATATATATATATATATATATATATATATATATATATATATATATATATATATATATATATATATATATATATATACATATATACATGAAAGACCCCCTTTATCATTTCTAAAAACTTTGGCAGACCTATATATATATATATATATATATATATATATATATATATATATATATATATATATATATAAATATTTATTTATATATATATATATATATATATATATATATATATATATATATATATATATATATATATATATAGGTCTCCAAATGAGTGCCAAAGTTTTTAGGGGGTGATTCCTTGTCAAATGATAAAGGGGGTCTTTCATGTACAAAAAACCTCTTAGGCCTGTCCTTGAAAGCGAATTGAATTTTGAACTAGCACATAAAAATCGAAGCGTCTTTTCAGCCACCTACTAGATTTTTTCGATGCCTTTTGCAGAAGATCCGTTCATGGACGATGTTATATTCAATTTTTTTATCAAGAAACTATTGTTTTTACGGAAAAATACAAGAGTTACAAAAGTTTAGCACTAATTAATTTTTTTCAACACTTTGTTAAAAAGTTCTAGTTAAAAAAAGGAATAGTGGTTGCATGTTTCTTCCCTTCAAAAGAACCCTACAAAATCAAAAAAATATTTATAGGTAGCCTTTTTATTGATAGAACACGTCCACAAAATACCGTTTCTTTAATACATTATAATAATAATAAAAAAAAAATTTCTTCTCATTTTTGGAAGCGTGTAACCTTTCAAAGACAGGACTCGGAGCATTTGTTTGTATGAAAGACCCCCTCTCATTTTCGACAAGGAATCATCCCCTAGAAACATTCGTATATATATATATATATATATATATATATATATATATATATATATATATATATATATATATATATATATATATATATATATATATTCATGTTTCCAGGAAATTGGGCATGTGATGAATGAAATAAAAAATGATGACAAACTTCATATAGGCTGAGTGTGAATAATCAAGTATGTTGAAATTGGGTAGTCACAATTTGATGCATAAACTGATTCAAATTAAGTAGCTTCTGAGAAATATGCCTTTTCATTGTACTACTGGAATGAACTGTATTTCTCGTGGGTAGAACTACAATGGTGTATATTTTCGAGATATAAGAAAGGAAATCCCTTATCGTTATGGTATATCGCTACTTTACTACAGTGTTCACGTTACTGTCGTTGTGTTCGATACAATGATTTCGGTTTGAACAATAATGTCAAAATAGAGGGTGCTTTAGTGAAAAAATGAAATTTCTATGGACCATCAGAAAGTTCTATTATTTTCCCTGGGAGAATTTACAAACCTTTCTGTGAGTATTTCATTCAATCATTTCTAATGGAGTTCTAGTCTGAAACGAAAGATATATATATATATATATATATATATATATATATATATATATATATATATATATATATATATATATATATATATATATATATATATATATGTATATATGTATATATGTATATATATATATATATATATATATATATATATATATATATATATATATGTATATATATATATATATATATATATATATATATATATATATATATATATATATATATATATACATAAAATTGTAGATGAATCTAGCAATTCTGGAAAAATTATTCAAATATACAGTTGTTAACCTTTTTCCAAAATCAACTAAATTATTCGAAAAAATATTCATGCCTCTAGGTTGTCGAAAAAAATGTGGAGAGCAGCCGAGCTTTGTCACTTAGTTGTTATTTTCCTTCGTCATTGTTCTTTTCTGCATACAAATGTTTAACCGAGTAATTACACATCACGAAGAAACAAGAAATCTTCACATTAAAATAACGGCGGTTAAGGAAAATAGATGAAATCTTCAACGGACACTTTCCTAACATCAACTCAATTCACATACCTACCAACTCTTAATCCTCTAGCTCCATCTGGAGGTGCTTTGGTGGTCCGTAAAACCACAAATAATGATGAAATTTGAACATAGAAATGGCTGAAGTTCAGTAAAAAAGTTGAAACGTCGGAAGGATTTTGCCCTTGCGCCAATTGAATCCACGAGCAAAATCTCAATCCTTTAACTCAATCTACAGAGGCTGTGGAACCTCAAAACTCATGAGAGCACAAGAAATCTCTACATAAAAAATGCACTAGTAGACGAAAAAATTTATACTGCCAGAACTGTCCTCTCTAACAGCAACTCAAATAACTTAGGTACTCACATATGAAAAGGCTCAAAAATTGTGAAAAGCCAGGAAAAATAGATTATTGGCTAATTACTTCAGAAACTTTATTTAGGATTAATCGTTAATATTAAAAATGCTTACACTAATATAGAGAGCGCTAATAATAAATGATTATCGAAAGGGTAGAAGAAAATAGTTTTTCTCGAATATCTGGAAAATGAATCAATTTTTTAATGAAAAAAATAATACTTTAAGGAAAAAACAATTTAGAAAAAAATTGATTCTACAAATGTTAGATAGGATCATCAGTTTTTCTGTGCAAAAATATTTCAATTATGTATAGCGGCTGTGCGCTAGGCTAAAAATTTTTAAATTACAATCGCACGCAGCAGGGCGTTATAAAAATGTTCAGAATTTCACTATTTGTTAAAAATAAAAGAAGAGTTTCGAAGAGAAAACTCATATCTTTTATTTATTAATAATTCTATTTTTATTTGTTCATTGCTTAAATATTAATATGGAAATTACTATGAATTTTTTTTATATATTATATTATAGAGCAAAATCAATTATATTTTAAAAAAAATTCGAACATTTATTCGAATTTCTTTAGAATATAGAGTCAAGTATACTCTAGTTTCTGTATTTATAACATAAATTAGTAGTATTTTTTTTTAATTGAGAAAAATAACTTCAAAAATGTTAAGATTTTTAAAATAAAAAATTTTCATAAAATTTGCATTTCGAATATATCCGATATACGGACTCAAAATGGTCGTGGAGTCAAAATGATATGTGTTAACGCTAATGTACGGAATCAAAATAGTGCTACGGATATATATATATATATATATATATATATATATATATATATATATATATATATATATATATATATATATATATATATATATATGTATAGTGAAAATCGTAGTCCAGAAGGTTAAAAACTTTTCCCGCACTTTTCATACAGTGCAATAGTCTATTATTTTCAAGGAAAATACGACCAAAAAAATTTGCAGTTGAAAGCATTCGAGATTTTTAATTTATAGTGCATGTTTCATTTCCTAAATATAGTTAACTTCGATCTCAAAAGCAACTTGATTTTTCAGAAACAAAACAGACTTACCTAACTGACTTTTTTTTTCTTTCAAAATATGGAAAATATTAAAGAGCAAAAAAACTCAGACAATTTGAAGATTTCTCTATTGCTAGTTTATTTAAATAAGCGATACAAATTCTTTTTTTTTCTGATATTTTTGAAAAAGTGTATTTCCGCTTGAATATATCCTATTTCCGTAGAAAGCTTATCTGAATCAAATGTTCCCAATCTACAGGAAATAAAACTAGAACTTGAAAGATATCTTAAAAAAATTGATAAGGAACCAGTTTTGATATTGAACTACTGAAGAAAATTTATTCTAACAAACCTATGTTCATGTTGAGTTGTTTTCATTCTCATGGATAATGTAGGTTTGTGAATATTAATTACCTATCGTGATTGTTTTAATGTTGATTTTGTAATTGTAGCCCTGAAGAAGTCAATAAACGTTGACGAAAGCTCGGACATTGTCTGAAGAGTATTCTCTCATATAACTGAAAGCTGAACCAGACTACTTATTTATATATTGTTGTATGCATTATAGTAGCTGTGAAACAAACAAACATGTATAATGAATATATACATATATGAGAAATGAAACTCTTCATTTAGTTTAACGATTTTCACATATAATAAAACAACAACAGTTGCACAACGCGTTTCGCTTATTCTACAGCTTCTTCAGGTGCGAATTTCAAACTAAATCTGAAATATCTAATACAAGGTTTACAAAGTAGAATTATAAATTTGGGAAATCCATTCTGAGATTCTAAGAACAAACTACCTTTATTCATTGAAAAGGTTAAGAAGGGGGAGCTGTTCACATCCTATTGGTCGTTAATAGTAACTTCTGGGAATTTAAAATTTAATTTTGAACCTTTTCCATCTTATAGAAACTTTAGAAATTAATAGGCAGTAGGTCTAGAATGAATATAAAAAAATACTTTCGTCGCAGTGCAGTAGTCTATTAATTTCGGACAAACTACAACTAAAAAGAAGAATATGCGTAAAAAAGTTAAAAATGCTGTTCAATCTATGAAGATTTTGTAAGGACGATTCAATTTAATGAACTCTCTGTAATTTAATTCACAAATATTCACTGGCTCTCAGCGTTTCGGTCGTGCTAAGCACGCATTTGCTTTTATGCAAGATATTAATCAATAAGTTTTCTGTACCCAAGAAGTTTCTGAAACTTAGAGAATATGTCATTAGCCAGGTGCTACCGTTCTGGAATATCATGAATATCTTTCTCTTCAGGTGATTTAAACTCTCAGATAATTTCATCCGCGTCACTGAATTTATCATGTTTCCTTATTTTAACAGATTCAAGAAAAATATTCGATTTTACCCGGATAGAAAAATTTTTCACGAATACTAATAACTTCCAGGGATTCAATTCACTCACCTAAAGCAGCATAAACAATCAGGGCCGGATTAACCATTAGGCAGAGTAAGCAACTGCCTAAGGGCCCCGCAAATTTCATCGAATGAAATTTTTATTTGAAAATTTGTATCAAATTCCTCAACAATATTATTACTTTCTTTCGACGCATGTTGTCAATAATTGATGAAATACTTCATACATGCAGAACTATCTAGTGTCTCGTAGTAGAACTAATAAACTATCTTCGTTCAACAATGTCTCAGAACCGTTTGAATTCATTGTCAATAATGGCCCTCGAAAATGATGTATTAGAAAGGGTCAACTTCCAAGATGATTTAAAATAACCGCGTCTCATCTCTTTTATCTTTCCTTGTCCATCATGCAACCTGGATCATCATTCATCACTTATGTGATGACAAGCTAACGAGTCAAGTAAGGTGATGCTGCAGCATCAAGTCAAAGTAACCATGTTGTTGCAATATCACATAAGACTCTGAAGTAACAGGATACCTGGAGTCGATCATCTGGATGTAACTTACATCCCTTTATCAACTTGAAAAGACCTGGGGCCCGGACAGGGTTGTTGCCTAGGGGCCAGGACAGGGTTATAATCCGGCCCTGTAAACAATTCAACAACAATAGTTCCTCATATGTATATTGAGTAAAGCATTATGTATTCATATTTTTTTCTTGACTATTGTTGAACTTTGAATGCATTCGTTTATATCTGTTTTAGGAAAAGATAGTTTGTAAGAGAAGAATGAGGTTTCCTCTTACCATATACCTCATCATATTTGTAAGTGCATCCGTAGTTTTTTACCAATACCACCTTTCCAAGGCATGGATGATCTCGCATAATAATTCACCGCAATTCAGGGATCTCAGTGCAAACCCTATGGAAAAGGGGACAAACTATACCTACTACGCTTCCAAAAATTTTAAACAGGCTGAACCAGTAAGTAAACACGTTCTCTAACTGAACTTCTGATGGTGGAAATTGGTCCTCTAGTGGCATAACAGTCTTCAGAGTAATGTTTAAAATTTTGACATAATGAAACACTGAAAGAATAATATTCACAATATGTTTAAAAGAAAAATGACATAACATACGACAACTTCATCTTCTATAGATTCATATTACCTAATGATATATCTCTCAAACAGATACAATTAAAGTAACCTCATTAAGTACAAAAACGTGTACAACTAATGAGGCAGTGAAGAATTTAGTTGTAGGTGTTGGTGTGCTATAGATAAGTTAGCCCTCACTGAGGCTATCCCATCAAATTTTTTATTACACAGTACATTCATGAACATTGTTACTCAGGTACTAGTTTATTTTATTTTTCACTCTCTCATTTTGTAGATTCTGTGTAGAGACATTTTTTATGAACATTATAATAAAATATTCTTTCCCATGTACATTCCCATGAAGCACTGAAAGAACAATATTCACAATGTGTTAAAAAGAATAATAGCATGATATATGAGCACACACAAACATCATATTCTATAAAAGCATATTACCTAATGATAAATTTTTCGAATATATACAGTTAAGGAAACCTCATTGAGTACAAAAGTGTGTACAACTGATAAGAGAGTAAGCAATTTTATTGAAAACGTTTGTGTGCTCTAGATATATTCCAGCTACACCTCTATTCATGCTAAAATACTCATTTCACTTTGAAGATATTGAACTGGATTCAAAATGTGACCTCACAATATTTCTGTTTTGCAGAGTAACGAGTTTTCATTAAACAATCCGCAGATACCTCCCCTATATATAATAACTCCTACATATAGGAGGCCTGAACAACTTGCAGAATTAACAAGATTAGCTCATACTCTAATGCTCACTCCAAATGTACACTGGTTAGTTATAGAGGATGCCGCGAAGAAAACAAACTTAGTAACAGATCTCCTGGAAAGAACCGGCCTTAGCTATGATCATCTTCTTGGTAAGAAGACACATTTCGTTGGGTTTGGAAAACTAACGCAAGGAAAATATTGGTAATTCTTTCAGCACCCATGCCTGAAATATATAGAAAAAAGAAAAAAGGTCCAAAGCCTAGAGGAGTATCAAATAGAAACAAAGGTTTAGAATGGATAAGGAAAAATGCAAAAGATGGTGTTTTGTACTTTGCAGACGATGACAATACATACGATCTTCAGTTGTTCAAAGAGGTAAGCTAACTTTTCCTTAATAAACACCTCCCCCTTTGGTATTGAAGGTAAACCTGCATAATTTTTCTATATGGTAGCATTCTCGAAAAAAAAATTTGTCTCTGGTCTTTAACAATAACAAAAATACAAGCAATAAAACTAATCATAATTATCTAAATGATCGCTTTATAAAATTACACACAAAATTACATTAAAACTTAATATGACCATACATATTCGCTTGTCTTGCTATATCTGCATTTGACCCCGAAACCTAATTGTTTGATGTTTTTAGATAAGATATACGAAACAAGTTTCTATGTTTCCAGTTGGTCTAATAACGAAATTGGGAATTAGTTCGCCAATTGTACGAAATGGTAAATTTGAGGGTTTTTATGATGGATGGATTGCAGGGCGAAAATTCCCTGTGGACATGGCAGGATTTGCCGTTTCTGTGAAATTTCTGTTAAGTCGTCCTAAAGCACGAATGCCTTTCAATCCTGGCTTTGAGGAGGATGGATTTTTGAAAAGCTTGGAGCCTCTAGAGCCATACGAATTAGAGCTTTTGGCAGAAAATTGTACAAAGGTATAAGAACGAATCGGATGATGGGACTTATGAATAAAAATGAGCACATAGTTTAAACTCAAAAATTTGGAGCAAATACGACTCCACGTGGTATGAATAAAAACCAGAAGCAGATACTCCGCTTGAGTAGGTACTCTTATGTACAATTTGTTGTGAGTATATTCTCATTTTTGATATGAATAAAAATGTGATTATGCTCTTTAGGATGAGAATCTGCTCCATACTTTTGGAGACATTTACTGCACATAACATAGCTACAATTTAAAATATGATATTGACTTCTAGATTCAAACCAAACACTCAAACGCAATATATATATATATATATATATATATATATATATATATATATATATATATATATATATATATATATATATATATATATATATATATATATATATATATATATATATATATATATACCGGGAGGATAAAAAGTAAGTTTTAATTTAGAGTAGGGGTCAAGTAAAAAGACATTCCACTCTGTTGAATCAGATTGTTGCCATGAATAAGGTATTGGAAAAAGCTTACTTATTACTGATAAGAATTGAAGTTTTTAGTTATAATTTGAACAAATATTAATATTTTTGACTCCAAACTTCAAAGTTGTATGCATTTCGAAATAAGCTTTCGATTGAGGCCTCACTTGACCCCTACTCTAATTCAAGATTTTTGAGTCAATTGAGCGTTCTCAAACATTTTTGAGCTCCCGAAGTTTTAATGACTTTCATTTGATAGGGAGCTATCTCTTACGTATGATTTGTAAATTTGGTCTTTTCAAATTATATAGAAAAAGAGTTAAACTCTTTATACCCACCCGGTATATGTATATGTATTTATATATATATATATATATATATATATATATATATATATATATATATATATATATATATATATATATATATATATATATATATATATATATATAATTAATTATTGTTTGGGGAATATATACAGGGATTACATTTCCTGGTTTCTTTACATTTGGGCAAGAAAGATTGAATGAAAATTATTGATTGAAGGTTTTATATGCTTTTGACACGATTAAATAAAAATTTTATATCTCAATTTACAAGAATTATACAATGTAATATAGAATCTATAATATAGGCATTTGAAAAAAATCTATTCAGAAACCGTTTGATAAAAATTGTAGAACCAGAAAATTCAAAATTCTTTGTTACCTCAGCATAATGTTCCTCATTTTGTTGAAGTAAATCCACACACAGCTCCGCCAAATGTATCAAATCATCAAGCTTTTTACTTGGAGCAACGATCGTCTCTCCTTTCAAATCTTCTGAAAATGAAACAATGAAGAAATTATTCTACTATATACCAAAGAAGTATATGCCAAAATATAATTGTATATTAAAGAGCACCTAAAATAAATTCAAAACGAAAAGTTGAACACTAATTTCAATAGCCATTCTAGAATCTGATTGTTTAAAGAGATATACGTTCGTGACTGATAACATATATGGCACACACACCTCACGAAAAGAATTTCTGAAATTGATCCTGATTTTATAACTTGTACAAAGGAACTTTTATTTGAGTATTTAATTGTACCTAAACGTTGTTTATGGGAAGAGTCTTCTCCCATCATATGATGCTCTTAAACCACACATTCGCTGTCCTGAAGAATAAACCAAATAGTTTCGAAAGCTAGGCTATGAATACAGATTAAAAAAGCATCAATTGTATATCATTGGTCGATATCCCTTATTGATAGTCAACAGACTTCAGCAGTACGTATCATAGTGACATTAAAGCATTGTATAGATTTAGTAAAGTAACGTATACTCGGAGTTCATACTCTGGTTTTATTCATACCACCTAATATGACAGCAATAAAAATGAGCATGTATATTTCTCCCAATAACGCATGATTACTATGTAACAAAATAAAACTGTATCTATGTATTACTTCATTCGCAATCAAGTGTCTAATACTATTTTCCTCAAATTTCAGATATGGGTATGGCACACTCAAGCAAAAAGAAATGATCCATCGCAACCATTAGATTTCGCCAAATATAATAAAACAAACCTAGTTGTGCTCAAACATATCTTGGTATAGCATATCCAGTTTAGTTGAAATTTTTCAGAGAGTATTAATATTTTCATTTATTTTATTGAATTCGTTGCCGTCACATCCCCAAAGAACGAAATGTTCAAAAATAACCATCTTATATAGGTTTACCCACATTATTCCAGATATAAATTCTGTTTCAAACTACCAAATTTGCGTATAATTAGCAGAGCTTGTGCTAATGATTGTATATTATAGTTACTGAATTGAGGAACACCACCAGTGAATCTCCGTACTCGAAACTTAAATGAACAAAATGCATATTTTTAAAACCATTCCGTTGATTTTCTGTTCTAAAAAAAAATGATAATTTTCAATCATTGATAATTGTGATACTTTTTATAAGAAAAAACATTGTTTTCGCTTGAAAGTTTATTTAATGACAAATCTTTGGAGGACAGGGGCTGTGGAAGATTTTTTTACCTTGATCACTTTAGAATAATGTAACACACAATCATATGTAGGTAATTAACTTAAAAATAAAATATATCAAACAAATAGGTTCCTATTTATTTAATCTTTTAATGAAAAACTTTAATCACATGAATAATTTATTATGATTTGGTAAGGCTTTTCCTTATACAAACAAAATAAATAGTGAAGATCTATATCACCAGTTCTCTAATATGATGAATATTCTTTCAAATTAGATTTTCCAATAATTGGATGCAATTGTGAATAAATAATCAAGTGACATAATCTTCAGTTAAACATTATATATAAGAAAATTAAAATAATGATGTAGATAAGTAAGCAACTATATTCTTCAATAGTCTAATATTCAGCTTTGTCACAATACCTAGAAAAGATAATTTATTTTATTCCTAGACTAAAATATATTGTAATGCAAATCAGGCTTAAATTAGTCGTCTTTTGAAAATCCACAATAGTGACAAGTTTCTTCAATTAGAAAATGGATTTGAATATTGTTTTAAGCTCGTACATCAAATTTAGGGTTTCAGTGCCATCGTAGCTTATTTCCCGGTGTTTATGTGTTGTAGGCCAGTCAGTTTAGATAATCAATTGACAATAATTCCGAAAGTTTTCAAACTTTAATGAACAGTCGGGAAAGAGATAAAAACAAACTATGAAATTTTGCAACCTTTTCTGAAGTCCGGAACATTGTTAAAATTGCAATAACATTGAATTTTGCCTTATACATGTGAAAAAAATTCAAAAAGTTCTGCAAACTTGGAGTAGTATTAAATATATTATTTCATATCACGTATCAAATTTGCAACCAATTAAAGGGTACGGAACATTTTTTTCTATTCAAAATTAACGTTTCTCTTTGATAAACTGACCAAAAAAAATTTCAAAAGTTCTGCAAACTTGACAGATACTTTGGAAAAATATACCGAACAGTTGTATAAATTTGCAACCTTTTACGTTGTCCGGAACATGTTTATTTAAAAAATTTTTAATTCGAGGTCATTTATTTGGGAGGTGGTCTCGAAATAATTACAAAAGTTTTGAAACTTGGTTGCAAATTCAGAAAATATCTATTCTGATGCATTTGCAACCTTGTACGCGGTCCGGAACTTGATGCAATTTGCAAAAATATGATTTTTGGATTTTTATATTTTTGCAAATTGCATATTGTTCCGGGCAGCGTACAAGGTTGCAAATGCATCAGAATAGATGTTTTCTAAATTTGCAACTAAGTTTCAAAACTTTTGTAATTATTTCGAGACCATCTTGCTCGAAAAAATTACCACGAATTAAAAAATTATAAATAAACATGTTCCGGTCAACGTAAAAGGTTGCAAATTTATACAACTGATCGGTATATTTTTCCCAAGTATCTGTCAAGTTTGCAGAACTTTTGGAATTTTGTTCTGGTTAGTTAAAGAAAAACGTTAATTTTGAATTAAAAAAATGTTCCGTGCCCTCAAATTGGTTGCAAATTTGATACGTGATATGAAATAATATATTTAATACAACTCCAAGTTTGCAGAACTTTTGGAATTTTTTTCACAAGCATAAGGCAAAATTCAATATTATTGCAATTTTAACAATGCTCCGGACTTCGGAAAAGGTTGCAAAATGAGACTTGAGCATCCAGTTGACCAAAGTTGAAATACTTTTGGAATTATTGTTAAATTTATATTTTCAATGTCTAAACTGACTGACCTATTGTCTAAGTGAGTGGCAATCCATTCATATTTATATATTCTCATGACATATATTTCACAAGTACATCAGATATTGAAACCCTAACAGAGCCACCTGTAAAATGCTTCAATATACTCAAATGTCCCATCAGTTTTTTCCTCAGTCACTTTTCTCGTCTTTATTTATTGATATGTTTATTTATTTCAGTGAACTGAACAGACCAATTTTCGACAAGTCGATAGTAGATATGTCTTTGGAATACTAAAAATATACGAGTAAAATTAATTCCATTAAAACCCAATTACCTCATCTGGAGTTAATTCTTTGTAATCAACATATTGAGCCATAAAGGAAAAACGGATGTAATGAACTTCGAATCCAAAGCAGTATTGCCACCGTTCATACAAGTGATCCCTCCTGAACAATAATTGATACCCAAACAAGACTTATTGCTTGATAACATGCGTCGGTTCAAGTGACATTTTGATCAACAATTTATTAATAATTACACCATTACCTATATTCAAAATAGGTTACTGGGAATCACATAGTAAAAGCATCGCTTCTAAACTATTAATTATATAATAAGCTTACCTACTTTGTATAATCTATCTACAGGACCCGCATATTATTAAAGGCATAAAAATATAGAAAGCATATGGGAATATCATATTGTGAGCTACTAACAAGATATACCTCGAGAATTTAATGAATGGGAATTATTTTGCCTTTTTGGAATAATTGAATTACGCCCCATCAATAAATTTTCATTCAACTAAATCCAGAAAGCATATGGGAATATCATATTGTGAGCTACTAACAAGATTCACCTCGAGAATTTAATGAATGGGAATTATTTTGCCCTTTTGGAATAATTGAATTACCCCCATCAATAAATTTTCATTCAACTTAATCCAGAAAGCATATGGAAATATCATATTGTGAGCTACTAACAAGGTATACCTAGAGAATTTGATGAATGGAAATTATTTTGCCTTTTTGGAATAATTGAATTACCCATCAATAAATTTGCATTCAACTTAATCCAGGAAGCATATGGGAATATCATATGGTGAGCTACTAACAAGATATACCGCGAGAATTTAATGAATGGGAATTATATTGCCTTTTTGGAATAATTGAATTACCCATCAATAAATTTTGATTCAACTAAATCCAGAAAGCATATGGGAATATCATATTGTGAGCTACTAACAAGATTCACCTCGAGAATTTAATGAATGGGAATTATTTTGCCTTTTTGGAATAATTGAATTACCCCCCATCAATAAATTTTCATTCAACTTAATCCAGAAAGCATATGGAAATATCATATTGTGAGCTACTAACAAGATATACCTAGAGAATTTAATGAATGGAAATTATTTTGCCTTTTTGGAATAATTGAATTATCCATCAATAAATTTGCATTCAACTAAATCCAGAAAGTATATGGGAATATCATATGGTGAGCTACTAACAAGATATACCTCGAGAATTTAATGAATGGGAATTATATTGCCTTTTTGGAATAATGGAATTACCCATCAATAAATTTTGATTCAACTAAATCCAGAAAGCATATGGGAATATCATATTGTGAGCTACTAACAAGATATACCTCGGGAATTTGATGAATGGGAATTATATTGCCTTTTTGGAATAATTGAATTACCCCCAATCAATAAATTTTCATTCAACTAAATCCAGAAAGCATATGGAAATATCATATTGTGAGCTACTAACAAGATATACCTAGAGAATTTAAGGAATGGAAATTATTTTGCCTTTTTGGAATAATTGAATTACCCATCAATAAATTTGCATTCAACTTAATCCAGAAAGCATATGGGAATATCATATGGTGAGCTACTAACAAGATATACCGCGAGAATTTAATGAATGGGAATTATATTGCCTTTTTGGAATAATTGAATTACCCATCAATAAATTTTGATTCAACTAAATCCAGAAAGCATATGGGAATATCATATTGTGAGCTACTAACAAGATTCACCTCGAGAATTTAATGAATGGGAATTATTTTGCCTTTTTGGAATAATTGAATTACCCCCCATCAATAAATTTTCATTCAACTTAATCCAGAAAGCATATGGAAATATCATATTGTGAGCTACTAACAAGATATACCTAGAGAATTTAATGAATGGAAATTATTTTGCCTTTTTGGAATAATTGAATTACCCATCAATAAATTTGCATTCAACTTAATCCAGAAAGCATATGGGAATATCATATGGTGAGCTACTAACAAGATATACCTAGAGAATTTAATGAATGGGAATTATTTTGCCTTTTTGGAATTGAATTACCCATCAATAAATTTGCATTCAACTAAATCCAGAAAGCATATGGGAATATCATATGGTGAGCTACTAACAAGATATACCTCGAGAATTTAATGAATGGGAATTATTTTGCCTTTTTGGAATAATTGAATTACCCCCAATCAATAAATTTTCATTCAACTAAACCCAGAAAGTATATGGGAATATCATATGGTGAGTTACTAACAAGATATACCTCGAGAATTTAATGAATGGGAATTATTTTGCCTTTATGGAATAATTGAATTACCCATCAATAAATTTTGATTCAACTTAATCCAGAAAGCATATGGGAATATCATATGGTGAGCTACTAACAAGATATACCTCGAGAATTTAATGAATGGGAATTATTTTGCCTTTTTGGCCCCCAATCAATAAATTTTCATTCAACTAAATCCAGAAAGCAAATGGGAATATCATATTGTGAGCTACTAACAAGGTATACCTCGAGAAAGAAAATATCAATTAACCAGAGCTGTCTTTGAAGTTTATGTTTTGGAATAATTTAATTACCCATCAATAAATTTTCATTCAACTAAATCATGATTTCTAATATGCCCCATAATAATTTAAGCTGCTGGTTTTGATGAACAGCTGATGAAGTCTGGAATATTAATATGTATTATAGTATTTTTGATTGTTATGATACATAACACACATTTTTAAATATAATTCTAACTACTAGATAAACATGAAATCTACGATATTCATCTAAACCTCATTTCCATAATACTTTCGCCAGCTTAAAACACTGAAATATATATTTATCCTAGCCTGAAAGACTTTCGAGTTTTTAATATTAAGAGTCATACCATTTTATACATAACTTAAATATTAATATGAGAATTCCTAGAATGGTACAACCCAAATGAGTTTGAATATGGCAGTATAATTCTAACCTCGAAATAGACTTAAACATTAATGTAGGAATAACAGAGAGTCACAGTGTATTTTTATGAGTGATCATCGTTTCTAATCCTCAAATTGTCATTTATACACAACATACAGTCATCGTTAACAAGTTTCGACATAATAAAAACATTCAAATATAGGTTACAAACATAGCCAGATCAAATTTGACTCAAACTTTCCGAATAACCATAAAAATACATCGTGAACTATATTCTTGCACGATACATGCAATGAGAGCGATGAAGCAACAAAACTCAATTGAGTAACAGTTCAGCGAAAAATATTTTAACGTAAGCCATCCTTCTGATATTTCATATCGAAATAACATTTTTAAAGCTATCAAAGAATATCACTTCAGTAAGTTCATTACTAGATCATTAATATAAAAATTAATTAATAAAGTTAATTCATCAGTACAAAAACTCAACGGTTTCGAATGTAATGAAAGCGTCATGATGGGAATGTGAATTTCGTTTTCAACTACCCAAGAATAATATTTTCAGTTTTATATTCGTGATGAAATCTATGAAAGATTGAACAAGAAAAATGGAAATATCATATAAAGGGCAATGGAAAATTGAGTTTAATCAGGAACTAATACTAAAACTTGTATTATGAAATATCAGCTTTGTTCGCGGATTCGAAACTGATTTGGAACCAATCGCATGCGCACTTCTGGGAATCAACTTGGAACTTTCAGTTCGAGACTTGCGCATTCACGATTGTTTGGTGATTTAACCAAACAATCGTGACTGCGCAAGTCACATTTGATGCGAAGTGCCGTATCTTGACATTTACCTAAACGAGTCCCGAAATATTTCTCGGTTCAAAATAATTCCGAACTTGTTCAGAATAGAACATTATTATGAGAATCCCGAATTGGTTACGAACTATTTCCGAATCAGTTATGAATAATTACCGCAAACAGCTATTAGAGAGATATCGTTAAAACGAATAGCGCCTGTGAACGTTATCAACATCATCAAGCGGTATTTTAGTTTTATTTAACAGTTATCGGCAGCGATATTTTACCATGCCCTAATTCACAGAACCCGGCTATTCGAAAATGTGACTTAACCTTTTAACCTAGCTTTATGCTTTATTGTTATCGTGTCTTTTGTTTATCTTGTCAGTTTTTATGTTTTTAATTGAATTTGTGCGTTTGCCTTAGCCATATCCGAGGTTTTTTTGAATCATTATTGTTCCAATAAAAGAAGAAAATTGTATTTGTTATATAGATTCATTTTATTTTCAATCCTTTTTCCTAACTTCCACTAGAATCTCTGCAATGGATGAAGATGATTAAGACATTGAAGCCGCTATTTTGATGAACATTATAATGGATCAACAAGATATTGATGCCTAACAGCGTTTTTCGTTAGACAAAGTTCCAGGTGAAGACTGTAAATTTTTGTTTAGGTTTGAGAAAGATGATATTTACAGATTGTATCACGCTCTACAGATCCCAGAGTTCGTATTTTATTAATTTACCATTACTTAAAAATCAAATGAAGGAATTAAAACAGTCGTACGTTTATATTGGTAGTAAGTACAAAAAAACCAACAAAGTTACATAACCTTTAACTTAAAAAAAGAACGCTGCGCATGCCCGGCATGTTAATTTGTTAGGCGCTATTTCAAATACCGTCTGTCGTTATGCTCCGTAAATTACGGCTGGCGGTAACGTTATTTAGGGACGTTGCGCTAAGAATCGAATCGCGCATAGGTTAAATGTCAAAATACGTATGCTCTAATACTGTCTGGCGCTATTTGGGTTACCGATATCTCTCTATTATCATGAAAAGTATCTCGTAAATTGTACGCTTATTCCACAACAGAAGAATTTAGCACACAACTTCAACAAATATAGTGACTTGATGGAAGAGTTAACATTTATGCTGATAACGATTTTAATATTATCAATTAGGTATAAAATATTCATATTTTTTTATAAATATAATTTTATGGATTTTAAATTTGTGCATGTATCACATTTATTTTGACCCCCTTGTATATGAAACACTTTCTAATTTTCCTTATATTTAGTGATATTTATTATGTTGTTTTATATACAATATTTTAAAAAATATTTGATTTATAATTAACTCTGAACACTCTTTACGTATGTTATGAAGAGAGGGGGGGGGGTTTAAAAAAATCAGCGGGTCACTATAGATGTTGAAATAATACAGATCTGAAAAAAATAACAGCAAATACAGATTGATTCTCTCTGAAATGTCAGCGTATCAAACGAATTCATCGAATTCGATTCCAACATTCCAATAATTGTATTGTCGATTTTCGAACTTATACTCTGATAAGTTTCAACTAGAAATACACTTATGGTTCCATCAGTCAAACTATGTGATGTTATCTTTTCGGGCTGTGAAAGAAACTATTGACCGAATCCCCTTCACAGATGTCTGAAACAAAAATTCATTCGATAAATACAAGGGTATACGCTACTGGAAACTGAGCAAATAAATATTGCCCAAAAAAACATTCTTTTTGATTATTGAGAATCTCACAAAACAAAGGCATTTCACTGAGATTATTATTCTTGTGGTGCCGTACCCGGCTTAGGGTGTGGCGAACTCTCTACAACTATATTGCCCAAAAAAACATTCTTTTTGATTATTGAAAATCTCACAAAACAAAGGCATTTCACTGAGAATATTATTATTCTTGTGGTGCCGTACCCGGCTTAGGGTGTGGCGACCTCTCTACAACTATATTGCCCAAAAAAACATTCTTTTTGATTATTGAGAATCTCACAAAACAAAGGCATTTCACTGAGATTATTATTCTTGTGGTGCCGTACCCGGCTTAGGGTGTGGCGACCTCTCTACAACCATATTGCCCAAAAAAACATTCTTTTTGATTATTGAAAATCTCACAAAACAAAGGCATTTCACTGAGAATATTATTATTCTTGTGGTGCCGTACCCGGCTTAGGGTGTGGCGACCTCTCTACAACTATATTGCCCAAAAAAACATTCTTTTTGATTATTGAGAATCTCACAAAACAAAGGCATTTCACTGAGAATATTATTATTCTTGTGGTGCCGTACCCGGCTTAGGGTGTGGCGACCTCTCTACAACTATATTGCCCAAAAAAACATTCTTTTTGATTATTGAGAATCTCACAAAACAAAGGCATTTCACTGAGAATATTATTATTCTTGTGGTGCCGTACCCGGCTTAGGGTGTGACGACCTCTCTACAACTATATTGCCCAAAAAAACATTCTTTTTGATTATTGAGAATCTCACAAAACAAAGGCATTTCACTGAGAATATTATTATTCTTGTGGTGCCGTACCCGGCTTAGGGTGTGGCGACCTCTCTACAACTATATTGCCCAAAAAAACATTCTTTTTGATTATTGAGAATCTCACAAAACAAAGGCATTTCACTGAGAATATTATTATTCTTGTGGTGCCGTACCCGGCTTAGGGTGTGGCGACCTCTCTACAACTATATTGCCCAAAAAAACATTCTTTTTGATTATTGAGAATCTCACAAAACAAAGGCATTTCACTGAGATTATTATTCTTGTGGTGCCGTACCCGGCTTAGGGTGTGGCGACCTCTCTACAACCATATTGCCCAAAAAAACATTCTTTTTGATTATTGAAAATCTCACAAAACAAAGGCATTTCACTGAGAATATTATTATTCTTGTGGTGCCGTACCCGGCTTAGGGTGTGGCGACCTCTCTACAACTATATTGCCCAAAAAAACATTCTTTTTGATTATTGAGAATCTCACAAAACAAAGGCATTTCACTGAGAATATTATTATTCTTGTGGTGCCGTACCCGGTTTAGGGTGTGGCGACCTCTCTACAACTACTCGTGCTGTGCGTGATACAGCGATACACGAATAGAAGGCACCTACAGTTTTACGACGGTTCCGAACGTCTCTACAGAGAGGCTTTACTAGGCAGAATACTGCTCGGTGGTTTGCCATTGCCTTCCGAGAGGTGGCTCCGCATAAATTCGTTGTTCCGGCCGGGATTCGATCCAGCGATCTTCTGTTCAGTAGCCCAACGCACTGACCACTGAACTACAGAGCCACACATTATTATTAGAAAACATTTTCAAGAAGTAGCTGGGTTAGACAAAGAATAAGAAAGTAGGAAAGCAGATTTAAAGATTCTTGTAGAATTTTCGAAAAACCTTAAATTCCAACTTACTTTTAAGGCATTTTCCTCGCACAGTCAAAAAGTAATCCTCAAGAGGTCACTGTGGAAGCCATAAGCATTGCAGCACCCATTTGTCTGCCTAGAAACAGGTATCATCAACCTTGCAGCAGATTCATAGGAAAACCACCAATAAACATGCTGGAACATTCCATCTGGCAAAACACATGTGACCAAAGGGAACACCAAAATCGATTAAAAAGGTTGATACAATCCAAAATCGACGAGAAAAAACTTACAGGGACAGTCAAATGATACATAATAGTTTTGTGAGAGAAAACACTTTCATGCCACATTGAGAAGGATTAGACTAGAAGCTTTCAAATGACGAAACCACAAAATTCCAAGAAATCTCCATAGGTTAGAACACGCACCAGGTTTTGAAGTGAATGACCATCATTTTAAAATTTTATAGGAAATTCATACTTACTTTTTTCTTGGAACCATTCAGGAAGTCTTTGTACATCTCCGAGCGTAGGTATCTTGAATAACTATCGCTTTTCATTAGATGATACACATGTGCCTAGAAAATATTCAATTTTCAGTCGTACAGGAGTAACTTTTTAATCCGTTTTAGACGTCCTAGACCACAATTTTAGAATTTTTTTGATATTATATTTATATATATATATATATATATATATATATATATATATATATATATATATATATAGTTAGTTAGTTAGTTAGTGTTTTATTTATTCCATTTACATTCACAGTTGAATATAGAACACGTCAATATATACATCCAAACCCAAATATAAATCTATACATTTTGGGAAAACTTACAATTATATAAAAACAAAAATATCACATTTTACATATCTCCATCTACAAATAATAAAAAAACATTCAATCAAAACAACATTCCTCTTTCCCTCCCTCTTCCTTCCCTTCTTCTTTCCCTTTATATGGGTTTTAGATCACAGATCACTGAGATTGTTGGTAAAGAACTCATCCAAAGAATAGAAGGCTTTAGCTATTAGCCAGCTTTTAATTTTTTGTTTTAATGGATTCACTTGCAAGTCCCGGACTTGTCTAGGGAACTTATTCCAAATTTTTTTTATGGAAAACTACATTTTTTTGTAAATAAGTAAATTTGTTTGAGGAAGATTGTAGATTTTGTTTATGTCTAGTGTCATAAGTATGCTTTAGGTTACAATCTAAGAACAAATCTGGGTTTTTCTTTATAAACATTACTGACTCCAAGACACACAGACCAGCCACCGTCATAACTTTTTGTTTCTTAAAAACTTCCCTGCAGCTTGTCCTAGGACTGATCTTAAATATATTTCTAAGGCATCTTTTCTGAAGTATAAGAACTCTATTTACATGCGCCGCATGGCCCCAAAAAATTACTCCATAGGATATGCGAGACTGAACAAATGCATGATATGCAGCAAAGCAACCGATTCATCCACACACCGAGACAGCATTCTAAGTGCAAAGCTATACTTAGCCAATATTTTGCATGACTGTTCAGTATGCTCCTGCCAGTCTAATCTGCTATCTATTTTTACTCCAAGGAAGGACACTGAGTTTTGTACAGGTATTTTTTTATTATTACATTCAAATTCAAAATTATTTTGGTTGTTTCTATTAAATTTAATGAGCTGGGTTTTGTCTATGTTTAGCTGCAGATTGTTCATTTGGAACCAATTCGTTAGGTCACTCAGATTTTTGTTTATTGTCAGCTCACAGTCATGTATGGTTTCTTTGCTAATGATAACTGAAGTATCATCTGCGTAGAGTACAACGTTCTGGTTTATAATATTTGGTAACTCGTTTACATACAAAATATAGAAAAGAGGGCCCAACACCGAGCCCTGTGGCACACCCTTATGAACAGTGGGCACCCCCGACTTAATAAGCACCCCATTTACGTCCCTTTTTATATATATATATATATAAAATTTTGACATTTTCAAACTATAGGCCAAGGAAGTGACAAGGAGGTGCATCAGCGGAAATTTTTAAAATCGGTCGCAAAAAAAAATGTGGAAATTTATTATGAATCTCATTTCTAAAACACGGTCCAAATTGAGTCAAAGGGTTGAAAATGTGTACATGGATCAGATTGATCATACACAAGTCTTTTTGGCGTTACAAAGTTTGCCGATTTATTTCACCAAAGCGGTTTTTATTCCGAACTTTCAAGGCTGAAAATTTGTATGTTAATTTGGTTAATCATAAGGAGGTGCTATTCGGTGTCAAATGTGAAGTTATCATAAGTTTTTACATGTATTCAAGCTATATAAAAAAGAAGGAAAAATACTACCTTAATGTATACAAATAAAAATATAAGAATAAGATGAATATGTAATACTCACAGCAGAGCAATCAAAACTCCATCTATCTAAACTTTCCATATTTTTCTTGGTCACTTCATACGATTGGCAATCAACATTTATAGGACAACTAGCGTCAGGTGCCAAGAATTCAGCCCATATTTCTGATACCTTATTCTGTACCTCGCTTTGTGGGTAAGATTTCAACTCTTGAACCGCCTCCCAGAATTTCAGGTTCTCGCCACTGAATTCTTTGTCGAGAAATTTGATGAAATGCTCCCTGCCCATCGGATCTTGTAGAAGCTCCTTGAGACTGAAAGCCCAACGTTTCACCCTGCGAGCTGATATGTCTTTGGCCATTTTCTCTTGCTCCCACAACTCGGGACTATCGCTTATCCAAGGATTTGGATATTCGGGAGCCACAAAGAAGCAATCGTACTCCAAATACTGCTCGTAATATGCAATGAAACTAGAAAAAACAAAGATATTTTGCAATAGGAAAGGTTACCATCAATATAAATATTTTATTTTATAACTCGGTAATATATTAAAGTAGCGTAATTACTATATATTTTCTATTTTCAAAAGTTTTTAATGCACAACTACTTTATGTTCAACTTTTGTTGCATAGTTAATTTCATCCCGATCATTTCAAAATGAAATTTTTTTTATGACAATACTCACGATTCGGCTGCTTTAGAGACTTTAATGTTTCGCCTTTCCAATCTTGTCTTGAGCAGGTCGACTTGCTTCTTCCAAATTTCGATAGAAACATTACTCACTATACCGGAAGTAGATGGTGACATCTTGCGAGAATCTATGGTCATACTTTTAACCCCATGAATCGGTTTGTTCATCTGGCAAGCTTTTTTAATATCTATCTCGGTGGTATTCACACATCCAGGCTGTAATTAAATACTATAAGATTCTGTACATCTTCGCCATACAACCCTTCTTACCATTGGTCGGTGTACATCCCAGAAAGCCCGCTCCTGACTGTCCAATACTTTTCTCTCCAATTTATCTCGTTTTTTATCAACTTTGCTTTGAGCTTCTGCTTGCATGAAAATAAACTCCCATTTCCTAGAAAACATCTTCTGCAGTCTAGCCAAATTTTCAGCTTCATAATCGGCCAGTTCCAAACGAGTTTTGTTTTGCATGGTCCTTTTACACAGATAAACAGCTGGAAAAAACCGAATTGTATTAGTTACGAAAAGTAAACAAAAGCATCTTATATTTACCATAATCTGTGTTCTCAGGTTCCCAACAATTAGAAGGCCAAAAATAAGGAGTTTGAAATCGATAAAACGTATTATCATTTTTGACAGTAAGCATATGATCATCTATAGGAAAGAAATAACCATGAGCCGCCATCAGATGTGCCAAATGTAGAGCTTCTTGCTGGTCTTCAACATCCAAATTTTTAACCATCCAAATTATAAGATCAGAACCGGTAAAAACTGATGGTATTTTAGACATAAAGCTTTTGACTGTTTTCACTGGTACACCTGTGCTTTCATCTTGCATTCGTTCAACAATTTTTTCCATCTAAAAAAAAATAAGAAATGTGCACTGTGTTCACCTTGAAATAAAAGTCCATAAGTCCTCAATTTTTATCATAACATACAACAAACCCCATTCATAACTCAATATCTCCAACAAGAATATTGAAAAAGCAAAGGGATCTAACTGATTGATACCTTCATCAAAATTCGTTGGTTATAGATAGTTCCTCTATACTGTAAAAGTGGATCTGCATCTAGATTATCGCTATATCTCAAAGAGTCTACTTCACCACTAGATGATTTTCGTCTATTTTTCTTAAGTGAACCAAATCTCCACATTTTGTAACTACAATTTTGTTCAAAGTTTAACAACCCAGTTTTGAATGAAAAATTGTTAAGAATTAAATTGAGTGAATTTCATATCAGTCAAAAATAATCAGGTATTATATATTGAAAAGAAATGAGTCAACAGAGATTACATTATCAATTAGCTCGAAATGTTATTGTTTTACATTAATGAAGTTAGATAAATAATTTTCTGGAATATTTGGCGAGTTTGTGAGTGTGCACATAGTTTTCCAAGCATATCTAGGATACAGTAGAAACATATTCATCATTTTCAATTTAGAAACAATGTCATATAATGTACTCATGATAATTTCGTTAAATTTTATTAAATACCATAAATATATTTTTTTACTGTTTCATGCTCACCTTTCTATAAAGAAGAAGGTTTGGAGAGTCGTCTGAAGAGGTAGGATGATGTACTGCTTCTTCGTCAATACTTGTTTCAATACAAGATTCATTATTTGAGTCAGGCCTGCGCTTAGCAGCGACTTTCTCAGAATTCATAGTGACCATATCAGTGGACTAAATAGGCGATTTGCCTCCTTATACTGAAAATGAAACAATAATAAGCTGATAACAATAACTTCATTTTAACAATATAAACTAAGACAGTTCCGAGACAGCTCCTATATTATTTAGTATTAACAGTATTTGCGTATATAGTGAACACTTTTTTTTTGGTGGAATTGAAATATATGGAGTATAAGATTTGGAATACAATAGGACAGTGTGATATTATTCTCAACATGTTGTATAATTTGCCCATATAGGAGGAAGTGAGTATATATCGAAATAATTATTCAAAAATTAAGGATATATAATATATTTATATATATGGTATACCATATATATATATATATATATATATATATATATATATATATATATATATATATATATATATATATATATATATATATATATATATATATATATATATATATATATATATATATATATATATATATATATATATATATATATAAATATATATATATATATATATATATATATATATATATATATATATATATATATCTATATATATATATATATATATATATATACATCACTGCGAAATTCGTGAACTAAAATGATGTAGGTTTGGGCAGATACAGGTAAATTAAAAATATTGAGCCAGTAATTCGAAATAGGTATATAAATGAGATCAAACTGTATAAATTCCAACCAGATTTTAAAATAAAAAATGTTCACAGGTTAAAAAACCAACCATGAGGAAAAATAAATCGGACTCACATCAGTGCAGTTTCAAGACCAAAAATGCATTTTATTTCCTGCATATTTGATGGATGGTGAAACTAATCTGCTTCTAATTACGTTACATTTCCAATTGTCAACATGTTTGTGATTACACTTATTCTAACAGATCCTAGAAAAACAGCTTCAGAGTAGCAATAAACAAGTGCTATTCATCTTAAATGTAGACTACTCATTATCATTCATTAGGTCAAGATGAATTTTATCATTTCATTGGTTTCCTTTTGGATTTCAATCGACTCTTTAGTCTACAGAAATAAATGTACTTTTGATTTGATGAACACATATTTTCTTTTTCGTTTTTCAAAAATTATGGGCTTTGCTTTTCCATATTCACCAACTCAAATCAACTAGAAACCCCACTTTCACACCTGAAAAGTTGAGGCTACTTATCAGAGATGGCAGCACATAATCATAGGTGTATACATGTTTGCATAAGTGTCACAAAAGTTTGCCCTTTTAGTCCTATTTTTTTGATTTCTTTTTTGGAAAGAACACGAGCGCTGCATAAGAATTAAACATTAAAATCAAACATGTGTTTCTAAATAATTATTCCTATTCAACTTACAATAAATAGTTGAATTCAATGTGAATATGGATGCGACGCTGAAGAACCAATAAGTTAAAAAAGAATCATTAAATTATCCCAGAATAAATATAAAACACGACAGATGAATTTGCAGTTAATATTTTTTTGAAAGCTGGACTTACGATAGGTACTCTTTTAATTGGCAATTTATTTTCACGTCTACTTTAGAATTAGTTTACCACACACCCATGAACCGAAATCTTTCCTAACATTTATTAATTCTTAAATAACTGCTATGAACGATTTACAAGAACATTTTGTGTTTGTTTGTGTACCATCAACAATATTGTAGCTCTTTTCGCGTGTTGTCTCTATCTTTTCCAATTAACTCTCAAGCTTCAACTCCGGCCGGGACTGGCCCAAGGAGGTCGATTCAAGTTTTAGAATATCTGCGTTACGTGACAGACGACAATGATCGATGATTATTCACTATCATTTGATCAATGATTGATAAACTTACCAACCTCATTGATTTCCTTCAGATCTGAAAAAAATCCCAATTGCGAGCGTGGTGATTTTTCTTTCATCAGGAGGGCCACACACAAATATACAAAAAAGCCGTCGCTGTATCATATATATATATATATATATATATATATATATATATATATATATATATATATATATATATATATATATATATATATATATATATATATATATATATATATATATATATATATATATATATATATATATATATATATATATATATATATATATATATATATATATATATATATATATATATATATATATAACTATATATATAGAGCCCCCTATATGTGCCCATGCCCATTTGATGACACGTTCAAGAGAACTCATGTCTATATTTATGAATTTTTTTGTGTATTAACGAAATATAGCTCTAACTGATCAATTTTGATGTATGTGGTCATGGGTGCACTATTTGCCTTTCATGGGTGCTGGAGCATCCTAACACACATGGAGTGTGTGGTCAAGTTTGTTGATATCAATAAACCCTGCGTTACGTGACAGACGACAATGATCGATGATTATTCACTATCATTTGATCAATGATTGATAAACTTACCAACCTCATTGATTTCCTTCAGATCTGAAAAAAATCCCAATTGCGAGCGTGGTGATTTTTCTTTCATCAGGGCCACACACAAATATACAAAAAAGCCGTCGCTGTATCATATATATATATATATATATATATATATATATATATATATATATATATATATATATATATATATATATTATATATATATATATATATATATTATATATATATAACTATATATATAGAGCCCCCTATATGTGCCCATGCCCATTTGATGACACGTTCAAGAGAACTCATGTCTATATTTATGAATTTTTTTGTGTATTAACGAAATATAGCTCTAACTGATCAATTTTGATGTATGTGGTCATGGGTGCACTATTTGCCTTTCATGGGTGCTGGAGCATCCTAACACACATGGAGTGTGTGGTCAAGTTTGTTGATATCAATAAACCCTATTGTTGCTTGAAAATACCAGAAAATAATATATATATATATATATATATATATATATATATATATATATATATATATATATATATATATATTAATATCTATGTTATTAATGGCAACCCATCATTTTGATTCTAGACTTTTCGCTCTCGAGAAAAGTCATGCGAAGAAATAAAATAATTATAGGATGTTTCATTTGGAACAATTTAGTTATGGACGTTTGTAATTTTGTCATTTTAAAAAAAAATCGTAGCAGGCGAACATCGCCTCCGAGTTCATATATAGGCATTTATATATATATATATATATATATATAGTATATATATATATATTATATATATATATATATATATATATATATATATATATATATATATATATATATATATATATATATATATATATATATATATATATATATATATATATATATATATATATATATATATATAATATATATATATATATATATATATATATATATATATTAGATATTTATATATATATATATATATATATATATATATAGGTATATGTTATGTTGAAATGTTCTGAAATTATGAGTTTTAGAATGTCGACGGACGTCGACATTCTATCATATCCATGTTTATTCAAAAAAACAGAATTTACTTATGGATCTTATTTAGGGAAACCCTGCAATAAAAACAGTAATATTTTTAGGATATTTTTTTATTCAAACCAAACCATGAGTCATTTCATCATAGTTCAATATTATTGATGAGAACTAATGATATATTGAAGTTACTCTATTAATTATCACCTGACCTGAGTCTTAGGAAAAGGGGTTTATTAATAGGTATGGTCACGGGATTATCTTCTATCTATTCCTGTGAAGACATACGTAGTAATGGTGACAAAAAACATAAGTTAATGTAATTTGGAGAATTTACATTCTAAACATATACTGTGGGTGGTCTCCATTCGTAGAAGTTCGAGATGCTCACCCGTAGAGAGTCGATTGCATGCAGGAGTGTACAAATTGCACCGACGAATGTATCGAAATGTCGATCTTTCTTCACACATTTAAAGTGAGCGACTAAAATTTCCACCGTAACCAAGCTAGTTAGTTGAGTACGTTAGGTACGCTGGCTAGTATTTGGGAGGTCTCGGGTTCAAACCCCGGGGCCGACTGGTCTGCCATGAGTTTTTTTCAGAGGTTTCCTCATGGTAATGTAAGTCACTGCATGCAAACTTATAAGGCGAATGCTGGGCCAGTATTAATCCTCTGAACCCTACCCACACTTCCTATGTTCCATAAATATCTCGTCTCACCTATCCTTAATGCACTTGTACATACAAGTGTATCCTCTGATCTGGCTGAAGGAGTTAATCCCAAACTCAAGCTGCCCGCCTCCCTGACACATACTTCAGGGAGGAATGAAACACGTGTGTTTCCTTTTTTTTTCCACCGTCTTAATTTCAGGATGATAATTACTTCGATAATTGCTGTTAATTATTATTTTGCAATTGATCGAATTGTTTAGTTTATAACTTAAACGCTTTTTTATTTGATGTTCATAATAGCGAAACTTAGAAAATTTTGAAATTCTATGTTTTACATGCTTCTCACTCAGTACTGTGTTCATTGCATTAGTATGGCATTTCTCCGAATCCTAATATATGTTATAAGTTTTTCAGTTAAATTTCTTGTAACAACATAGACAAAGTCATGATTTTCTTCTATTTTTTTTGGAATTTAATTTCACCTATCTATATTTAGTCAATTTTTTAACTGCATTTACATTTTTTAATTATTTTTCGCCGCTAGTTTAAAATAATTGAAGAAAACCACTAACGACTTACGTGCGTATGAAGTTGTCAATATGTACATCCCTAGAATACAAGCGCCTGACAGTTGCTTTGGCCCAGGAGTACATTTGATGTTTGGAGGTTTAAGACGTCATGTGGAATACGGAATTATAACGTGCTCTTTACTATGTACGATGTATCATATCAACCGAAAACAGGGCTATGTTGCCAACAACGAAATATATCGCATCGAATTTAAATTAATGAAAAATTATTGCGGTATATTTGTCATTAAAAGAATAAATCAACAGTGATTTGAATTGATCAATAATACAATATTAAGTAAATAACATAACAATACTAGAAAACGTCAAATGATGTAATGAAGTAATTGGGGTTATTTATTTATTTGTTAATTTTAAATAATCAAAAAAATTCAACACATAAAAACATTTCTCGCAAAGGGCCTATTTTTATTCATGTTACGCATTATTTTGGATTAAAAAAAAAAATTAAACGTTAAAGAAGGGGCCTTAGTAGCCCAGCGCTAAAGTTATCGTATGTATACGGATGACGTGGGTTCGAGTCCCTTGCTTTTGGGTGTTGTATATGTCCCATGAGATTTAGTGGTTCTAAAATTTGTATATGTTGGGTAATTATATAGATTCAAGACCACTGGCCATTATGAATTGGCGTTGAACTGAAAGGTTCTTTGTGAGATGAAAACAAAACTTTAAATAATCCTAATTCATAAAATTTTGTTATGACCATACTAAAACTGAAATCAGTTAACTACATAAACTTTAATGTTTATTTTTCGAACTTTTTGCTTGATGTACACAAGGTCGAATTCACTTGAATGCCATACGGATAATACACAACGCAACT
Source organism: Cynegetis impunctata (assembly GCA_030704885.1). Taxonomy (NCBI): domain Eukaryota; kingdom Metazoa; phylum Arthropoda; class Insecta; order Coleoptera; family Coccinellidae; genus Cynegetis; species Cynegetis impunctata. Next base: position 459,837 of record JARQZK010000728.1, read on the forward strand.
CAAACTATTTTAGATGGATGGATGATTGAACAAGAAATTCAGGTATATTAAACTATCCATCTATTTGCCGTTATAATATACTTTTTAGGTAGTTAATAGCGTGGATCATTTTCAATTATAAGCACTAACAACTTATTATTAACTTACGTATAATGATGAACTTGATAGAATTCAAAGATAAGGTCAAAAAATGAATAATATAGTTTAAAAAACTAAAAAACAAGCTTTAATAGAAAAGTCAATTGTTATAATATTTTAATGACAGATATTGGTAAAAGTAGAGTCATTATGGAAATATCTTAAAAAGCACCCCAGGCTTTTCTATAATAAACGAAATTTTTTTGTTAATTATACTGTTTTAATTCAAATTTATTGAAAATTATTTTCTACTTTTTAGTTCGCTTTTCTCTTAAAGCATGATTTTCATTTTTTTGAACTACTATTTATTTCTATTTTTTAGTTCATTTATCTGCAAAATCGTGTTCTTTAGTTTTTTTAACAATTATTTATTTTCTATTTTCTAATTCCGCTATCTGCAAAAGCGCCGTGTTCTTTATTTATTTTTAACTATCATTTATCTTTGCTTTTACATTTTTAAAACGTTCTCAAACGCTTACTATAGATAAACTATTGGTTCACACATGCTTTCGGACATTTTTGAAATCGGATCTCCTTGTAAAAAATAAATGCTCAGGTTATTAACTCTCTGTAATTAATAGAAGGATAATGCAACCAAATGATAGTGAAATTCACCGATACTAGCATCCCAATCAACAACTTTACTAGCATGCCATTTTAAAAATGTAACCTTATCGCTCACTCTCTTAGACTACATGACGTAAATGTATATATATATATATATATATATATATATATATATATATATATATATATATATATATATATATATATATATATATATATATATTTATATGTGTGTGTGTGTGTGTGTGTGTGTGTGTTTTAGTAACTTAGTAACTATGAGATGTCAGTTAGAAGTTAGAAGAACAAATGTCTTTTGATATAAAAATTAGAAAAATTATCATTTCGAAACCAAAACTGGCGCCAGTCGCATGGTTCCGAGATACTGCCTGTAAATTCATTTACGAAGACATAACAATAACATGAACTTTTCTCCATGGCATGGCATTGCACAGATTGACTGGCTGCCATTCAGAGTGGGAGAAATCGCTAGAACAACGGCAACGTCGCGCGAAGCGTATAACTATGTAGTAAAATAGAATCGGCACCGTACGGCGTACGCTCAGTTTAAAGAGTGAACGGTAATAAGAAGGTCGTATATCGGCTCGCTCCGTCTCGATTCGTGAAAACCCGCTTGTCAATTGTTTATATTTACAACGCCGCCAAACATGCCCAAGTTGAATGGACGATTTGACAGTGCGATTCAGTGACTAGTTGCCAAAGTAATCAAATTTCTAAGTTTAATATCACTGGGACCAGGAAGTTAATTCTTGGAAGATGTTCGTTTCAACACTGTCGCGTATAGATGAGTCGAAAAGATCGCTCTCATGATGGAATGCAGAGAATGCCAGTGCCGGTGGTAATGGGAACCAGAATGTCGGGGGCCTAGAGCTAGAATGGCCTCAGTGGTGTCTTCAGAAGCACCCCAGGAGCTCACAGATCGTCAGAGGCACGAATCGGACCTCTACACTCGACCTGGATGGGTGGATGCAAATGTTGCTTTGCACCAGTTGGACCAGGTGAGCCTATGTTGTCATCATCACTAAAGAACCCCATTTGTGTATCTGACGACACACGTGCAACTCTACCATGTGCGATCGAAAGTTGAATAAACGGTTGACGTTTCCTTCCCACCACGCTGTTCCTTTTAAACAGACATGTTCATTCATTTTATTCAACTGAAAACACTAATTCAAACAAACATAGTTTAACACTGATTAGTAGGACGATAATACTAAGTTACTTAATGGTTTTTTCTTTTCCACAGCCCTTTGCATAATATATGATTCAAAGCTTTATCAAATTTCGGTGCACTTCAAAATTTCAGTCAATTAATATATCATCAAGTTCGTTTATCAGTTTTAAAACAAGTTCCCTTTATATTTCCTGGATAATTTTGTGTATAATACGAGCGCCTGGTGTCTTGGAAGTTCAGTGAACATGGCAAATAAGAAATTTTGGTGGAAGTATATTCTATTTTTGAGTGTTTGTGAAAAATATCAAAATCTGTAGAATAAAGTATTATATATATATATATATATATATATATATATATATATATATATATATATATATATATATATATATGTGTGTGTATATATATAAGTATTATATATTCAAGAAATAACTTACCAAAGGCAGAGCTCTGTCGATTCATAACATCTGAATGTAATCAGATGAAAAAGGAAAATTTTATACATTGAAGTTTTCTGCAGAAAAATACCATTACCTATATCTTCAGTACCCACATTTAATATTGGTTGTATCCCATTGTAGCTCCTATAAGACGTGTTAAAAATTGGTTCTATTGATATTATCAAATGACAATTCATTTTAAGAAGATTGAAGTATAATTGATTTACATACATACAAATTCCTTTCTGCTAACATTTACAGTTCATTGCACCAGAAAACAAAAATATTCTAATATCATAACATAATAGCAGTGGATCTATTGAAGCATTTAATCAATTAACTTTCCCCAGATCTAAGTGTTATTAGCGTGTAACTGTTAGAGGCTCTCGCATCATGTGTGGTCTTCTTTAACAGATGACTGAATGTTCGACCAAGTTACAATACAAACCGGGAAGTAAACTGTTTGGAATGTCTATCGCTGTCGTTTGTTTTTTTTTTGCTGTCATCGTATGATTTTTTATTTTGATCTAAATCTTCCGACTCTGTGGCATGTACAGGGTTCGGAACCGTACGATAATTATCGTACATGTACGATAATTTCATGCCTACGTACGATGTACGATAGCACATTATTATCGTACGCAGATTGTACGATAATTTCTATTATGATGCAAATTTTGAGAATTCATTTTATTCCTACCCTGATAGCCAATAGCTTAGCTGATTCTTTCTTTCTTTTGGCTCACAGCGCTATCTATTGGCTCATTCCTACCTTAGATAAAGTTTGCTGTCTTATGTGTCAATCATTTCATTGGTTGTATAATGTCTGCCAATCAGCGAAGAAATGATATCGATATCGTCGTTCGATATTTCGGTTATATTCACACTACACTTCACAAGTTTTTCGTATTTTGTGTTCGAATGTTGGCAGCTTTTGATAAGTACGATAATTCTGGGTCCATGACAGCCCATGTACGATAATTCTACGCTTCTGGTACGATAGTTGTCTCGCTTCAGGTTGTGAACACTGGCGCATGTATAACCGTGGTTAAATCATCATAAAAGTTCAATTTCCAGAATGTAGTCTAATTTTCTCTAGTACCAGCTTGTTTTCGAGCATTCACAATACATTACGTATGAAATGTCCAATGAAAATGATCATCCTATCAAGAAAATTCTAAATTCTGTGCCTAGATCAGAGACGTGAAATTTATTCATTTCTCTGGTCATTGGATAAATGTTGTTTGATGACAAGGTCGTTAGAAACTATCATTTCAAGTGTTAATATCACAAATATATATATATATATATATATATATATATATATATATATATATATATATATATATATATATTTGCATATATTTGTAGAAAAAAAAAATCATCTGCTTATAGAGGCATGTTAATACTTATATCTAGGAAAAATTATTTGAAAATCCTTTTGAAAACCATTATATGGCAGATTTTTTATATCAGATAATTAGCCTAGATTTATTTCGAATTATATATATATATATATATATATATATATATATATATATATATATATATATATATATATATATATATATATATATATATATTTATTTACAATTTATGTAAGTCGTAAATAATATAAATATTTTATGTAAATGAATTCTGGTCATTTTATATGAGGATTATTCAACACGTGTTCAATAAATATTGTTGAAAGTGAAAATATCTTTCGTTCAGCGAGATATTACAAGTTCGTAATACTAATTTCCGTCGTGTAGAATATTATACGAGATCCGAAACAGCTAACAATACGCCTTTCTCCGCATTCCTACTGACGATGTGACACTTCTGCGAAAAACTCGACGGTTTTGACGATTCCAGAGGTTCCCAACCCAGATCAGGTGTGATAGATGGATCCATAGCCAGACCTGATCTCAGAACTCTGTGGGCGAAAGCGAGATGTGCCGAAGAGTTACGCTAGCCTTGGCCGCGCGAAAGACCACACACGCGGCGATCTTGGTGGTCCCAGGCTAGCTAAGCTGCTTAGCTTTACCTGTCCCCCCGTACCCCACCCCACGCAGATGATGGGCGCGTTGCCACTCTTTTGTCCCACGCGAGGATATCTGTGTACCGCATTTCCGGGCTGCGCCACCCTTTCAACTATCCGATTCTATGCTCCGCACGGCTTGAGTTTCTTAATCTTACCGGCTTCTGTGCGCCGAAGAAGCATCCGCGATTTGTGCGAGATACTCTTAACTCGATTCGATTCAGATAGGGGCTGCTTATCTGGCTCCGCGCTGTCATATACCTATGCTAATTTCGGAGATAATTGGAGAAAAGGAAGCAAACTGACAGATAATATCGATGCCTAAAGTGGTCTCGTGAATGAATAGATATTGTTAAATGAAACTACTCCCCACATTTACACTTTTTAGATACTGAATATTGACGAAAATTTGCATCTATACATAATTTCGTTGATAATATTTATCCCTTAATTTTTTTACTGTGTTTCTCATATTTTGTTTTGGTAAATTTAATAATTTGTTTCCAAAGTTTTAAGTAGTCTCCTAAGTGAATGTCATTTTAATTTAATTATGCACATCGTTTTCATATTGATTAAATTAAACCACGACAAAATATTAGATTTCTATATACAACGGCAGCGTTGGAAGAAAAAGTTGACAATCGTTTATAATACTTACTCTTTACGTCAAATAATCGCAAGCTGTCATCACTTTATCAATATGGGTTAAAATATAGAGAATTTAATATAATGAATGGAAATTTTTAATTCACATATCTCGAATTCATACTTCATAAAGTGTTACTATGCAAATAGTCGATAATATTAGTCGTTTATACAGTTTTGTGTTAAATATAAATGCAAACTTTGATGCCCACATTCGCAATCTTTATAATTGCGAGTGCAATTCCTTCGTAGATTACCTCGAAGAAGCGTACATAAATACACGGGGACACGTTTCATTTAATACTCTGCTTTCTTGAGCGGAAACGGTTCCAATTGAATATGGGATGTGTAATAACCTCACTTTAATGAGGATTGCCGATATAACTTATTCTTACATCTAAATTGCATTTAAGCCTTTCGGAACTGCCATTTGCAAGTCTTAATATCAGTTATTTATACGAATTAATATAGTATGTCGAACATTATGCTAATTTGAGCCTGTACAAATATAGCGATCTCGATAATTTCATGTTTTTTCAATTGAACAACGCCGCCGTTTGAAGTGCTAACTCCGTATGATATATTGAGCAATAATTATATGCGGTAGAATTAAGATTCAGATGAAGTAGTTTTCGGTGGAATGGACGCGCGTTCATGCTGCTTTTATCGCCGATGTGCCGTGCGGGTTTACCTATTAACTGAAACTCAGTGGAAGTCTGATTGAATAGAAGAGCCGACGCCATTCGAAGACGTCGCCTTTCAAATATTTGATGAGAATCCGCGCCATGACGTACACGAAAACAAACTTGATTTTGTTATGTTTATTATCTCGAAATAGTTTTGAAAAAACTCTTATCACAGCGAGTTGCTTTAGAAAAGCAGGTCTTCATAACGTATCCAGTTTGGAAAAATTTATTCATTCGATTATGACTTTTGTTCCAAATCCAAAAAATGCGCCCTCTATGGTGCAAACAATATTTATTTCCTCCCTGGGGGGGTCAACCCTCCAACCAATTCGTACCAAAACAAATTGCATCCAAGATATCATACGAAACCACGTACTCACAAACTTTCAACCCTATTGCTACAAAATTACGACATTTATCATATACACAAGATATATCTCTTCTCCCAGGGGGTCAACCCTCCAACCAACTCGAACCAAAAACAATCCCATCCAAGATATCATACGAAACTACCCACTCACGATTTTTCAATCCTATTGCTCAAAAATAACGGCCTTTATCATATAGACAAGATATATCTCTTCCTCCAGGGGGTCAACCCCCCAACCAATTCGAACCAAAACCAATCCCATCCAAGATATTTTTCGAAAATACGTACTCACAAACTTTCAATCCTATTACTCCAAAATTGCGACGTTTATAGTGTAAACAAGATTTATTTTCCCCCCAGAGGGGTCAACCCCCCCAACCAATTCGAACCAAAAACAATCCCATCCAAGATATCATACGAAACTACCTATTTACAAAGATTAAACCCTATTGCTTCAAAATTGCGCCCGTTATCGTGTAAACAACACTAAAATACATAGACTCTTACATACATACAAACATCTTAAATCCGTATTATCTCTGCAGGACTGTGTGGAAACTCTGGTTGAGTTATTAGAGATAATGATTTGAGAAGAAAATACATCAAGGACTATATGTCCAGCGGGAATTGGCGTGCATGTCACCGACATGCGCGAATAACGACGCGATGCTGCCAACCCAAATAAATAAAATTCGAAATTGTCAAAATTCATATTTGAAAAAGTAGTTATATGGTGATGGTGACAAATTCTCTGTCCATAACATATCAAATCGTATGTGTCCCTCGAGAAAAATTAACATTCCGAGTAATGAAAATAAGTTGAATTGAATGTTAAGTTGTCATTCTGTTTCAAAATTTGCAACGTTGTCGGACTCTCTCGACCTACTTTCACGTTTGACAGTCGCGGAAATAACCTCTATATCATTTTTATCGGATATTGGGTCAGCTAACTAGATTTAAGATTATTCATTACATCTGGCAACACTGTTTCCTATCGACGTCATATGCAATTGATGACGTGAACGCCAATTCTCGCTGGACAGACTGTAGTTATCAAAATTGGTTTGCCAACTTGATAACTTGGAATTTGTGCTTTATTTGAGAATTATGTGTTTGTGAAAACGGGTGGTGGATTTACCTGCAATGGAATGAAAACGTCGAATCTGTTTTATTTTTCAAAAAATATTGTTGGTGTTCTCTGAATCTTGTCTTGAACGATCGACCAGTCTGACCTATATACACTCCTTTACATACAGGACAAATTGAGTTGTTAACTCGTAAAATTCGAAGTGACATCTTCATCATCTCTAATAACTCGAACAGAATTATGCGATTGGTATGAGAAAATACGTGACTGCAGTTTCGAATCTACCTTCGCCGACGGACGCAGTATTTTGTAATACCATCTATTTGATTGTAGGTTATCGCATTATGGATTCATTAATTGTTATGATTATTTATTAATTATTCTGTTATCAAGTGGTAATGACCGTATCATTAGAATTTCCAATTCAAATAATTGCGTCGTTTAATTGTTTGGAAAAGAAAGTTGTGAATAAAATTGTTCAGTTTTTGAACATTCATTAAATTTATATATATATATATATATATATATATATATATATATATATATATATATATATATATATATATATATATATATATATATATATTCCAGAACATTGTTAAAATTGCAATAACATTGAATTTTGTCTTATGCTTGTGAAAAAAATTCTAAAAGTTCAGCAAAGTTGGAGTAGTATTAAATATATTATTTCATATCACGTATCAAATTTGCAACCAATTTAAGGGTGCGGAACATATTTTTTATTCAAAATTATTGTTTTGCTTTGATAAACAGACCAAACAAAATTCCAAAAATTTTGCAAACTTGACAGATACTTCGGAAAAATATAGCGAACAGTTGTATAAATTTGCAACCTTTAACGTTGATCGGAACATGTTTATTTATAATTTTTTTAATTCGTGGTCATTTTTTCGGGTAAAATGGTCTCGAAATAATTACAAAAGTTTTGAAACTTGGTTGCAATTTCAGGAAATATCTATTCTGATGCATTCGCAATCTTGTACGCGGTCCGGAACTTTATGCAATTTGCAAAAATATGATTTTTATATTTTTGCAAAATGCATGATGTTCCGGACCGCGTACAAGGTTGGAAATTCGCAAATGCATCAGATTCAGAATAGATGTTTTCTAAATTTGTAACCAAGTTTCAAAACTTTTTCAATTATTTTGAGACCATCTTGCTCGAAAAAATTACCACGAATAAAAAAAATTATAAATAAGCATGTTCCGGTCAACGTAAAAAGTTGCAAATTTATACAACTGTTCGGTATATTTTTCGGAAGTATCTATCAAGTTTACAGAACTTTTGGAATATTTTTGGTCACTTCATCAAAGAAAAACGTTAATTTTGAATAAAAAAAATGTTCCGTACCCTTAAATTGGTTGCAAATTTGATGCGTGATATGAAATAATATATTCAATACTACTCCAAGTTTGCAGAACTTTTGCAATTTTAACAATGTAACGGACTCCGGAAAAGGTTGCAAAATGAGATTTGCCCCTTTCTCCTCGACCAAAATTTAAAAACTTTTCAATGTCTAAACTGGCTGGCCTATCAAAGCTCTTGGGTCGGTAAACTAAAGATTAAAGTACCCCGTGCTCAAGTTGAATCAAATCATGTCAACTAATCGATATTTGCTTCGTCTCTTGTTGGATGTTCTAGTCCTGAATTGATTGTGATGTTACCGTCCCAATTAGTGTCATATTTCTAAAAAGCTATTCATCAGACATAGTGTCATAAATTGCGCTGGTTTGTAGAGACCTTACAACGAAGACGCCAACCCGATAGATAGATAATTGCTACAAGTTCTCGCACTCTTTACGAATAAACGCTACACTCGACGAACATAAATAGGGCTCCACAATCGTTTTGCAATTTCAATCAAATCTTAATTCTCGGTTAAACTCTGGTCAAGTGAATGCTACATAGAGAATGAAACAAATCTCATTTGCCTGATGCTTGTGAAAAAAATTCCAAAAGTTCTGAAAACTTGGAGTAGTATTAAATATATTATTTCATATCACGTATCAAATTTGCAACCAATTTAAGGGTACGGAACTTTTTTTAAATTCAGAATTAACGTTTTTCTTCGATAAACTGACCTAACAAAATTCAAAAGTTCTACAAACTTGACATATACTTCGGAAAAATATAGCGAACAGTTGTATAAATTTGCGACCTTTTACGTTGACCGGACCATGTTTATTTATAATTTTTTTAATTCGTGGTTATTTTTTCGGATAAGATGGTCTCGAAATAATTACAAAAGTTTTGAAACTTGGTTGCAAATTTAGAGAACTATTCCGATGCATTGGCAAATTTGCAACATTGTAAGCGGTCCAGAACATTATGCAATTTGCAAAAATATAAAAATCCAAAAATCATATTTTTGAAAAGTGCATAAAGTTCCGGACAAGGTTGCAAATGTGCAAATGCATCAGAATAGTAATTTCTGAATTTGCAACCAAGTTTCGCAACTTTTGTAATTATTTCGAGACCATCTTGCCCGAAAAATGACCACGAATCGAATTTTTTTTAAATAAACATGTTCCAGTGAACGTTAGAGGTTGCAAATTTATACAACTGTTCGGTATATTTTTCCGAAGTATCTGTCAAGTTCGCAGAACTTTTGGAATTTTTTTTGCTCAGTTTATCAAAGAAAAACGTTAATTTTGAATTTAAAAAATGTTCCGTACCCTTAAATTGGTTGCAAATTTGATACGCGATATGAAATAATATATTTAATACTACTCCAAGTTTGCAGAAGTTTTGGAATTTTTTTTCACAAGCATAAGGAAAAATTCAATGTTATTGCAATTTTAACAATGTTCCGGACTTCGAAAAAGGTAACAAAATTCCATAGTTTGTTTTTATCTCTTTCCCGACCTTACATTAGTTTGAAAACTCTTGGAATTATTGTCAATTGATTATCTCAACTGACTGGCCTACTACGTCACCGGAGTGACTTTAATTGAGATATCCCCAACAATACACGCTTGCTAGTTTTGAAACTGTCGCGTTACTTTCTTCGGCGTAGCTTCGTGAATTCTTTTGACTATTGTGCGAAATGGACAGGTAAATTTTCCTTCTTGGAAGTGATTTTGGTACCACAAAAGCAACATCTTTATCTTCTATCTCGTTCGGAACAAATTAAACCTGCCAAGGAATCAATTTGTTAAGAAGACTTTCGTATTTTTTGGCGCGATGACCAATTTCAATAAAGATGTTCGCTGATGATACATTGATATACATAACGGCGACAAATATAGAGGAAGCTTTATTGAAGTTAAATGAGGATCTGGAAGCAGTTACAATTTATCTCCAGAGTAATGTTCTAAAATTGAACACGAAAAAATCTAAAGCATTGTTGATTGGCAAAGAAAAATTTTGGAGACAACTGAATAGTAACCAAGATTACAAAATAATTGTGGAAAATGAAATTGTGGAAATAGTTGAAGACATTAAATACTTAGGCATACATATAGATCGTAAGCTCAACTTTAAAAAACATATACGAAATGTAATTCTGAAAATTTCCTATAAAACTAACTTTTTGGCCAGAAATAATAGTGATGTGGATGAAAAGTCAAGAATAATTCTCTATAATGCTTTGATTCTTCCACATTTACAATACTGTTCTAGTTTGCTGTATTTTTCTTCAAAGAATAACCTAAGAAAACAGAAGCATGCGCAGTATATTAAAAGCTAACAAATACACACCCACCAAACACTTACTGAAAGTACTAGACTGGTTGAATATAGAAAAACTTCTAAAGTACCAAGTTTTGAAATATTTAAAAAAAGTGCAGTTGGGATTCGTTTCTGACATGGGGAAATTGGTCAGTCAGAATTGTGGGGTACACAGCCATGAAACAAGAACAAACAAAGACTTTCATATGAGAAACCATGGAACAAAAAGTTATAACTCTATCTTTGGTTTGGGTATTTCACAGTTCAATTCACTACACCTGCCAACTTGAAATTGACCACTTCGCTAGTATGGTTCAAGAGAAAACTGAAAGCAATCCTCCAAGAAAATCGATAAAGAATGAGAATATTAAATAGTGTAATTTATGTAAATATATATATTTTTTTTGTAGTAGCCTTAGTGCTAATTAAACTCTTACTTACTTACTTACTTACTTACTTACTTACTTACTTACTTACTTACTTACTTACTTACTTACTTACTTACTTACTTACTTACTTACTTACTTACTTACTTACTTACTTACTTACTTACTTACTTACTTACTTACCATTTTGTTAAAGTCTCTCTTTATCAGTAAAACCGGAACTATTTGTTCCAATTCATTATAATGGTGTACATTTGTGTTCATTTGTCTCCATTTTAAAATTAGACAATCGAGTGGTTTTTTATTTAAGTGAATTTAAGTCAAAAAACGATAGGTGTCGTTTGACTCCCTATATAATGCTTTAAATAGCAGGTACAACAAGGAAATAATTTAACGTTTTAGAATGATTAAATGAAAAAACGTTTGAGAGTAATTGAATGAAAAAAAATAATAAATGAAGGAGTGGTAATGAACTTGTGAATAGTAAATTTGTTTTCAAAGTTGTGGAAGAGAAAATTTCATTCTTGATTATTATAGGAAGTCATATAAAAAATAATAAATCAAAAGTTCACAAAAATAATAGATAAGGAGTTTATAAAATTAATTGTGGTGATTGTAATAAGTTTTACATTGGTAGAAGCTTTCAGAACACAAAAGTACCTTTGTTAATCAAAAGTCGGATTCACATTATGCAAACCATTTGATTAAAGAAAATCACACATTCAATTTTGACTTGAAAATATTAAATGGTGAAAGTAAGGGAATTAAACTTAATTTTCTAGAAAAATTACAGATAAACAATTAAAAAAACATTCAGGTCTCCTATTGAATAGCCAAATTTATTATACAACAAGCCCCCTTCTGAATCTTTTCAAAATTACCGAACTACCTGACTAGATGGGTTTTTCCTATTTTACTAATTATTTGTAACCATACGTCTATTCACCCTTTCTACACAATTTGCCATCTATTTATTTATTGTATTCGACATAAGGGAGAAGTATATTAAGTTTGCAATTAGCATCTGAAGAAGGTGAAGTTTCGCCGGAACGTGAGTCATGCGTATTTTATTCAATAAATGTGTATATTGTTTCTATAAAGCATTGTTTTAATATGTTTATTAATTTACATAATCTATCGGCCCAATCAATCCGAAATCAAAATAGAGTATAATAGTGTAGGTTCATGACCTGAAGAACCACTTGAAAAGAAGGTATAATGGGGACGAAGATTTTATGACCCAAAACCAATTCATTCGATATTAAATACAGAATGAAACCAAATCTGCTGTAACCCAGAGGAAGACATTGGGAACATATCTCAAAACGTAAAAATGATATATTTTCTTTATGACATGTATTCTAGGTATAAAACATAGTTGCACTTTGTGTATTTTATGATCTTCCATATAATCACAAACTAACCCGTCGCATATAACATAAATCTTGGAATATAAACATCCATCACAAAATGTCACGACAGGTTATCTGACAAGCAGTCTTTGTACCCTATTCGTTTTTGTATACAAGGTGTCTGTTTGAAAAGATATGTAACCGTCGATTTTGTAGAAAGTGTGGCCTAAAAGTCGATCTCGGTGGGGCATTGTTTGTTAGTTTACGAAAATCTTCAGCTAGACATCTTGTGGGAGGTCTTGTGATTCTTTATGGCTGGTTTTACTTTTTGAAAAGGCTTTAATTAATGAAGGAGTTCTTATTCAATCCATTTACCTATCGATCCCTCACAGGGGACATAACTTGGATTATTCAATTTGCTTATTGAGGAGCGTGTCATACATACACTTTTTGTAACTTATGGTTATTAGTGTTTTTTCTTAAATTTTTGAAGATGTTATTTTGTAGGCTCTGGTCACTCATTTTTCGTTATTTTTCTTCGGAATTAAAGTGTACTTTTTAGAAAATGTCTATTCACTGAAACTTCGGAGGTCTTGTTGCTTTTGCGGGCTAGTTTTGCTTTTTGAAAAGGCTTCAATTGATTGAAAAGTTCTTATTTAGTCCATTTATCGATTCCCCACAGGGGACATCACTTGGATTATTCGATTTTTTGCAGAATTAAATTTTTAGAAAATTTAATTGAAACTTCATTTTGATGATAGTATTTTGTAGTCTTATGTTTCTATGTTTTTTTTGCGGAATTAAAGTGTGCTTTTTGGAAAATTTCTTTTCGTTGAAACTTCAACGAACTGGAATTATCAAAAGGTTTCACGCAGAAACGGCGGTAGACCGCTATGTACCAATGGATATAGATTGGTCGTCAGATAAGAAACCATAAGAAAATATATGAACATTTTTTATGCAGTAAAAAGGAGTTCTGTTGTCCTAAATTGTTTTTTCTGTTCAGATGAGTAGGTCAGCTTCAGTGAATCGCATTTGGCATTGGGCCAAGTGGGATTGGAACAGTTATTCAACTGCCTAATTCCTGTTGCACAGTTATTTTAGAGAAGATGGCGAATATTATATATATATATATATATATATATATATATATATATATAAAATCAAAGGTTCAAATTCGATTGTGGACGTCCGAAAATAAGTACCTACACATCTTGCGAATACAATAGGAAAAATTGAACTTGTGGCTCCGAAGATTGTTTCCTGATTTTGCAATATGGACGTTGATGCTAAGAATTCATCAAATTTCAATCATCAGAATTCATGTTCCGTCAGTCAATTCTTTAGATAGGGCCCAAGCCATAAGCGAGGTCCACTTACCCGGAGTAATTCGATATTCACGGAGTTTCCAGTGACATTGACACAATGTAGCTTCTGATTGAGCGTGAAAACGTTAAATGAAACTGTAACGCCATACAATAGAGGCCATAAAAATATGTCATAAAACGTCCAATATTGAACGTTAGTTCCGGAAGGCCATTTTGCGAGATTGGCCATAACTTCGGCACAATTCAATCATTGCCGTTATGAATTTTCGATTGGTCACACTCTTTTTCAATTACGCGGAATAGATTGTCGATTTGAAATGCTTCAGAATCCAACATATTCCATCGTGATGAGAACATTCGGCGTGGTTAGATTGCGCTCGAGGTTATTTTTGTACAGAGGGAAATATGTTTAGTGAACTACGAATATGGCAAGAAGGATAACAGGGAACTCTTATTAGTAGAGAGATTTTAAGCCCCTTAAAAAATCTTCTTATTACGGCGATGTTATGATTATTTTTGCTAACCATAACCACGACGATTAAACTAAGGTATTTTAAACCCCTACTTTAAACTTCATATATTGACAGGTGACGGTGCGGTGATCCTTATTTTGTTTTGGTTTTTCTAACCTCAGAATATCTGGTGTTTAGTTTATTTTATATATAATTTTTGAAATGGAGGATGATTGGTTGAATATTATAAATAGAAGGAACCGTGATGCGGACTTAATAAGGTCTAGGAGTTGGGTTATGTTATCAAACACCATTACTTTTTACACGTTGCCAGATACTCAATTAAAATTTTACAATCACAACGCAAAAATATACGGCTTGGTATTTTAACTCTGAACAATGTAACGATATAATAAAAAAAATATAACGAATTCTCACCAGGTTTAGGGCTTTTTGTTCATATCTTTATGTTATATATTTTAATGAGCACGTACGTCGCCTATGTCAAATGTATTTAATGCTCGAAAAGCTGAAAGCTTAGTTAACACAAGCGAATATTATATACCTTTCTCTTTCTCCCTCTTTCTTTCCGTTCTCTCATCCCTTCTCTTTCTGATTAATTCATGTACAAGTTACCAAGCTAGTTCGTCGAGTATGTTAGGTACGCTGGCTAGTATTTGGGAGGTCTCGGGTTCAAACCCCGGGGCCGACTGGTCTGCCATGAGTTTTTCTCAGAGGTTTCCTCATGGTAATGTAAGTCACTGCTTGCAAACTTATAAGGCGAATGCTGGGCCAGTATTAATCCTCTGAGCCCTACCCACACTTCCTATGTTCCATAAATATCCCGTCTCACCTATCCTTAATGCACTTGTACATACAAGTGTATCCTCTGATCTGGCTGAAGGAGTTAATCCCAAACTCAAGCTGCCCGCCTCCCTGACACATACTTCAGGGAGGAATGAAACACTTGTGTTTCCTTTTTCTCTCTATTATTGGAACGAAGTTCTTTACGGCTAGGGTTGCCATCACCTAAATTGCCGATGCCGGACAAAAATTTTAAAAACCCCGGACATTTCTGTGAAATTTTGTTTTTCCCCGGACACACCGTAAAAAATTTTATTGTGTTATTTTTAATAAAATAACACATCGTTTATATTTAAATTTTTTCATTCATTCAAACTTTAAACCGCTTGTTTGCCATATAAACAGAACAAAAACAATAATTTTTGGTAGATCGAAAATCAAATAGACTAGATTCTACATTGTAACAGTAAATTATAGGCTAGGTCGGTTAGGTACCCAAAAGTCTAAATTATTTATTAACTATAAATCAAAAGTAAGTAACAAGTTTTGATTTTAACGAGATCAAGTTCTTTTTACTTATTCAACTTAACTTGGAATTTATCAGACTTGCCGATTTGGCCCAAAATGTCTTTATTTTTCATCATGAATTTGTAAAAGTCGGAGCAACTCAAGTCTTTAAAATTAGACCCTATTTTGATCAGAGAAGAAAACGTATGTGTATTTAGCAAGTTTCTCTCCTTCCTCCATTACTGCGACCCTAGCATTGTGAGCTGGTAAAAGAAAATAATACTATGCAATTTTGAGCAGTTTAGAATATAGATGTTTCGAAAAAATTCGGCCACAACTGGTTTGCATTTAATAGCTCATTTCCGTCACAGACACTCAAGCTTCACACACCCGGACAAAAAATTTGTCCGGGTTTTACCCGGACATATTTTGAAAGCCCCGTCCGGACGACCCCCGGACGCCCCCTAAACTAGGACAAATCCGGGGAAACCCGGACGGATGGCAACCCTACTTACGGCAGGATTGGAAGAGATAGGGATTTCGCTGCGGGGCCAAACTGAAAAATATGCGACACTAAAAGTGTGACGGAAGTAGACTGACAAAAGTCACACTTTTAGTTAACACAAGCGAATATTGTATACCTTTCTCTTTCTCCCTCTTTCTTTCCGTTCTCTCATCCCTTCTCCTTCTGATCCCACTCCGCCACGTCAATCGCCAATGCATTATATGTACTCATTAATTCATGTACAAGCAACTCGAAAACGTCAGATGTGACACATCGAAATAATTTGGTATAAGTGTGGTCCAAGTACTGAACCCCGGTGTGCCGTATATTTGGGTCCGAATCCCAGAGGTTACTCCTGGCTTTTTTTTCATATTTTTATTTACAATCTCGTATGAGCTCTAAGGCCCAAATTTCAATATTAATTATTTCAACTTGGATTAGTATAAGTTATCACTTCTCTCGTGCGCCCCTACACGCAAATGTTTCGTTTTCGCAAATTGTGGTCCTTCTATATTATACGAAAGAACTTTGTTTCTACCTGGTGTCCCACCCATGACACCGCTTTCTTGTTATTCTTATACGACTCTCATAGAAAATTAATAAAGTGGAGATTGCAAAGGAACTACATGAAATTCATACTATATAATATATACTCATTATAATGTCCTGAGAAAACTGCTATTCTAACCAATTTAAAAAAAAATTGATGATACCATGGATCCAATTGACTACCATCATATCCCATGTATGATTGTTGTCAACCTGGTTTCATGAGTAAAATTCTGGAAAATAAGATAACTGAAATTAAATTTGCAATATTTATACATCAAATAGTTGATGGAATCCGTCGTTACTACGTTTATTATCACAAAATATTTTGAAAAATATAACACTGCGATTGCAATTTCGGTCACTAGACCATCATCGGGCAGATTGAGTTAAGAACTGAGTACAGAATAATTATAGATTTGCGCTTACGGGTGGGAAAGGATTATTGCAGGTACCTAAATAGACAAGAGGAACATATTTCAAGAAGGGCTAATCGAGTGAATTTTCCAAATTGGTACAATACAATGTTCTTAGAAAAGTCATTATTGTTTAAATACACTAAATATAGGAGAATATATCAAGTCAATCTGGTCGTTTAAATTTTTAAACTCAATAATAATGCAAAAGATATCTTGCTGAACGACCAGATTGACTTGATATATTCTCCTATATTTAGTGTATTTAAACAATAATGACTTTTCTAAGAACATTGTATTGTACCAATTTGTGAAATTCACTCGATTAGCCCTTCTTGAAATATGTTCCTCTTGTCTATTTAGGTACCTGCAATAATCCTTTCCCACCCGTAAGCGCAAATCTATAATTATTCTGTACTCAGTTCTTAACTCAATCTGCCCGATGATGGTCTAGTGACCGAAATTGCAATCGCAGTGTTATATTTTTCAAAATATTTTGTGATAATAAACGTAGTAAATTCAAATTTAGTTTTGTTAATCATTCATACATCAGTTGAATTTAGGTGTCAGACAATATTGAAGATAATGACCCGTAGTGGTCGAAGCAACATTCTTATAATAAAAAAAAAAATTCAAGATACCATCGATCCAATTGACTACTATCATATCCCACGTATGATTTTTGTCAACTGGGTTTCATGAGTGAAATTCGGGAAAAGAAGGTAACTAAAATTACATTGGCAATATTGATACATCAGGTATCTGACAATATTGAAGATACCATCGATCCAATTAAGTACCATCATTTTCCACACATATGATTCACAACTTCAACTTAGTTCGATAAATAATCACAAAGGTTTGCTTAACCCTTTCAGGGCAACTGGTTAGCTAGGAAGACCACAGTTTGTTAGTCATGAGTAAAACTGCTCGTTGGCTATTTCAGTATACCAGTGTGTTTTGTGTCTAACATAGCAAAATTTGACGTGTTCATCGAAGACAGACCGAAATAAGTCGAAGCGCGTATAACGTGCATTTGTTTACTATATAGTTGGACACTACTCAAAGGATCTGCTGAAACTGTGTGAATTTGTTATTTTTCTTTATGAATGGTGGAAAAATGGCTCCAAAGTTATTTACTTATATCTTACTTATGCATTTTCATGAATATATTGAACGTAAATGTTTCCTTTCTTTCGAAATTACTAATTTTGTTGGGGTCTCCTGAAGTGGCCACTGGGCACTTACGTGAATAGGCTTGCCAATTTTCGAAAGGACCAACCCGTGAAATTTTCTCAAGGAGTTTAGTAGGGAGGAGGTTGAAGAAAATGTCAATCACATTTATTTATTTTTAATTTATATATACTCTGCTTCTAATATTTGTGTCATTTTTTTACCACAAAATCATAATCATTAAAAATCGAAGTTTGATTAGTAGAGCGCGGTTGAGTATAATTTAAAAAAAACTGGGGAAATTAGTCACCCCGGGAAGTCGGGAGGTTGACCATTATTACCGGAGTCATCCGGGCAATCCGGGAGGGTTGGTAACCGAATAATAGAATATTTAGAAAATCTTCATGCAGATGACTTGTATGATTTGTAAGAAATGTTCAGCGTGCAAAGTAGAATTGTGTTTGAAACATGACAAAAATTGTTTCATGTTATATTACGCAAAATAGGTTATATTGTTTGGTTTTATATTCCTACTGGTTATGTGGAGTGACCACATCCTGCAGGATAATCCTTGTGTTTTTTATCTTGAAATTTGTATCATTTTCTTCGAGTATCTCTAATAAACCATTATCAAACCATACATAATATTTTTTCCACAAAAAAATAATTTGGGCCGGAAAGGGATAAATCATCTGAATGTTACTATAAATTTTAGTGCTAAAATCGACCATTCTAGGGCTTTTCGGAGGGTGTATGGATCTTAAAAGCAAACCTCGTTGAAATACCACCAAACTCCCTTGAAATACCACCAAACTCCCTTGAAATACCACCAAACTCCCTTGAAATACCACCAAACTCCCTTGAAATAAAGGGTTGAAAGTCTCTACGTGGATTAAATTGATGTTATGGAAGTGCCGGTTGGGCGGTATAAACTCTTTCCTCTGACCGCCGCCATTTTCATGTAGAGTTTTCTTCTTTCTTCGTGGCTTTTGAAGTTTTGGTGACCTCCACAGCTTCTGCTGATTGAGTTGAAGCGTTGGATTGAGTTGATGGTTGAGAAATGCCTTTTGGTGATTTCAAGTTTTTTCCTCGACCGCCGTCATTTGAATGTAAAAATTACATGTTTTTTCGTCATCGAACTCAAGGATTTGTATCTAAAAAAGTACACGATGAAAAAATACTACGTTAGTTACGGGGATTTGCTACCCACGGGCTTGATCCTTCTGTTTTCTTAAAATAATCTATAGTTATACGAAGCGCCGTAACCTTGGTTCTGGCCCAGATTGATCTGATTGGTCTCTTTTCTTGTAAGAAAGCCATTTCTACTTCATCACGTTCTTTAGGACTGCGGGTTGTGTAAAAGGCGATACCCATGAAATGAATTTTCATTGTAATGAAATATCGGACGACCAAGAAGCAATCAGCATAACCATAGCCTGACTGACTAAGCGGTAGCTGGTCGAAAATTACTCTGTTAAATGATTTTATAATAAGTCTTAGCTCGGGAACACTCTAGCCGAATTAAGACCGTACACACAGCTGTCTGTTTCGTGTTTGTGTTCCAAAGCCATTAATTGATTCATATGAAATATTTATAGCTGATCCCTTTTCAATTCAATTTGAATGGGTAAACGATTAGTTGAGTTCAGTGAAGAAGAAAAAATTTGGTACGCCGAAACTAGAAAAACCAAGAGGGGTTTTTATTTCTGAATAATACGAGGTTAGTTATTCTGTATTTGATGATAATTCATGATGAATGAACTGTTCATACTAGAACGAATTGTGTTTAATAACTCTCTTTCTAATCACTTTGGTGGTGAAATAAATATTATTAAAGTCAGTTACTGTCTTAACATTTCATTAGAAAGACCTAGAGGGCTTCTTATTTTCAAAGAATACGGAGATAATTGATTCTGTGTTTGGTTAAGTTCATAAATAAAGTGTTCACACTAAATTACATGTGGTAGATCTCTTTTAATTTCTTATCACTTTGGTTTAATTTAAATTGTTTTAAAAAAAAATTAGTCAGTTACTTTGTAAACATTTCATTAGAAAGACTTTGAGGTCTTCTTATTTTCAAAGAATACGGAGGTAATTGATTCTGTGTTTGGTTAAGTTCATAAATAAAGTGTTCACACTAAATTACATGTGGTAGATCTCTTTTAATTTCTTATCACTTTGGTTTAATATAAATTGTTTTTAAAAAAAATTAGTCAGTTACTTTGTAAACATTTCATTAGAAAGATTTTGAGGGCTTCTTATTTTCAAAGAATAAGGAGGTAATTGATTCTGTGTTTGGTTAAGTTCATAAATAAAGTGTTCACACTAAATTACATGTGGTAGATCTCTTTTAATTTCTTATCACTTTGGTTTAATATAAATTGTTTTGAAAAAATTTGTCAGTTACTGTCTTAACATTTCATTAGAAAGACACCTAGAGGGCTTCTTATTTTCAAAGAATATGGAGATAATTGATTCTGTGTTTCGTTAAGTTCATAAATAAAGTGTACTACTAAATTATGTTTGATAGATCTCTTATAATTTCTAATCACTTTGTTTTGATACGTATCATTAAAGTCAATTACTTTCTAAATATGTCTTTGAAAAAACCAAGATGGCTTTTTAGTTTTTCTAAATACACAGAAAAATTAAAAAACTTTCGATTGACATTTCAGTAGATGACGTATGTTTCGTAAATGAAGTTTCTGTGTTCATACTAAATTGAATTGGGATTTGATAACTCTCTTTATTCAATTAGTTTGAAAAAATTTTAGTTGTGTATTACTCTCTATAGCTTTCTCTTATTTTTTTTACATTCCAAAATTAGAGAGTCGAAAAGTGCTTTTATTTCTAATTGACCCCACTATAGCTGGACAAAGTGTGCGCTTGTTGTGTTCATACAAAATAGAATTAAAATTTGAACAGCAACAAAAAAAAACGGCATTCTTGAAACGGCTTTACAGCTACTTTCGTTCTGAAGAAGAAGAATAATTGAGGCCTAAGTTGTCAATAAGCAAATATCTCCCTAAGTCTGTATTGAATAGTGATTTCAATTAATACTTCATGTTTATTTTTCTGTCTGTGATTGAGAGTAGTTCCATTTATTGTACATACATTCA
Organism: Cynegetis impunctata; assembly: GCA_030704885.1. NCBI lineage: Eukaryota > Metazoa > Arthropoda > Insecta > Coleoptera > Coccinellidae > Cynegetis > Cynegetis impunctata. The sequence continues at coordinate 481,267 of JARQZK010000728.1, forward strand.
TTGTTCTTTATTTATTTCAATAAATAATGAATTGTTTGGATATATTCTCAGAATTGAGCCATATTTAGAAGAAACTATTTTGGAGAATTTTCCAATTGCTCTGGGGTTTTGTTAACTATGTTTTTTTTTCCATTTTATTGGTCCTCAATAATGCTTACAACAATTAATACCTAATTGAATAAACGTGTTCTATTCTGTTGATTCAAATAAATATACAGAAATATGAATTCAGTATAAATTCCCGATTGATACATTTTCTATTGGAATGCTTACTTCGTCTCTATAATTTGACATTTTCGAAATTTTTCGGTGAAGATCATTGAAAAAAAAATGAACGATGAACTTTATCTATGAACGATAAAGTTCAAGGTTAGGTATAATTATAATATTAAATTATCGAATAATATAATAGTTATTACACCTATTATAATATATAAATTAAAAAACATTTTTCAATTACCTGTCGATCGATGGAAATCCATAGAGTTAGTTCAATTACGTGAGTTCAGGATGTGTGAAATGAAAGTAATTAAGATGGTATGGCATAGAATTGTATAACCGTAATAATACAAATGTCCCAGTTGATTTGAGAAGCAAGTCTGGACATACAGACTTACTGAAATGACTTAGGAAATACTCATAGCGACGTTGCCGTTGTCGCACTATTGGAAATGCATTGCAAATCGATTGTTCATCCCTTTTTATCAATCGTACACCATCTGAATCCAAAAATATTTCACCTATTGAATGTTAATGTTGTAATATTCAGTATATTGATAGAATAAATACAATAATTACCTGCTCCTAAGTGAGTTTAAACGTCACTTTGATTAATTATGAAAATTAATATATTGCAACACAGGTCTAATTATATTATAATAATAATAAATTTATTGAATGCCAAACACAGAGTACAAGACTAGTAGTCAATACGTATTGATAGAAAACATGGCGAGAACAGGAATCAGTAATATAACATAATTTATAACAAACATTCAATCGAATAGACCATGAAAGGACAAGTCCTTGTGTATGGTTTAATAAAACACAATTCTCTTCGAACCGGTGAACATAATGCCTTCAGACTGCTTTCCGATAATTATCATCATCATAAGTATAATAACTTCTCTAGAACGATTTAAGTTCCACTAAGTCTGCTATGATTGATCGTGACTGTGAGCTAATCCAATTTTGAACCTTCCTCCTGAATAACATGAAAGAAACTGTTGCACGAATCTCACGAGGATGCCTGTTGAAGATTCTTGGAGCCAGATATACGGAAGACTTCTGAAAGACACTCTTGTGTGCAGCAGGCAGCCTATACTGAGCATCAGCCGTTCTGGTGTCATATCCATGTGACGTAAGTTCAGATTTAGAGTAGTTATGAAACTGTGATAAAAGAAGCTTAGCACAGTATGTCTGCCTAGGATCCATTATTTCTGCCTCCAGGAACAGTGCATCAGATGAATACATAAGTGGTTTATTAAGGATGATTTTTAGAAATCTCTTCTGAACAACCTCCAATTTTCTCAAGTGAACACCGTCCACACCACCCCACACACATACTCGATCACTGATCCAACGAGTGCATGATATATAATCTTCAGGTGATCCATACTACAGAATCCCTTACAAATTCTGAAGAGAGGTAGAAGCGATCTAAGTTTTCCGACCAAACTATCAACATGACATTTCCATCTCAAATGCTTGAAGACTTATATACATACTATTGCAGTGTATCCAAGGAAAGCAGTCAGGAATTGGAGTAATTTGTTTTTTATCCGTTTTAGACCTTCTATACCACAATTTAAAAAAAAAATTTTTGTCATATGTAGATATTTCTAATTTTCCTATAAATTTTGTGTCCTGTACATATTGACATCTCCAGCGGTTCGCATCACACCAAATGAGCTGAAATTTGGTATATAAAGTAGTTTCCGAGGCAGAACAAAACTATCAAAATTTGGTTCCAACCGTCGCCATTTTCACGTAGATATTTCTTGTTTTTTGGAGGTTTTCGGAAAATTGCCAAACTCCACAGATTCTGCAGATTGAGTTAGAGAGTTGAAGTTTGGTACACGAATCGAATTGATGTTGAGGTACGTTCCTTCGTTGGTTTTAACTTTTTTCCTCAACCAGATGTACTTCGCAATTTTTTTTTTTTTTCAAAATAAATTATTTTCTACTTTTTGATATTTGATTTTTCTGATGATTTCTCAAATTATAATTGAATCCGTTAGAATCGCATAGAATATTTGAGCCAATGAGAACATTGTAGAAGTGCAGATCTATGAATATCATAACTTGATACTGCTAAGTTCTCTAGCTCATGAAACTACACTTTTCAGTTCTATTTTTTTGTTGCATTTTCCCCGAAACTAACAGATTATTAAATTGTATCGAAAGTCTTTCGACATTTGGAAAAGTTCAGTCAAACTTTGGACAAGGGAATGGCAAAAGATGTGGAAATTAAGTATGAATAACATGTCTGAAATTCAGCCCTATAAGGCTTCTTGGTGGTTGCATGAACTAAAAAAAAAACCGTGCTCAATCGTACTTTTATTGTGCTTCTTTCCATCCATTTGTTGCTTCTAATTAAATGTAGAATATCCATGAAATTTCATCAAAAATTCGCAAACCTATCGTGAGTGTTATTTTTCTCTCATTTGTCAGTTCCGGATTTTGCAAAGATCGTATAGCATCTCATAATAGTGATGCCAAAAGAGGACCCCAATCATTCGACCCGAACAATCCGAGCTTTTACGTACTCACATTTGCTAGATACGTGTCCCATTAAATCTTGTCGTTCCTTTTGGAGAATATTACTAATGTATATCATAGGATTATAGGATTGTTGATCTTAAATTGCCAATCAGATATTCCGATTGTTTCCTCTATGATGCCAAGTCAATCAGTTTAAAACTTACACCGATGTTCGAAGATTCTATATTATTGCTCATAAATATGAATGTCATTAGGTTTTAAATTCATTGCTCTGTCATCCAAGGCTACCAAAACGGTCTTGCATACCAAGACTGTAGAAGAATGCAGAATGTTCATGCGATTAAGTTGCAGAATATAATAAGTGTATTTTCCAAATGTTGCTGAAGAAGTTCATCGAAAACTTTTAAGAAAAAGAAAGCATTCATTGTTATCATACTGGTTAAGACCACAGATTAGCAATTTATATGGTTTAGAGAGTATAGACTCTAGACAAACAAACGCTAGATCAATTATTTTAAATTTATTAAAGAGATGGGTTATTGCCCTCTCAACTAAACTTGTTACACACTCTAATGACACCTTAAAAAAGTAAATACCTTTGGTGTAGTATAAAAAATGGTCAGGTATTATTTTTTCACTATGACTTTTCTTTAGTTTCCTAAAAAAATCGTATTTGTGATCTTCTTCCAATCTTACTCCAAATATTTATCATAAATTCATTTTTACGTTTTACTATGTTTCCTGTTCACTATGGACGACTCAATAATGAGTAAGTGTAATATGGAAATTAAAAAAATCAGTTTAACCGATAGTGCATAGTTAACTTGGCGCCAAAGTGCTGATGTAGGCAACAGTGTGAGCCACTAGGTTAGGTACACTGGGTACGGCTCTCTTCGATTGACGGCGCTTGGTCCTTCCTAGAAGGACTTCAGAGAGAGGAGCTCGACGATCTATACGCGCCGATCTGGGTGGTCCCTGTGACGTCACTCGCACCATCTTGGGTGGTCCGTTTGCAGGGCCGTAGCGAGGCTTGGACAGGAATGTATTCAGGAAACGTCCGATCAGTGTCACTCGGAACATGAATTATCATCTGTTCGACATGAAGTTTATAATGAATTTAGTTTCGGGGACTTTCTTCCAGTGAACTCGTTTCTTGGCATTTTTTTAATGGAACGTAATATAAGAATGTACCTAACCTTCATATATTCATATTCGTTTTCATTTTGAGATTGTTCATATCGAATAGTGATTAACGGTGGAAGGCGGGGATCTAGCGCACAATTTGAATCAGAAAGATTATCTAACAGTTTATTATTAAATACGGTAGTTGCTTCTCTTGGTATCGCAATATATACAAAAGTGGAGTAGACTTGAGAGTACAATGCTTCTAATGCATGTCAGTAGCGCAGCCAAGATTGTGTATCAGGAGGGGTTTCCAAAAAATATTGGGAGAGTATAAATACAAGAATAAAGTATGGAACACAAAACATAACGTACATATGAAGTACACTCAATAATACATAATAGAAAAATCTGTCAAGTAGTGAGTATACTTAAGTCTCAAACAGCATTCAAATAAAATTCATTTGAAAATCATAAATGACAATAACAAAAAAACTGTGAGGCAGTGAGTATATACTCATGAACTTAAAACAAGAAACAAAAAAGACATCAACAAAATAAATGACAATTGAAAATCAATTATAATAAAATTGTAAGACAAGATTGAAGAGCTAAGACGTCAAAAATTTTGTCTTTCACAGTAGGAAGATTGACATAGATCGTTAGCCTGGGGGGGTATATATATATATATATATATATATATATATATATATATATATATATATATATATATATATATATATATATATATATATATATATATATATATATATATATATATATATATATATATATATATATATATATATATATATATATATATATATATATATATATATATATATATATATATATATATATGCCTCACAGTTTTTTTGTTATTGTCATTTATGATTTTCAAATGAATTTTATTTGAATGCTGTTTGAGACTTAAGTATACTCACTACTTGACAGATTTTTCTATTATGTATTATTGAGTGTACTTCATATGTACGTTATGTTTTGTGTTCCATACTTTATTCTTGTATTTATACTCTCCCAATATTTTTTGGAAACCCCTCCTGATACACAATCTTGGCTGCGCTGCTGACATGCATTAGAAGCATTGTACTCTCAAGTCTACCCCACTTTTGTTAACGTTATTTGAACATGGGTGTATATGAATATGAAAAAAGGTATCACGCAAAGTAGCTTCGATTTGATATGAGGTAATGGTGTTTTTTCCCGTTGAAGGGAAAAATAAATGTTCATTTATCGGAGGTCTAGTTCCGACCTTCAACCACCATGCAAACGTATTGGTGTTTCAAATAGGCACCGTTTTCTGTTTTAGGGCAAAGCACGCGGAGACAGGGGTATCTTGTGGTTAAGAGGCAAGACGCAACGCCAGCTGCATTCCCTAGGAACCATCTTGGACAACCATGCGGGAAAGTTTCTGTTCGTGGGGCTTCTAGCGATTGCCACCTTCTCCGTCGGCCTGAAAAGTATGAGTTTTCACACAGACATCGAGCTGCTGTGGGCGGAACCGTACACTACGCAAGAAATGCTTTCCACCCATCAGATGGTCATCCAGACGTCAAATGATCCGGATATCAACCTACTCCAGGAGCATAGTCTGCTAGAGCATTTAGATCTAGTCCAGAAAGCTACCCAAGTCACTGTCACGATGTACGAGATAACGTGGAGATTGAAAGATTTCTGCCAGTTGCCAAGTATACCAAACATTGGCTTTCAGTATATAGAGCAGATATTTGAGAATATGATGCCGTGCTCCATTGTCACGCCGCTCGATTGCTTTTGGGAAGGTTCAAAGCTATTAGGGCCAGATTATCCTGTTACAATACCGTAAGTTCACAAATTCCTCCTACATAGCTACTCATGTCTTTCTCAATTATTTTGATATGTAGTATTCTCTGCACACTGTCGGAAAATGCTTTGAAGGGCTGATATGTGCAGTTATCGTTTTCCGTTTATGATATTATCTCATTCGGTATGTGAGTTTCAATGTTTTTTATATCTTTCGATATTTTATTAATTTCACCTACTAATTTTGTTTATTGGGCACAAATATAAGTATCACTAGATATAACTACCTATACATGCATCAATTGTTTCTGGTATACCAATAATCTCGTGAAAGTGAAAGGTGCGCATAGTACGTTGCGCAAAGGAGCGTAACATTTCTCTTTTAGTTAACGCTCGATTTTACCCCTCATAAAATTTTCATACCGCGGGCTGGATATGAAAATCGTTTCTTAAGGAGTAAACTACAAAAAATTAGACAATTTCAGGTCTGTTGTCACACGTACGATATACTTAACAATTGGGAAGAACGTATGTTTTCTTTCTCTGTTCGGAACAGCAACCATACACCTGTTTTACTTGACCCAATTTTTCTAATTTATAGCAAATTCAATTGAAATTGCTCCGAAATATTACCAGTAACAATACCTGATTGTTCAGGCACTGAATGTAATTCATTCAGAACAAAATGATTACGATTTTTGGTTATTCTTGAGTAGAATATTTTCGACGCCAACCTCTAACAGAATATGAATATTCATCGCGTAAAATATATTTGGGAAGTGGGAAGTATAGGAGTATGGAAATTTATCTCTAGATGAAGTTCTAATAAATCAAATCATGAAAAATATTCAAGTTGACCATAGTCAATTTGAAGAAGTATCTGGGGCTCACCCTAGACTCAAAACTACTCTGGAACATGCACGTAGAAAGGATCGTTAACAAGGCAAAATCATCACTGATGTGCAGGAACATCGCAGGAAAAACGTGGGGTTGTAACCCATCAATACTGCGATGGATTTACACCATGATAGTGAGACCTATGATCACCTACGGAGCAGTAGTGTGGTATGGCAGAACCGAACTCGCCACAGCAAAGAAATCCTTGGAGAAAGTGCAAAGACTAGCATGTCTTTGTATAACAGGAGCAATGAGATCGACTCCAACAGCAGCACTAGAGGTAGTTCTGGACCTCACTCCTCTCCACATCATGGTGAGGAGAACTGCTTGGGGAGCAAACCTCAGGTTGGCTAAAGTTGGACTCAAAGGTGCTGCATACGGTACAAGGGACTCAACCCTTACCGGAAGTGCACACCTTGCTGACCTCCCAACTGACGAAATTACCAGGAAATTTAGTTTCAAGAAATTATTTCGAACGGAACTAAATACCAAGAAGGAATGGAGCATAGAATCCATTCGAGCACTGAAGAAGAACACCATAATATGGTATACGGACGGGTCTAAAACTCCCGAAGGAACTGGAGCAGGAGTCGTTGGGCCTCGTACCAAATACTCAGAACCCATGGGCCAGTTCCCTAGTATTTTTCAAGCGGAAATTCACGCCATAGAAAGGTGCATTCAGTTCAACCTCGATAGGAAATACCGGAACAAGGAAATTGCGATCCTCTCCGATAGCCAAGCAGCCATCAAAGCGTTGAGCTCTTATAACATCAACTCAAAGATGGTTTGTGAATGCCTAGATAAACTAAACGATCTGGGCAGGAACAACAAAGTGATCCTCCTCTGGGTGCCGGGGCACGTCGGAGTGAAGGGTAATGAACAAGCAGACACCCTGGCACGAAAGGGTGCGTCAACGCCACTAATCGGGCCAGAGCCTTTCTGCGGACTTGGAAAATCTTACTTCCAAGAAGAACTCAATAAAGCTGAAGAAGCAATGAGAGCAACATACTGGCAAAGACTTCCAGGACTGAGGCAGGCCAAAGATCTCCTCGGAAAGTTCAACCGAGCAAGATCGAAGACACTGATTAACCTCAGCAAAACTAGTCTAAAGACAATCACAGGATTTCTTACGGGGCATTGCAGACTCAAAGAACACCTAAGGAAGCTAGGTTTAGAGGGGGACAGCACCTGCAGATTCTGCAAGGAACGTCCAGAAACACCTCACCATATACTGATGGAGTGCTATGCTGTGCACCATGAAAGACTGAACACACTGGGATCATACCAGCTGACTGTAGAAGAAATACCACGAATAGACCCCCTTAAAATCCTCAAATTCCTGAAGGTATTGAGGCTTGAGGGGCTGCTGTAAAACGAGAACACATCGAGAAGCAGAAGAAGATGGGGCACAATAGATCTAATAAGGTCGCAGCGCATCGGTCACCATCCAACATACCAATACCAATAGTCAATTTAATTTATTACATGAAGTGAACAAGGAAAATTCTTCATTAATTATAAAAAATATCATATACGTACATACGCCACAGTTGTTACATTTTTGATCTAAGCGGTGAATTGTTGGTTCCCAATATCTTTGGTGGGGGGCGCTCAGGGTTGTTATCCAGATAGTAGTCCCGACTGTGATTTATATCGGGGAACAGTTAGACATTTGTTAAATCACTCCGAGTCAAATAACCTACACTGATGAGATCTAGTAAGATCGAAACAGCTGTATGCAGATTTTGAGTCGGGGTGACTTGACGTTTTCTATAATTCAATCAATCAATCAGAATACGTTTATTAATTTTTCTGGGGAGGGGTACTTTTTTGTTTTCTAGCTAAATCATTTATTTTGGGAAGTTATAAGGTACCGTTAGATTGTGAATGTAGAATTCGCTTCGTGGAATACGTATAACCAGCTCCCTTGGAAAGTTGTTTGTTAATTTGTTTGATTATCGAAGAATTTTACTTGTTCGTTTTATGTAGTTAACGATAATACATTACTAAATTTTTTATGAAGACAAAATCATATATTTTGTTTATGGCAGGTCTTATTTTCGGTTAGTCGGTATAAGTTTTGACAATTTGTCGGCCGGACACGTACTTATATTTTATGAGATCTTCGTTTATTCAAAAAAAAACGCCTGAGTGGCAGAGCCAAGGTCACTCAGGTCGAGTTTTCGCC